>OX465442.1:11083065-11420019 GCA_950005045.1 Agrotis exclamationis
AGTTATGCCGACGATATGGTGCTGCTGAGCCCGTCAATTGGGGCCCTTCGTCAGCTACTGAGAGTCTGTGAGCGGTACGCTGAAAGTCATGGTCTCAAATATAATGCTGCCAAGAGCGAGTTTATGATCTTTGGTCTTGGTGATAGGCACCCTCATGATGCTCACCCATATTTTTAAACGGGTCTCCTCTCACAAGAGTAAAAAAGGTGAAGTATCTGGGGCACATTGTCACCGATGATCTAAGGGACAACGATGACATTGAACGTGAACGCAGAGCGCTGGCAGTCCGGGGTAATATGTTGGCTCGCAGGTTTGCTCGTTGCTCAGCTGAAGTCAAGGTAGCGCTATTCAAAGCATATTGCACATCATTTTACACGAGCAGCCTGTGGGTTAACTATACTCAAAGGACGTACAGCGCTCTGCGGGTACAATTCAATAATGTCTTCAGGATGTTGTTGCGGTTGCCGCGGTTCTGCAGTGCGTCCGCGATGTTTGCCGAAGCGCGTACAGACGACTTTTACGCAATAAGACGCAAGCGGGTGTCGTCACTGCTGGGTAGATTACGCGGCAGCAGCAACAATATTCTGAAGATGATTTCTGATAAATTTCAATGTCCAATGCACTCGCTTTGGGTACGCATTGTAGTTGGGGCGGTAAAGTAAAATATCTAATTGTTATGTATTGATTCTAATCCCAATGTAATTATTATTTATTTATATTTTAATGTTTTAATTGTATTATTTTAATGTTTTAATTTGTAATTATTTCTAATTCTATAATGTAATTGTTATTTATATTCAATTTGTGTACCCACTAACATAGATTTTAAGCTCCTGTTGTACTAACTACTATGGATCATGTAATCTGACATAATAAATAAATTAATTAATTATTATTAATTAAATTAATTATTAAATTAATTATTATTTAAAATCGACTACATTTTTTTTAATAATATGCAGTCAGTTCATATAAATTAACCTCATATTTATTAGAAAAAATACATAAACTTAAACATAATAAACGAATTGTTAAAAATATCCCCGTTATAGTAGGTATGTTACCAGTTTACAAGAAGATCCGTGGGATCATCTTGTACACCGGTAGCATAATCATCTTGCCCCAACATAAACTTTTTTATTCAATGTTCGATAACTTAAACTATGCGGTTTAAACTGTTACCATGCTGTTAAAAAAACAAAATAGAGCAATATACAAAGCTAACTAATGCAATAGCCTAGTAATAAAGTACCTAGAACAAATTAGACATAGACTTCAAGTCAAGCTTACCTTAGAACAAAGTCACGGAATATTTGTTTTTATTCTCAAAAAATTTGATTGTCACTCTCGACACCATTACTTTTGACTGAGGCGGGGGAATATCGGGGACTACATTTTACCAATAAAAACAGCTAGATGACGCTACTGGCTTCGTTGCAATATAAAAGGATCATCTTCCCTCAACGGATCATCTCGTACACCTTTCCCCTACTTTTAGTCCGATCCGGGAATCGAACCCAGGATCCCACGCTGAGCAGTGGCGTTTGTGACTAACAGGGCAATTAACGGGAAAATTAATTACTACCCGACCTTTGATAGACGTCACGGCTGGCCTGAATGTCTGCCAACCAGTCTTACCAAGCGGGATCGGAAACGTTAAATATGAAACCCCATGCAGTCGCTTCATGTAAAATACTGGTCATCATCATCATCAGCCTATAAATGTTCCCACTGCTGGGACACAGGCCTCCTCTCTGTGAGAGGGAGTGGGCCATAATCCACCACGCGGGCCCAGTGCGGATTGGTAGATGTCACATGTCTTCGAATTTTTTGGTTCTAGGACATGCCGGTTTCCTCACGATGTTTTCCTTCACCGTTTTGAGAGCAGCAGTGTTGAAATAAATTACACAAAGTAATGCGCCTGACGGGGTTCGAACCCACAACCTACTACTCGTAAGTCGAGGCCGATAACACTGGGCCACCACTGCTCAAAAAAAATACTGGTAATCAGATTCATCTAGGAAGAGTAGAAGCTGAAACCAGCATAGTTGGGAAATAATCATGGTATTAAATGTTATAAAAAATATCTAGTTTTAATTCTGCGACAAAAATCCAGAATGCAGGATGCAGTCCCACACTCGCCCACATGCAAATGCACACATGCATGAGAACTAAAAGTAGATATTTTTCATAACATTTAATGTCATGGATTTCCACAAAGTAACGCCTGATTCTATAACTTATTTTTATAAAAGTCCATAGGTGAAAGAGTCTATCGGTGAAACGGCCATAAATAAATCGTCCTGTCGGTAAACGTCCAATGATGAACCGGTCGTCGGTGAATGGTTGCAGAATCCATTTAATGTCATGGATTTCCGCAAAGTAACGCCTGATTCTATAATTTATTTTTTTAATAACTATGGCTATGACAATAATAGATCTCTCACTTTAACTTTTGGCAAGATTTAACAGAAAATATCTTGAAAATTAAAGCAATTTTTATCGCATGTCAATCCCTCGTTAAAAACGTTCTTCAAAAGAAGTTAAAAATATGTATAACAATAAAGTGCAGTCTGTTGTTTTTAAAACGGTGAAAGATAAATGAACTTGCTGTAAAGTTTTGTATTGAATTTCAAGGCGTCGAAGGTTTTCTTTTATTTACGTACCGTTTTATTTCTTTCTTAAGACCGTCCTTGGATGTCAAATGAGTACTTGTTTGCAACTGGCGTTCGTACTGCATAGCTAGTATTAGGTAGTTTAACGAAAGGTCGGATTTCGTGGCCGTTTGTGATTCAAAAACATGATGTTTGTTTTATAATGTTTTTGTTACAGATGGGTTTGAATCTTGACTCTTAGAAGTCTATGTAAGAGGTGATCGGGGTCGCGGGACTAACGAGTAACAGTGGCCCCGGAACGTAGAGGGCTATTGAAGGACACCGTGGTTTTAGTCAATACAAATCTGACAGTCCCCTCCTGCCCTGGCCTGGGTGGGAGGACTAAACGTAAGAGGTGACGGAGACAAAGTTAACGATAGAACAGCTTAACCAGAAGAAACCTAATATTTGCAGATATTTGTCTTATTTTTTGAAAAAAATTGGCACTTGAGATAGAATAGTGAGAGTATCTATACATTATAATAAATCTGTAGAAGGGTCAATTCTATACATTTAAAATATTGAAAAAATAAATAGCGGGGGGTGTTGCTGGATCGATACCAAACCCAAATATGTGATTAAAAAAATTTTTGTCTGTCTGTTTGTCTGTCTGTCTGTATATGCAGGCATCACGTGAAAACTAACGGTTCGATTTCGATGAAACTTGGTATAATTATACCTTATTATCCTGGGCATAAAATGGGATACTTTTATCCTGGAAAAATACGTAGAAAAAAAAAATCTTATTTTTCAGTTTTATTCATAGACGTTGTTCTGTAGAACCGCGAACACACGTTGCATTACCCGCAGTGGATTCAGCGCCGTAACCTATAGCGCCGAAAGTCGGATTTGGCTTGAACCGTTTGCGGCACACGCGGGCCACGCCTCCCCGACTCCTATATAAGGAGCCGCGTTCCACGCCGCGCGATGCATATATAAATTCTGAATTTTGATGCGAGCGGACGTGTCCAGTGTGGCGAGCGGTCGTCCGTGGAATTAATCAAATCAAATCAAATCAAATCAATTTATTTGTGAAACATAGGTTTTATGATAGATGGATCTTAAAAACTAAATAGTGCGCTGTCTTGTCAATTTTGACATACAAATATTTTTAGAGGAAGCATGCTTAGTCCATTATCAATTGTAAAAGAAAGAACAAAAATTAACATAATTAATTAAATAGTTGGTTTGGACTAAATTTCAATATTAATTAACATTATCATTTAAAAAGTCTTCAATTTTATAATAACATTTGTCAATTAGCAATAATGTGAGAGCTTTTTTAAACTTTACTAGAGGCATATTTTTAATATTGTCTGGTATTTTATTATAGATCTTTGGCGCAATGCCAAAAAAACTTTTTTGCATTAAAGATGTCTTGCATTTTAAATTACATAGCTGTGACAAATATTGAGCACGTATTGGCTTTCTTTTATTATCAGACATTTTTTCGAATAAGTGGGGGTTGCTTTTTATAAATATTGCAGATTCTAAAATATACAATGCCGGTAGTGTTAGTATTTTCAGTGATTTGAAGAATGGTACACAACTATCAGTAGTCTTTAATCCACACATAGATCTTATACAGCGTTTTTGCATCTTAAATATAAGTTCCCTGTCAGTTGACTGTCCCCAAAATATAATTCCGTACCGAAGAACTGAAGCGACTAGTCCATGATAAGCTGTCAGTAATGTGCTGATATTTACCTTTTTAGACAATTGATAGAGTGCGTACGCAGATTTACTCAGACAATATTTATTACAATTCTATAAATATTATTATTATTCTATAAATATTTATAGAAATTTATCATACAAATATTGTATGCGTGTAATTTTAAACCGTGCTTTTCAGCGCGACCTTTTTGATTACTGTTCCGATCAGTTATTTGTAAATACAAGGTCGGAATTACTATGAAAAAAATACTTACTACAGAACGCAAGCTCAACAGCAGTAGCTCAATAGAGGGATCTCCTTAATTATTTTAGGCTTAGCCGTATTTGGGTCCAATAGATATTTATAAGATGTCATTGTCAGAGTTACTCAAAATGGAGAAATAAACCATCCACGCGAAGACCGACATCCGCGCGGACGGAGTCGCGGGCGGAAGCTAGTACATACAATAAGTTTCTACACTATGAACAAACCTTAGTCAGCGACATATAATTGTGACATTATGTACAGACGCCAGCACATCAAGTCACCACAATCTGTCAGATTTCTGTAATAGATTTTCATCTTTATCCCAAGATAAGAAGGTTTACGTTTGATTGCCAAAATTTTAAAGATTCGGGTAGGTTGATGTGCTGGCGTCTGTACATTTCTTCATTTTTTTTTTTACTTTTATGCTCTAAAATTAATAAAATCATTTGTGTCAATAACATGTACAAGATTATAAAGATAGAAAATGTTATTGCGTTTTTTTGCTTGCTGTAACTTTCAAGTGCCAGTTGACAAATGGAAGTCATTGACGTTCCTATTCTTATTGTCGAAGCATAGTTCATTCTATTTATATTTTTGACACTTAAAGGTACACTTAAGCAAAACATAAAAATAACACAACGTCTTTAATTCTGAAAGGTTAGGTTATCTAATAGCACACATCTCTTTACACACACAAAAAGCATATTTTTTAATGGAAAATAAACAAAATGTGTACCTACCGTCTGTGTCAAATTATTTAAGCCTGTGAAGACCGTATTCAACTCCCAAGGGTCAGACGAATTAAGTCGCTACACGAAAATCGATGTTGAAAATTTTCAGTAACACAGTGAGATTCCAGTCATTTACATACGTACTTATTTACACCGTTTGTTGAATATTTGAATATTAAAATTACTGAATATTGAAACTTTGGTTTGCCTGATACATTGTTAAGTTTTGGAACATTCAAACATATGGCTGTTTAGGGCTGGTCATAGACTAGTTAGAATAGTGAGATATACAGGGTGTAAGAGACATCGACATATCTCATTACCGTGACCCCGGAACATAAAGGGCTATTGAAGGACACCGTGGATTTTAGTCAGTACGAGTCTGACAGTCCCTATCGCCCTGCCCTGGGTGGGAGGACTCATTTGATGATTTTACCACGAAAAAAAAATGGGTCTAGGACATGATTCTGGATCTGATTTTTTTATTCTCTACTTTCACTAAAAGTAGCAATGTAAATAAAACTAGAAATGGTGTCTTCTTAGATGTTTATAATGAAAGGTCATCGTATACCTAAATACTGTGTCCAGTACCGCAGTACCTGTAGTACTTTAAGCGCGGCTCACTATTTAAAACAAACATATAAAAATAAAAAAATAGGAAAAAACCGACGAAAAATTCCAACACGGGGCGGTCCAGAATCATGTCCTGGACCCATGGTATCCGTTTGTGCATCGATGTTTCTTACAGCCTGTATTTGCATGAAAAGTAGTCATTAAAGACACCACTTAATCTGATTTTACGGTCCCGTGGTATACATTTCGAGTCACACACGAGCGAAGCCGCTGACATTAACTATTAGTCATTCATATGTATAATAACATTGTAATTGGTTGAAATCCTCGGATTTCGATTTTTCTTACCATAATCTTTGAAACTGGCAAGGCATGCGTTAATGTGTTTAATTTTTATAAAACACTTACACAATGTTCAAAAAAAATCGGTTATAGGTATTTTTAATAACGCAACTGGATTCAAAACTACAACCTACTCGTAAGTCTCTCCTGCGCTTAAATGGTTCCATTTCATAAGTAACCTGCAAAGAAAATGACTTTCGTTAACCAAAAGAGGCTATTTTTGGACAACTGGATTACCCTCTTAACTCCACATTTGCAGAATCATAATTCCATAATCCATCTGAGCCGCTAATTACGTAATATCTTACATAATTCACGAAAACATTAACCGAGCCTGTTTTATGCAGTAGCGGTATAACATAAATAAGTAAAATAGGCCACTCTCAAACACAAGTGAAAAGACTCCATCGGTCTTACTGCAAAAAAGTTGAACATCTGTTGAACACTAGTCTAAAAAACAGACAACTTCAAAAATGGCATTTGACGTTGATATAAAGGGTCGTTTTTCAGTAGCACTTTTGTTAGACAAGTGTTCAACAGCTGCAACTTATGTGTTGTTACGTGTGGTACGACGGCATATTTCTAACACTTTGTCTTCAAAAGGCCCTAACATGAATTCTACGTATTGGGACAAGAACAATAATATAGCGTTTTTGAAGCATTACGACGTAAATTGAAAAAAAAAGTTCCTCTATGTGTGTGTGAGCGGTAAGAGGCCATATCACGAGTTTTGAAGAGATAAAAGTAGTTTTTCGTTCGTTCAGTAGAGGCGCTTTTTCATTTTCCATACAATTTACATCGTAATATTTCAAGTAGATTGTCAAGGCTAAATACATACGTAAAATAACGTACCCCTCTAGTGTATGACGAGGACTTAATTTTATTCATCAAAATAAAATAATAATAATATTCCACAACTATCACACAACGCCATCTAGTCCCAAGCTAAGCAGAGCTTGTGTTATGGGTACTAGACAACTGATAAACATACTTATATATTTCTAAATACATACATATTATAGATAAATTACACCCAGACACAGAACAAATTAATGATCATGCTCATCACACAAACATTTGTCCTGGGTGGGAATCGAACCCACGACCTCCGGCATAGCAGTCAGGGTCACTAACCACTAGACCAACAGGCCTGTCTAAATCTATTATTATTACGGTTTAAAGGCGTTTTTAAAGACTTTAAAGCCTTTGAAATAGAGTGTAGAAACGTTTTGAAAGTATAGTTAGAGATTACGACTCTACTGTACTATTCAATGCTTACTAATAGTATTAATTGTTTTGTGTATGAATAAGAATTTCAAAAAAAAAATCCTGTGCTGTAGGTATAAATGAAACATATTTTTACAGAAAATGCAAAAGCATCTAGCTAGTATAGTTTATTTTATTTTCATGTGCTCCAAATTGGTATTCGTTTTCGACGAACTGGGAACATTGAAAAGTATCTATGTTTACTTTGATACACGGTTCAAAAAATGCATTCTTTTTGGTTGTTTTTATATGCAGCTTTTTTTAACATAATTTACATTATATTTATAGGTAATTTACTATTTTATTATGTACACCATGACCACAGAGAGTGGAAATTATTCATAATTCGTGAAACGCAAATATCAGTAATTGATGAAATGTAGTGACCCTTAAACAGCTACCAGTAAGGGACTTTCTTAGTATCATCTAACTACAAAAAGTGAAACATCTGTTGAACACTTGTCTAAAAAAACTGTCAACTGTCTAAAAAAACTGTCACCGGTCTAAAAAAAAACTGTCAACTGTCTAAAAAAACTGTGAAATGTTTAACTTTGTACTTAGACAATACCTGTCTGACAATATTTTTAACTCCACCCAGGGTAAGAGGATGATTCCCCAGATATATTAAGACAAAGAACACTTTTTATCCCACTAAGTTCACACTCTCATAGAATAACTTTCGACTTTCGACTTTTCGTTTTACAAATGGCAACACTGGCAGCCGGTTGTCATAAAATCTTATAGCAGAATTAAATTATAAAAATATTGTATTTAGTTGTTAAATAGTGTTAAATGTTCCATAATTCGTTAAATTTACCTTTAAATAATTAGGATCTGTGTTTGTGAGTTGTTTCGCTGCAAGATCAATGAAATAAAACACTAAAATAGTGTCAGCTGTCATCCAACGGACGGATTCAAAATCACCACATATCCGGGGGAGTATTTATATGAATTTAATGTTAAAATAACTCAATCTAATCATAATCAGCACACCTATTACCCAATAATCAATTACTCTGCTCGTTCATGCGAGCTACGGTCTAAATAACACTTCCATTGTACTAGACATTAGGATTTCCATGCTCATTTTAAAATCATTTTTTTAAACTATTGAATATCCCTTAAAATTAATCAACAATACTACTAGTTTTTCCTCTTTTATGTCTACTTACTGGATTAGCACCAGTTCATGATCTAATGTCCTATTTAAAATATAAACCATAAAAAATCAAAACTACTACCTAGTACCCACAACTATATTTTTATCAATTATTTTAATCATACACTAAAAAAATAGACTCTCAACTGAAACAAATCAATTATTAATTCTTATATTAAATATCCTAAGGCTAAGATAAACCTTCATTCTAAACTTTTAATTCCATCTTTTTTTTTTTTGTTTTCTTACTCTTAATAATTTCATTAAAAAGTTAGCTTTCATTCCATCCTATCCCTCTATTCTATTCTTTCTAAGTATAAAGCTGTTTTTTTCTCTCATTCCAGGGTGCCTCTGAGGTTGACTTTACATCATGTTGACTCGCAGAGCTGCATCCTTAGAGGAAAAATTAAGGGTAACATTGAAGGAGCTTGAATCAAGTCAAACCACAATTAGTCAGTTGCTCAAGGAAAGGGAAGAGAGTGAGGTGGAAATAGGTTTTATTATTAATAAGAACACTGAGCTAAAGAGCCAGTTAGCGGAACTACACGGTCAACACATGGACATACTTGACCAGCACCAACAACTCCGACAACTCGTTGCCAACTTCCAAGAATGTACTGGCACCTACGATCAGGCTTTGAACCGTATATCTGAACTTGAACAAGAACTAAGCAGGGCACATAACACAATTACTTGCCTGGAAACGGTCAAGTCCAATGAAGAGTCTGTAAAGACCTGCACTCTATACGATGAGTTGGTTGGTAGCCGGAAGGGACCCGTATGTGTTGAGTCAGTGGAAATAATAGATTTAACTAATGAAACCCTCAATAAATTAAATATGTCTAGTCACAACAAGATTAAAAAATATATTAGAATTAATAAATTAATCAGAAAAATTAAAAAATCACTAAAACGTGTAAAAGTAAACAAATTAAATGTTAAACTTAGAAAAAATAATGTATATCTAATGCAAGAACTGCAAAAATGTGAAATTGATTTAAACTTATGCAGAACTATGTATGAAAATGACACTAAAAACCTGCAGGATGAGTTGTTGGTGAGGGAATATGCTATTAAGGATATTTTTAGTAAATATGAGGCTTCTCAACAAGACCTGAGTAAGCGCATGCAGGAGGCCAATGACCTTTTAGACCTGGTCACATACAATGCGGAGAGGTATGAGTCTCTGACAAATAACTTCTCTTGCGGCTGTAGCTGCTCACAAAGACCCCTGGCAGAGCATATCACACCCACACCCTCGGCAACCCAACCTGCTTTGATAAATAATAATTTAAATAATGATTTAAATAATTTAATTAATACAACTTATGTTTTTTCTGATGAATTTGGTAAAGGTTTTGGAAGTATTTTTAATCAGTGTTCTCAAAACTATATAATCAATAATTGTTTACCCGGTGCCAGTTTTAGCCAATTAATAAATTATATTAAATTGACAAATATTAAGCCCAATTCCACTGTAACATTGTTGTTTGGGAATAGCTTAGCTGTTAAAAGGAAGGACATAACAGAGTGCATTGATTTGATGTTGCATCTCAATGTGACTAATAATTGTAAATTCATTTTTTCTTCTCTGCCTTTTTCACATTGTTTGTCCAATGAGCAAAATAGGCATATATAATAGGTTGGGGAAAAAGTTTCTTCGCATTTTTTAAAAAAATTCAAAACATTTTTTAATGAAGTTTATTTACATTTAACTAAAGTATGTAGGTACCATTTTGTTCGATAACTTTTTGCCATCTTGTAGGTAGGGACATGATCCCAGTGATATAGAAATTTTGGGACTTCTGGTGAAAATACCGCGACAAGTGGTTTTGGCAGTCCTCTCGTGATGTTAACCTGACACTGCCTAAAGAATTCTGAAGAGACCGAAACAGGTGGAAATCTGAAGGTGCAAGGTCAGGACTATACGGCGGATGCATTAACACCTGCCAGCCAAACTCTCTTAATTTTTGTTGGGTGGCTAAAGATGTGTGAGGTCTAGCGTTATCATGATGAAAAACCACACCCCTTCTGTTGATTAATTCCGGCCGCTTTCTTTCAACTTCTTGCTTTAATCTCATCAGTTGTTCGCAGTAGAGTTCAGAATCGATGGTCCTGCCTGGTGGTAACAGCTCATAATGAATAATGCCCTTCCAATCCCACCACACACACAGCATCACCTTGTTGCGAGTTAACCCGGGTTTCGCCACAGTCCGTGAAGCCTGACCGGCCTTTACCACGACCTTTTTCGCACGTTCTTGTCATACGTGATCCACTTTTCATCACCAGTTATCAGCTTCTTCAAAAATGGTTCGGTTTCATTACGTCGTAATAAAGAATCACAAATGAGTACACGGTTCATTAAGTTTCTTTCAGTGAGCTCGTGAGGTACCCAAATGTCGAGCTTTTTTGTGTACCCAGTTTTTTTCAAATGCGCCAAAACTGTTTTGTGGTCAATTTCCAGTTCTTCAGCTACGTCGTAACTACTGGTATGCCGCTCTTGCTACACTTTTTCAAAAATGGCATCCATTTTATCCGTCAATGGGCGACCAGAGCGACGTGCATCTTAGACATCAAAATTTCCGGATTGAAAACGCTTAAACCAAATTTGTGCTACTCTCACAGACACTACACTAGGTCCATAAACATCGCAATTTTTTTTCGCGGCTTGCGTTGCATTTTTACCTTTTTTGTAGTAAAATTTTAAAATGTATCGAATTTCTTCATTAGATTCACTTATCTTGATGGTACGAAAAACAAATGAAAATCACACATTTTCCTAATTTGAATTTGGAATTATGTTCTTTAAAATTTAAACTTTCAATGATACCAAAACCAGCCAGATACAAATAGTATAGCCAAAGAGATTTTATTACAAGTTCATACATACTATAATGCGAAAAGACTTTTTCCCCAACCTAATATAATCTTAATCTTTTATTATATAATAGGACTTGTCGTCACAGTAACGAAATCTCTTATTTTGATATTAACAATTTCTTAATTGATTACAGGCTAACTAGTCATTCCATGTATTTGCCTGCTAGTTGTAGGAGACTAATTGCTAATCTCTTAGCATACAATATAGACAGTCACACTGGTACTATTGTGCCTATGATTTCTGATAGTAGTGATAATAATACTTTTGATTCAATTAATTGTTTAAACTGATAGATGCGACAACAGGCAAGCCACATATGTTGAATGTTGTGCATCAAAATATACAGGGTTTGTCCGGCAAGGAGTTAGAGTTAAGTTTATTTATAGAACACCATCAGGTTCAGGTCTTATGTCTGACTGAACACTGGCTGAAGGAGCATGAATTAGCATTTTTCAATGATGATAATTTTACTGTGCAAAGTGCGTTTGTGAGAAAGGGCGCTATTCGTGGTGGTTCTTTGGTGCTTGTTTCAAACAAGTTAAAATGTAAACAGCGTTTAGATTTAGTAAATCTTTCTGTCGAGCGTGTTATTGAATTGTCTTGTGTGGAACTAGAGAACTACGTAATTATTTGCGTTTATAGACCCCCTTCTGGGGATTTTACTAGTTTTGAATCACTAATGGAGGACTCACTTAGTAAGTTAAGATCATGTAATAAAAATATAGTTGTATGTGGAGATTTTAATGTTAATATTTTAGATGCAACTCCATTAAGTGTGAGACTACTTAACCTTTTTAAATCTTTTAATTTAATTAACTTATTTTTTGAACCAACTAGAATCACTGCGTCCTCGTCGACTTGTCTTGATAACATGTTTACAGATTCTAATACTGAAAATAAAGTAGTGTTAAATGACTTATCGTCTGACCATTGCGGTTTGTTGGCTAGCTTCCCTATGCCACTACGTAAAAAAACACACAAGATTGAATGCAGGCCTTATACAGCTGGTCGATGTAACAAATTCAAGAGTAATGTAGCTCATAAACTTACGCCAGCTATAGTTGAATCGGAAAACCCTAATAAAATCTATGGAGCCCTTTTTGATGTTATTAATAAAGAATACCAGTCCATTTTCAAGACCAAAATCATCAATAAAAATGGAACCTCAGTTGGCTTTAATCAATGGGCTACTCCTGGCATTTATAAAAGTAGAGCGAGATTGTACGAGTTGTATGGTTTGAAAAAATACATATTTGATACTCCTTTTCTAGAATACGTTAGAAAATATTCAAAATTATTCAAAAAGATTTGTGTTATCGCGAAGTCAAAATTTTTAAGCGAAACTATTAAAAATTCTAGCAACAAGATTAAAGCTACTTGGAAAATCATCAATAGTGAAACTGGAAAATCGGTTAAACAAGACAATCAATTAGAGATTTTGATAGACAATAAATTAGTTTCAAATACGGCTGCAGTAGCTGACGCATTCAACCAGTTTTTTGCAAATATTCCATTAACTACAACTCGCTCCTTAAATTCGTCTCCGTCCAAAGCCGAAAACTTTTTGCATCGTAGTGTGCCTAAATGCAGTAACATATTTAACTTCGATCACATATCACCGCGTGAGGTAATTGATGTTTTCAATACCCTTAAATCTAAAAATACTGGTGATTTTTGGGGCATTTCAGTTAAACTCCTAAGTAACATAATCGAAATTGTAGCTCCTTATCTTGCAATTACTTTTAATAAATGTGTTGATCAGGGTACTTTTCCCGACCTCATGAAGAACAGTAAAGTCATACCATTATTTAAATCAGGCAATAAAAATGATATTGGTAATTTCAGACCAATATCCATCTTACCTGCTTTTAGTAAAATATTTGAAAAAATAATACTCAAACAGTTGCTTAGACATTTTAATGTAAATAACCTCCTGCATAGTGAACAATATGGCTTTACGAAAGGTCGTTCAACTACTGATGCAGGTGTTGCTCTGCTCAAGCACATATATAAGGCGTGGGAGAGCAGTAAAAATGCAATTGGAGTTTTCTGTGATTTATCTAAAGCCTTTGACTGCGTACACCATGGCACACTATTGCGAAAATTGCGTCATTATGGAGTCCAAAATGAAGCTCTAAATGTAATAGATTCATACTTACAAAATAGACTCCAATGTGTAGATATAAATGGTTCCAAATCTTACGGTCAACATGTACAGCTAGGCGTGCCTCAAGGCTCTATTCTGGGTCCGTTTTTATTTTTGGTCTATATCAATGACCTGGCATATCTTTTAAAGGGTGTTTGTGATGTTGTATTATTTGCAGATGATACTTCTCTTATATTTAAAGTAGATAGAAATAGACAAGATTTTGACGATGTAAACACAGCATTAACATTGGTCACGGATTGGTTTACAGCTAACAATCTGGTTCTTAACGCCAAAAAAACTAAATGTATAAAGTTCGCCTTGCCAAATGTTAGAAATTTAGGACCTAACATTATCCTAAGTAATGAACAGCTTGAAACTGTTGATTCAGCGGTGTTTCTGGGTATTCAAGTCGATTCGAAAATTCAATGGGGTCCGCATATAACACGCTTGGCGGGAAGGCTCAGCTCGGCCGCCTATGCTGTCCGAAAAGTAAGACAATTCACGGACGTTGATACAGCTCGACTAGTTTATTTTAGTTATTTTCACAGCGTTATGTCCTACGGAATTTTATTGTGGGGAAAAGCCGCTGACATTCAAAATATATTTGTTTTGCAAAAACGAGCTGTTCGGGCAATTTACCAGCTGGGTTCTCGGGTTTCTCTGAGAGATTTGTTTAAAGAGATTGGCATCCTTACGGTGGCATCTCAATTCATCTTTGCCAACATTATGTATATTAGGCAGAATTTACATCTGTATACTAAAAACAGTGATATTCACAATTTTAATACCAGAAATAAGCACCATCTACGTGTTCCCTTTCATCGGCTTCACAAAGTTCATAGCTCATTTGTAGGGCTCGGTATAGTTTTTTATAATAAACTGCCTTCATCTTTGTTAGACTTGCCTTTTAATGCCTTTAAATCTAAAATCAAATCCATCCTTTGTTCTAAGGCATATTATTCGATAAATGACTACCTTGACGATAAGAGCAGTTGGTCGCTCGATTGAAATAATGACTGCGTTCATGCTCTTTCTCCAGATTCATTTATTTTCCGACAGGTTATATGAGTTCATATAATTGTTTATTTTTATTTTTTTACTTTTGACTTAGTTAAGTCATTTAGTTTTATTTTATGTATATTTTGTGTATGTTTTTTTTATGTCTGTGTTTGTTTTATATTATTTGATCAGTTTTTTTTTTCTCTTCATTTTCAATTTTTTTTTAAGCAGTTTTTTTTTTTTGCACTATGATAAACTAGCGACCACGAATTTTAATCTTATTTTAGTAGTGTTTTTGACTGAGGAACCGGCAGCAAGTTGTCTGACTTGCTGACCTTTGGTTTTGTTATATGTAATTTATTTTCTTTTCTTTATTATTGTTAATTACTGCGATGGTCCTAGTTTATCTTTTTGTGCCTTCTAGTCACGGTTGGGATGTAATTTCGAATTGATGTATGATGTGAATGTTCTATTAAATTGTATAAAATCTTGGTTCTTCTAACCGTACAGACAGACGTGTTGCTGGGGAGTTTGTTCCGCCACTTCTTCTTCCCAGCCTAAACACTAGGAAGTGTCGAAGGGGGGGCGCTTTGGGGGACTGTCTTATGTAAAAAATTGACCTTCAAAAAGTGCTGATAAATCAGCCTAATTTGAATAAATGACTTTTGATTTTGATTTTGATTTTGACCTTCATGCGGAAAAATCCATGAGAAAGGCTGGGTTATGATAGTTTGATAATGTATAATTATAAACCTCATATATCCCGAATTGCCGGTGGAACTTCAGGGAGCATTTCCTGAGTTTGGCCCCAAGGCTGAACCGGGCAGCAGGCGCCCTCAGGCGACTCCTGCCCAATCTCGGCGGGCCAAACGCCTCCTGCCGTAGGCTGTACGCCGGTGTCGTGCGGTCCATGGCCCTCTACGGGGCCCCCGTGTGGGCCCTGAGCATCCGGACGCGACCACTAAAGTTGGTCGCATGCCAGAGGGTCATGGCTATCCGGATGATCCGGGGATACCGCACGATCGCCGGCGAATCAGCCAACCTCCTTGCCGGATTACTGCCCTGGGATCTGGAGGCGACTGCCCTCCAGCGCGTCTATGAGTGGCGCGTGGAGGCGCAGCGCCGGGGTGTAACCCCGCTGCCCCGAGAAGTCGAGGCGCGGCGGGAAGAGCTCCGGTGCGATCTCAGGGCAGTATGGAGGGGACGACTGTCGCAACCGAGGTCCGGGCACGCCGCAATCGCGGCGGTAAGACCCCTCTTTGAGGAGTGGCTGGAAAGACGTCACGGCGTCCTGACTTACCGCATGACGCAGGTCCTCACCGGACACGGAAGTTTCGGGAGGTTCCTGTGTCTGATAAGGAGGGAAGAGACGCCCGGGTGTCACCACTGCGAAGATCGCACGGAGGACACGGTGGAGCATACGGTGCAGGACTGCCCCGCTTGGGCAGAGCACCTGTCCTCTCAGCGGCGATAGGCGGAGACCTCTCGCGCCCGGCATTGGTCGAGGCCATGCTGCGGGGCGAGACGGAGTGGGAAGCGGTCGCCTCCTTCTGCGAAGCAGTTATGCTCGTGAAGGAGGAGGCGAGCCGCGAGAGAGAGAGGACAGCGTCCTCCCTCCGCCCCAGCCGCAGTGGTAGACGCCCACGGCGTCGGACGTCGCGGGACGATCTCCGGCCACCGTAGGCGCGGGCATGCGGGCGGCGAGTAAAGGGCAACTCGCCACCCGACCATGGACCATGCCCGGGTCGACGGCGCGTTGTGTTCCACGCGCGCCTCAAGGAGTGTCAGCATGATGACGGGGCCCCCCTCTAGAGGGCCAAAGCCTGCCGGGGTCGCGGGACTTATCTCATTACCGTGACCCCGGAACATAAAAGGCTATTGAAGGACACCGTGGATTTTAGTCAGTACAAGTCTGACAGTCCCTCCCGCCCTGCCCGGGGTGGGAAGACTCATTTGATGATTTTACCACGCTAAAAAAAAAAAAAAAAAAAAAATATATCCCGAATAGAACTAAAACAATATGACAATATACAAAACCGCTACAAAAAACGTTACCCCAACTAACTTGGGTAATAACATTACGTGAAGGGTAATGCCCTGTCCGTTCAGTGTGGATGTGATTTTAGGGCCGATTCACACCGAAGCGGTAGCGATGCGGTGACTACTTTCAGTTTAAAATAATGTTGAACTTTATCTACGTAATGAAAAGGCTGAAGACGCAGCTTTTTTAATCATGGTAAAATAATCAATTCAGTCCTTCCACACAGAGCGGGACGGGAGGGACTGTCAAACTTGTACTGACTAAAATCTACGGTGTCCTTCAATAGCCCTTTACGTTCCAGGGTCACGGTTACCTGGCTTTGGCCTTCTAAAAGGGGCCTCGTCAGACAGCTCTTTGAGGCGCGCGTGGAACACGACGCGCCTTTGACCCGGCCATGATGCATGATCAGACGGCGAGTCACCCATTAGTCGCCATCCACATGCTCGCGACCGGAGACGCCTAGCATGGCTTTTCTCATTTTCATGACGTAAATTAAAAGCGAACTTTGATGTTAATATGATGGATAAATAATTAGTTCCCCATTCCTACACTCGAGGCACTTTTTCATTTTCCAATTTACGGAATACATACTTCAAGTACGTAATACGGTCAGAGCCCTTATCACGAGTTTTCACTAGTTTACTTTACAGCGTCTTCCCAGTATTTACAGCGTTTCTGGTGGGAACAGCGCCTCTGGTGTGCGAAGAAGGAACTAATTTTTTCCTTGAAATTTGTCAATTGACAATGTCAAAGTTCCAGTTTACTTTACAGCAGAATAACTGAAAACTCATGATAAGGCCTCAGATACGTAAAATTTGTACTGCAGACTTTAGTGTGAATCGGCCCTTATGATAAAAATATGGTCGAGACCAGTGTTGACTTACAATTAGTCTGAGTTGTTGTATTACAAAATGTTGGTCTTGCAAGAACTTGTTGGCATGGCATGGAATATAATTTTTTATCACTGAATTTACTGTTTTTTTTTGTTTAGGGTTTATTTCGGTTACGCTGAGGATTTCAGTTTTCATATTTACGTAGCACTTGTTTTTTTTTTTTCAAACAAATGTTGAATTGCTTTTGTAGGTTCAATCATCATCATCATCATCAGCCTATAAATTTTTTATTTTATTTTATTTTTATTTTATTTATTTGGGAAAACAAACAATAACACATTGAAAATTACAATAAGATAGAATAAAGACATAGGTAATACAAATGTGAAATCAACCACGTTCTCCACAGATACACAATGAGACAATTTGGTACATATTAAGAATAGTGTTATAGACAGTAAAAAGATGAAAGATGAAAATTAGCAGTAACAACAAATACAATAGAATAAAATACAATAATAGAAGAATAACAAAGCCATTAAGATGATTAACAGTGCCGCAAAGTTCTACAGTCACATTAATGTTTTAGCATGTCCAGCAACATGAGCCTAAACTTTCTTTGCGGTAAAGCAAATAAATCTAGACTGGTGAAATTACTATTATAATTGCTGGTGAGGCGACGAAGAGGTGCACGCAAGCCGGCATTTGTACGACAGGTAGTAGTGGCAAATACAGGACGTACGCGCACCTCACGTCCCTGGCATGTTCTGGGAACTATATAACACAGCCTATTAGTAATGTCCAAACAATCATATGAATTATTGCATAAGTCATACAAAAATATAGTCTCAAGAAAGGTGCGCCTTGAACTTAAAGAAAGCAGATTATATTTTTTTAGTAATTCATTATAAGAGAGATAACAATTTTTAAAGCAACGATAATGTATAGATTTTAAAAATTTACGTTGTATGCTTTCTACACAGTCAATGTATTTATTGTAGTAGGGGTTCCACACAGGTACTGCATATTCCAATTGTGATCTAACTAATGATCGATAGAGGTACAAGTATGTACTGGGATGCTTAAATTCTGTGGCTGATCTCATCACAAATCCGTACATGCGATAAGCATTATTAACAATTTTATTGACATGTGCGTCCAAATGCAGTCTGTTGTCAAGTAGTATTCCCAGGTCGCGAATCAAACTCTCCCTTGACAGAGTTTCACTTTGAATTGTATAGGGATATTTGATTACATTTTTATTTTTGGTAAAGCTAATACAACAACATTTAGAGATACTGAGTTGGAGTTTGTTTCTAGCGCAAAAATCTGTAAAACGATTGAGATCTTCTTGAAGAAGTTGAGAGTCAAGCATAGTTTTGATTGGTCTAAAAACTTTAAGGTCATCTGCATAAAGTAAAAATTTAGAGTTAAGAAAGCACATGTCAATATCATTGATAAATATAATGAATAACAGAGGGCCCAATATCGAGCCTTGAGGCACCCCTGATGAAACAGTAATAGATTTGGAATAGAAACCGTTAATCACCACCTTTTGCGTTCTATTTGTAATATACGAAGTAAACCAACGGAATAAGTCCCCACGAATACCGTTAAATGCTAATTTGCCTAGAAGTAATTCATGATCGACCTTGTCAAAGGCTTTACGGAAATCAGTATAAATAGAGTCCACCTGTACACGTGTATCTAAATTATTGAATAAATAATCAGTATATTCAATCAAATTAGTAGTTGTCGATCTTTTTTTGACGAATCCATGCTGTTGCTTAATAATCTGATCGTGAATAACCGGATACAGTTGATCGTGGACAAGCCTCTCAAAAAGCTTTGACAAGGCCGACAGAATGGAAATAGGACGGTAGTTCTCAACGTCATTTTTTGGACCAGATTTGTGGACAGGGGTGATATTGGCTCGTTTCCACACTTCGGGAAAGTTCCTTGGCTCAAACATTTATTATAGATAATATATAGTGGAAGAGTCAAAGTGTCAGCGGTATTTTTAAGGAAAAATGGTGGGATACCATCCGGTCCTGCGCCCTTAGTACAGTCTACGGATTTCAAAGCATTGCGTACTTGTTCAATACTGATCACAATATTGCTAACGAGACGACTATTCTTGGCATCATCGAAGGTCTGCTGCTGCACATTGTTGAGAGTGGAAGGCTCATAAACAGAATGGAAGAATTTTAAAAACATATTACAGATTTCATTTGGACTATTAGACGACTGTCCCTCGTAATGATAATAGTTCTTGCTCGGTAATGTTCTCAGATGACCTCATCCCACCAGCCCCTTTCTATCATCGCACATCTAGACGCACGGCAAATTACCATCCTTACCTTATTGCCATACCATCAATTCGCACTAAGCGTTTCCAAACGTCTTTTATAATGCGGACAGCGAAGGAGTGGAACTCTCTGCCTGCGTCTGTGTTTCCAAACGCATACAACCCTAATCTCTTCAAAGTTAGAGTAAACAGGCTTCTTCTGGGTAAGCTCGCTCCATCGTCGACCTTGTCTTAGTCACTCTTGCCCTAGACTAAGGTCAAGAGCAAACCCATTACACATAAAAAAAAAAAAAAAAAAAAAAAAAAAAAAAGATGGTATAGGAAGAGGTTTAGGTAAACTGTTAACTAATAACCTGAGTTATTCCTGTAACAATTATTGCATGCCAGGTTCAACTTTTAAGCAGATTATGTCATCAGTTTATAATAAAAAATACGAACATAATACTGATATAACAATATTTATTGGAAATAGTTCAAAAATTAAAAAGAAGGATTTAACGGATAGCATCACTGAGTTATTAAAGTTAAATTGTCGAAAAATTATATTGTGTGCTTTCCCCTACTTTGAGAAATTGTCCTCTAGTCAAAATAATTATATTTACATGCTCAATAAGCACCTTCATTTCTTAGTTAATCTCTATAGTGACAAACTTATGTATTTTGATACCAATGTTTGTATGGATAAACTTTGGTCAACTCGAGGTACCGTGTATCTGCCTTATATGTATAGACGCGAAATAGCCAGGCTATTAGTTTTTTATATTCACACTGACATAAATAGTATGTCTAAGCTTAGTAGTATAGTTATTACTGATAGTGTTCATAGCACTCCTTTTGATGCTCCTAGTGATTTAAACTGTTAGGTACGACAACAGGCAAGCCACATAATATGTTGAATGTTGTGCATCAAAATATGCAGGGTTTGTCTGGCAAGGAGTTAGAATTAAGTTTATTTATGGAACACTATCAGGTTCAAGTCTCATGTCTTACTGAACACTGGTTGAGGGAGCATGAATTACCGTTTTTCAATGATAACAATTTTTCTGTCCAAAGTGCGTTTGTCAGAAGGGGCGCTATTCGTGGTGGTTCTTTGGTTCTTGTTTCAAACAAGTTGAAATGTAAAGAACGTTTAGATCTAGTTAATCTTTCTGTTGAGCGCATTATTGAGTTGTCTTGTGTGGAACTCGAGAAATATATAATAATTTGTGTTTATAGACCCCCTTCTGGGGATTTTACTCGCTTCGAATCTGTAATGGAGGATTCACTTAGTAAGTTAAAATCAAGTAATAAAAGTATAATTTTATGTGGAGATTTTAATGTTAATATTTTAGATGCAACTTCTTTAAGTGTTAGACTACTCAACCTTTTTAAATCTTTTAATTTAATTAACTTGTTTTTTGAACCAACAAGAATTACTGCATCTTCGTCGACTTGTCTTGACAACATGTTTACTGATTGTGATGCCGAAAGTAAAGTAGTGTTAAGTGACTTATCGTCTGATCACTGTGGATTGATGGCTAGCTTCACTATGCCATCACGCAAAAAGCCTCACAAGATTGAATGTAGGCCCTATACAGTTAGTCGTTGTAACAAGTTTAAGAATAATGTAGCTGATAAACTTACACCAGCCATAGCTGAATCAGATCATCCTAATGATATCTATGAATCCCTTTTCGATATTGTTAAAGTTGAATACCAGTCCACATTTAAAACCAAAATCATTAACAAGAATGGATCTTCTGCTAGTTTCAATCAATGGGCTACACCTGGCATTTATAAAAGTAGAGCGAGATTGTACGAGTTATATGGTTTGAAAAAATTCAGGTTTGATACACCTTTTGTGGAATATGTAAGAAATTATTCAAAATTATTTAAAAAGATTTGTGCTATTGCTAACTCAAAATTTTTAAGCGAAACAATTAAAAATTCTACTAACAAAGTTAAAGCTACTTGGCAAATTATCAACAGTGAAACAGGAAAATCGGTTAATAATGAAAATCAATTAGAGATTATTATAGACAATCAATTAATTACAAATGCGACTAGCGTAGCAGACGCATTTAATGAATTCTTTGCAAATATTCCTATAACTACGACTCGCTCCTTAAGTTCGTCTCCGTCTAAAGCTGAAAGCATTCTGCAACGTAGTGTGCCTAAATGCGGTAACCTATTTAGTTTTGAACACATAACACCATATGATGTAATAAATGTATTCAACACACTTAAATCTAAACATACTGGTGATTATTGGGGCATTTCAATTAAACTTTTAAGTAATATAATTGACATCGTCGCCCCCTATCTTGCAATTACTTTTAATAAATGTGTAGATCTGGGTACTT
The DNA here is from genome assembly GCA_950005045.1 of Agrotis exclamationis. Lineage (NCBI taxonomy): Eukaryota > Metazoa > Arthropoda > Insecta > Lepidoptera > Noctuidae > Agrotis > Agrotis exclamationis. The sequence continues at coordinate 11,105,268 of OX465442.1, forward strand.
TTCCTGACCTCATGAAGAGTAGTAAAGTCATCCCATTATTTAAATCAGGCAATAAAAATGATATTGGTAATTTCAGACCAATTTCTATCTTACCTGCTTTTAGCAAAATATTTGAAAAATTGATACTCAAGCAGTTGCTTAGTCATTTTAATGTAAATAGCCTCCTTCATAGTTAACAATATGGTTTTACGAAAGGTCGTTCAACAACTGATGCAGGTGTTGCTCTGCTGAGGCATATATTTGAGGCGTGGGAGAGCTCTAAGAATGCAATTGGTGTTTTCTGTGATCTATCTAAAGCCTTTGATTGCGTACACCATGATACACTCTTGCGAAAATTACATCATTACGGAGTCCAAAACGAAGCTCTTAATGTTATAGAATCGTACTTACGTAATAGATTTCAATGCGTAGATGTTAATGGTTCGAAATCTTCTGGTCAACCTGTTCAGCTAGGTGTGCCTCAAGGATCAATTCTGGGTCCGTTTTTATTTTTGGTCTACATCAATGACTTGCCATATCTTTTAAAGGGCATTTGTGACATTGTACTGTTTGCAGATGATACCTCTCTTATATTTAAAGTTGATAGAAATAGACAAGATTTTGACGAAGTTAACGCCGCATTATCATTGGTAACGGATTGGTTTACTGCTAACAACCTAGTCCTAAATGCCAAAAAAACGAAATGTATTAAGTTCGCCTTGCCAAATGTTACAAATCTTGGTCCTAACATTATTCTAAGTAATGAAGAACTTGAAACTGTTGACTCAGCTGTGTTTCTGGGTATTAAAGTAGATTCTAGAATTCAATGGGGTCCGCATATAACAAGTTTAGCGGGAAGATTAAGCTCGGCAGCCTACGCTGTCAGAAAAGTAAGACAGTACACGGACGTTGATACAGCTCGACTAGTTTATTTTAGTTATTTTCACAGCGTAATGTCCTACGGCATTTTATTGTGGGGCAAAGCGGCTGATATTCAAAATATATTTGTCTTACAAAAACGAGCTGTTCGGGCAATTTACCAGCTGGGTACTAGAGTTTCTCTGAGGGATTTGTTTAAGGAGATTGGCATTCTGACGGTGGCATCTCAATTCATCTTTGCCAACATTATATATATTAGGCAGAATTTACATCTGTATACCAAAAACAGTGACTTTCACTCTATTAACACAAGAAATAAGCACCACCTACGTGTTCCTTTTCATCGACTTCATAAGGTTCATAACTCATTTGTAGGCCTTGGTATAAAATTCTATAATAAATTGCCTTCGTCATTGCTAGACTTACCGTTTAATGAGTTTAAAGCTAAGATTAAATCCATACTTTGTTCAAAGGCATATTATTCCATAAATGATTACTTAGTAGATAATAACAGCTGGTCACTCTGATGAAGTTAAGACGGCCTTCATGCTCTTTCCCAGATGTTTTTTTATTTATTTATTTTTTTCTCGACTAGTTATATGATTTCATATAATTGTTTATATATTTTTTTGACTTAATTAAGTCATCTTGCTTTATTTTATGTGTTTGTATTTGTTTTATTATTTTATTCTGATCAACGGATATTTTTGTCCTATTTTACATTTTATTGTTTGTTTTTTGTGTGTATTTTTATTTTTTAGTACGTCAGTCGTAGGTTTCCTTCATTTTTAATAATATTGTCGGAGCAGATGAAGAATGTACAACTATCACTTGCATTGTATAGTGTATTTATCTAGTATTATATAGCGTCATAGCCAGCATTGTGTGAGTACCATGTACTTCAGAGCTATCTTTGACTAGAAACCTACGTCTTTCATTGACTTGAATGACTCTGGCGGTTGAGAGTATGTCATGCTCACTCAAAGGTCTCGCTGATGGTGGCGTGTATGTCGGATCATTTAGTTCCCTTCAAAATGGTTGAGCTGAATGGTGCTGATATATGTGTCATGTTCGTGAACGGGCGCTGTCAGTTGGGACTGGTCATGTCTCAGCTGCCACGGTCTATTTTAATTATTAATACTTAACTTTATTTTTGAATTGTCTTTTTTATGTTTACTATGGACACAATTAACTTGCCACATCGTTCTCACATAATGTACCATCTGATGATGAATGATGTAACAAAAATTCTGTAATAATTTTGGCGATTGAAAAAGAGTGTCCATGGAGTTTCTTGCTCATTCTTCTCCATAGAGATCTACGCTTTGGAATGAGCACCTACGGTACTTTCACAGTTTTTATGTCTTGTGACTGGGACTGTAGCACCATAACTATTTTTGTAGGGTAAGTAATATATGATATAACTACAAAATCTCTAATATTTACAAGAGATAACAACTCAATATATAATTTTATTTGATATAACAATCTCTTAATATAATAAACGATTGACATAATTTTATAATGACTAATTTCTATAATCATAACAATCAATGAATATAAAATCGTTTTGTATACCACTCAAAAGACATAAAACTTATTTGGTCTATTTTTTTTTTCTTCCTGGTATGTAATCTAACTCTGATGTACCTAGTAATAGTACCACCTACCATGAATGCTCGACGGAGCCCCGCTTCGCGGGGCTCTTATTTCTGCGTGCAAGGTTTAAAGTAACCTAACACGAAGGGGATGGCGGGGTCTTTCAGACCCCGCCATCCCTTTCGAACTTAACCTGTCCGTGTCGGGGTGCCCGAAGTCCCGAGCTCGCTTCACTCGCTCTTGCATCCTAGGTCAAATAACTGATTACTACCTGTCATGCTGGCTCGACGGAGCCCCGCTTCGCGGGGCTCCTATTTCTGCGTGCAAGGTTTAAAGTAACCTAACACGAAGGGGATGGCGGGGTCTTTCAGACCCCGCCATCCCCTTCGAACCTAACCTGTCCGTGTCGGGGTGCCCCAAGTCCCGAGCTCGCTTCGCTCGCTCTTGCATCCTAGGTCAAATAACTGATTACTACCTGTCATGCTGGCTCGACGGAGCCCCGCTTCGCGGGGCTCCTATTTCTGCGTGCAAGGTTTAAAGTAACCTAACACGAAGGGGATGGCGGGGTCTTTCAGACCCCGCCATCCCCTTCGAACCTAACCTGTCCGTGTCGGGGTGCCCCAAGTCCCGAGCTCGCTTCGCTCGCTCTTGCATCCTAGGTCAAATAACTGATTACTACCTGTCATGCTGGCTCGACGGAGCCCCGCTTCGCGGGGCTCCTATTTCTGCGTGCAAGGTTTAAAGTAACCTAACACGAAGGGGATGGCGGGGTCTTTCAGACCCCGCCATCCCCTTCGAACCTAACCTGTCCGTGTCGGGGTGCCCCAAGTCCCGAGCTCGCTTCGCTCGCTCTTGCATCCTATGTCAAATAACTGATTACTACCTGTCATGCTGGCTCGACGGAGCCCCGCTTAGCGGGGCTCCTATTTCTGCGTGCAAGGTTTAAAGTAACCTAACACGAAGGGGATGGCGGGGTCTTTCAGACCCCGCCACCCCCTTCTAACCTAACCTAACCTAACCTGTCCGTGTCGGGGTGCCCCAAGTCCCGAGCTCGCTTCGCTCGCTCTTGCATCCTAGGTCAAATAACTGATTACTACCTGTCATGCTGGCTCGACGGAGCCCCGCCTCGCGGGGCTCCTATTTCTGCGTGCAAGGTTTAAAGTAACCTAACACGAAGGGGATGGCGGGGTCTTTCAGACCCCGCCATCCCCTTCGAACCTAACCTGTCCGTGTCGGGGTGCCCCAAGTCCCGAGCTCGCTTCGCTCGCTCTTGCATCCTAGGTCAAATAACTGATTACTACCTGTCATGCTGGCTCGACGGAGCCCCGCTTCGCGGGGCTCCTATTTCTGCGTGCAAGGTTTAAAGTAACCTAACACGAAGGGGATGGCGGGGTCTTTCAGACCCCGCCATCCCCTTCGAACCTAACCTGTCCGTGTCGGGGTGCCCCAAGTCCCGAGCTCGCTTCGCTCGCTCTTGGATACTAAATTTTTCTAATAACAATAGCATTCGTGAAGGCAAACAATCAAAGTCCAAAGGATAAGTCAAAGTCATCAAAGAAAATGGTTTAAACGTTAAGTTATATGTTTCAAACGTTATCACAATGATTTTCGCTTAAATAAACGTTATATCAAATAAAATTATATGAAATGAGTTTTAGAGTAACACAAACATTATGTGTAAAGAAATTATATCAATCGTTGGGTATTTCTCACGTTGATTATATCATGTGAACGTTATTGAAATGAAAATATATCAAATAACTTTATATGAAATGAGACGCACCCATTTTTGTACTTGTTTTACTTTATGTCTTTTGACAATTCAAAAGTGCCTGTAATTGGCCTAGTTGAAATAAACGATTTGATTTGATTTGATTTGAATGCATTGTTGAAGGAATGGAAGCAGTAGATTTGCAGTTCGATATAAAAGTCCAGAAATATTTAGTGTTAACTTTTATGCTATCTTCAACTGATTTTATGTATAGGCAATAACATGCTTTAGATTCAATATGAAATCTAGACCTAAATAGAGAAAATTGTTCGTAATCTGATAAATTTTGATACATCTTCCATTTACACCAAGCCTTAGTTTTGTTTTTAAATATATGTATCAATGACGGTGTGAACCAGACCGGATATTTAGATAAATGTTCCCACTGTTGGGATACAGGCCTCCTCTCTGCGCGAGAGGGAGTGGGCCATAATCCACGGCGCGGGCTCAGTGCGGGTGGATAGATGTCACAAATGTCTTCGAATTTTTGGTTCTAGGACATGTCGGTTTCCTCACGATGTTTTCCTTCACCGTTTTGAGAGTAGTGGTGATGAATTAAATTACATAAAGTAATGCGCCTGGCTGGTTTCGAACCCACGACCTACTACTCGTAGGTCGAGGCCGATACCACTGGGCCACCAATGCTCAAAAATGAAACAAAAGCGCTTGGAAAAGATCGTATTAGGTGGTATCGATTTCTGGACACCGTTGGCGTGGACTTATGGACGGCGAGTGATGGGTAGCTCGCCGGCCGATCAAGTCAAAGTCGACAGTGCACCGACTCAAGTCGAAAATTAAACAAATAAATTACATTTTCTGAGATATAGACAAAAAGTATATCTTCTTTCTTCAATCGAAAAACAACTACCCTTTTTTTTTTTTTTGCGTGGTAAAATCATCAAATGAGTCCTCCCACCCCGGGCAGGGCGGGAGGGACTATCAGACTTGTACTGACTAAAATCCACGGTGTCCTTCAATAGCCCGTTATGTCCCGGGGTCACGGTAATGAGATAAGTCCCGCGACCCCGGCAGGCTTTGGCCCTCTAGAGGGGGGCCCCGTCATCATGCTGACACTCCTTGAGGCGCGCGTGGAACTCAACGCGCCGTCGACACGGGCATGGTCCATGGTAGGGTGGCGAGTTGCCCTTTACTCGCCGCCCGCATGCCCGCGCCTACGGTGGCCGGAGATCGTCCCGCGACGTCCGACGCCGTGGGCATCTACCACTGCGGCTGGGGCGGAGGGAGGACGCTGTCCTCTCTCTCTCGCGGCCCGCCTCCTCCTTAACGAGCATTACTGCTTCGCAGAAGGAGGCGACCGCTTCCCACTCCGTCTCGCCCCGCAGCATGGCCTCGACCAATGCCGGGCGCGAGAGGTCTCCGCCTATCGCCGCCGAGAGAACACGGCGGTGCTCTGCCCAAGCGGGGCAGTCCTGCACCGTATGCTCCACCGTGTCCTCCGGGCGATCTTCGCAGTGGTGACACCCGGGCGTCTCTTCCCTCCTTATCAGACACAGGAACCTCCCGAAACTTCCGTGTCCGGTGAGGACCTGCGTCATGCGGTAAGTCAGGACGCCGTGACGTCTTTCCAGCCACTCCTCAAAGAGGGAAAACAACTACCCTTACGATAAATAAGTCCAAAAGAATTATGATAAAAAATATTATAACACTAAGAAATTGCCTAGACCCAACAAAAAGTCAGCCGAAGCTGAAAAGGTAATTGACCTTCAAAAAAACTAAAAAAATAAACTTCTTCAAGGGCTCAACTGACAAGAAAATCCTCCTTCAAATCAAGCAGAAACAATAGTCCTGGTAAAACAATAGACCTAATCTAACAGAAAAGCTGTACTTTAGAAAAATCGTCGACAATTGTAAGACAAGGGATAGACTATTAGTTAAGAGAATAGACAATCATTTCAATGTCAAATAGATTATTATAGATCGGAGGAATGGAAATATTCATTTATTCAGAAGTCTACTTTTTAATTTGTAGTTCATTTTGGCCGATTCGTGTAATGAAATGCAGCAGTGACGGCATAGCGAAAGTGAAGGTTTTAGGCTTACTAGAGTCAGCAGCCATGCAAACAGGACTCCCTCGTCGTTCGGCGTCCCCTCGTAGTTGACAGATGCTCCACAAATGGACGCCGCTTTATCACCACTGGCCAACTCGTGGTCCACCGAGTAGTATGTCAGTGATTGACACTAGTTCTGCTCGAGGTGCTCGTGGTCCACTCGAGACCCGCTCGTTATTAATGCGCAGTCAACGCAAGCATGCGAGCAGCGAGTTGTCACCGAGTGATACAATGTAGTGAGTGTACTTATATCCTTAGAAAGAATACTAACCGCACGAGGTGAGGCAGTGTGTTTATTACGAGCTATGACCTTAAGATCTTGTTGTAGGCCCAGGGTTATTTTATAACTTTTTTTTTTTGGCGTGGTAAAATCATCAAATGAGTCCTCCCACTCCGGGCAGGGCGGGAGGGACTGTCAGACTTGTACTGACTAAAATCGTCTTTTAATAGCCCTTTATGTTCCGGGGTCACGGTAATGAGATAAGTCCCGCGACCCCGGCAGGCTTTGGCCCTCTAGAGGCGCCCCGTCATCTTGCTGACGCTCTTTGAGGCGCGCGTGGAACACAACGCGCCGTCGACCCGGGCATGGTCCATGGTCGGGCAGCGAGTTGCCTTTTACTCGCCGCCCGCATGCCCGCGCCTACGGTGGCCGGAGATCGTCTTGCGACGTCCGTCACCGTGGGCCTCCACCACCGCGGGTGGGGCGTAGGGAGGACATTTTCCTCTCCCTCACGCGGCCCGCCTCCTCCTTCGCGAGCATGACTGCTTCGCAGAAGGAGGCGACCGCTTCCCACTCCGTCTCGCCCCGCAGCATGGCCTCGACCAATGCCGGGCGCGAGAGGTCTCCGCCTATCGCCGCCGTTAGGACACGTCGGTGCTCTGCCCAAGCGGGGCAGTCTTGCACCGTATGCTCTACTGTGTCCTCCGGGCGATCTTCGCAGTGGTGACACCCAGGCGTTTCCTCCTTTCTCCTCAGACACAGGTACCTCCCGAAACTTCCGTGTCCAGTGAGGACCTGCGTTATGCGGTAGATCAGGACGCCGTGACGCCAATCGAGCCACTCCTCAAAGAGGGGTCTTACCCCCGCGAGGGTTATTTTATAACTTATCCAAGCAAATTATTAACATCATCACCCACACTCTAAAAATGTGAAGAAAGACAATCATATCTGTCTAATGAAAACACTTCAACATTCTGTAAAGTTCACTAGTTCACCGTCACTCAAGTGAGCGCACACAATTCGAAAGTGAACTCATTTGTTTTGAAAGAGAAGTCACTGTTGATTCACAACGAGACACTTTTCGTAAGCGTTCGAATTTCGAACGTGTTGTACAACATAGTCAACATAATTCGCACCCCCAGATCAACAAAGACGTAAGTGCGATTACGTCAATATTTTTTTTTGCAGTTTTGGATAGTATAAGTAAAGATACATGCGCTCAATTTTTTCCGTGACATTTTGACTCAAAATGAGGCTTTTATACCAAAAAAAACTTTTTTGGCGTCGATTAAGTTCAATATTTTGTCAATTAATAAAGTCGATAAAACAACATAAAAACGTAAAAGTTCATTAAAATACACCTAATCCTGCTTAAGTTTTTGTTTCATTAAATAAAGCAAAAATGTCATAATTGTATCTCATATTATGGTTTTTAATGCCCAATAAAAAAATGATTTTCTTAAAATAATACCGATTACATCCCATCACAAATAAAAATAATCAAACAAAAAGAGCCGTATTTCCTTATTTACGGGTGCACTCGCACACATTTTCGAAATAATCATTTTTACGCCTTTTTTCCATTCACGATTTGATCTACTTGGACGGAAGTAATCACGCACTCGTCGCATAAACAATTCGAAAGGTCTGGGTACTTACCCTTATAACGCATGGAGCTGGAGGAAGAATTGAGCAAAATACACTTGAATCTTGGGATTATCTAACCTGCGAAGAGAGGGTCAGGATACAATAGTTCTAGATTCAGGCAACATGCTCTTCTAGCGGGAAGGAGAGCGTAAATCCCAGGGTGGTGTTGGATTTCTCGTCCACAGGTCCCTCATCAACAAAGATAAGACAGTTGACAGTGTGTCAAGTAGGGTAGCATACCTTATACTCAGAATTACCATCCGGTATTCGCTGAAGGTCATACAGGTTTAAGCACCGACCTCGACACATTCTGATGATGAAGCAGAGGCATTGTATGAGGAGATATCCGAGGCCATATATACCTCGAAATATACTTCACCATTGTTATGGGGGACTTCAACGCGAAGGTGGGCGCACGGAACGGCGATGAGTTGAGAGTTGAGCCATGTAAGTATTGGCAGCGAAACCATAGGAGGCAGCGGCTGGTCGCCTTCATGGAAAAAGAAGAAATCCATTTAATGAACTCCTGTTTCCAGAAGCGGCCATCAAAGAGATGGACGTGGATAAGCCTCGATAGTACTAAAAGAAATGAAATTGACTTCATCATGACGACCAAGAAGCGAATAATCAGTGATATCTCTGTGATCGCCAAGGTAAAAACCGGTAGCGATCACCAAATCGTCACAGGCACATTAAATATTCAATTTGAAGCTTGAAAGGTCTCTTCTAGTGAAGTCCACGCTACGATCTGGTCCTGCCCACATCTAGAACCTCGAAGACTTCCAACTGACCGAATGCGAAACTATGGACGAGATTAACAATGGGTTGGTGGAAACTGTCCAAGCTGTGCGGTCCAAGTTCTTTAAGACCCTGCGCCATCAAGTTGATCTAACCCAGACCGAGATGAGACTGCAATCTTCAGCTGCTATTTCTAAATCAATGCAACGTGACCTTCGTGCCTATAGTTCGGCACGGATCAAAGAGGCAATCGAGCCGAACCAGGGCTCAAAGCAAATTCTTTGCGAAGATTTTTAAGCCTCGCAAAGAATTTGTTTATTAGGCAAAGCCAAATAACAAAGCTGAAGATTAACGACGGCAGCATCATTTCGACGAAACCGTAAATACTGAGAGAGCTTGAGAGGTTATACGGACAGTTATACACATCAACATTCAACATGACAACCCAATGTCTGTACAGGTCGAGACGCAAGAGCTAAACTGACTCGACACTACACTGAGGATATCCCGGACATCAGCCTGTACGAGATAAGAATTACTCTTCAACAGTTCAAGAATAACAAGACGCTGTATAGCAAGGTGAGGACTGAATCACAGCAGAACTTCTAAGAGCGGATGGAAAACCGGTACTTCTAGTCCTCCAGAAGTTATTTAATTCCGTCATACTCGAAAGTACTACGCCAGAAGCATGGCACAGGAGTGTGTTTGTTCTTTTCTTCAAAAAGGGTGATAACATCTTGCTGAAGAACTACAGGCCAATCTCACTTCTGAGCCATGTATGTATATAAGCTGTTCTCAAGAGTCATTACGAACCGTCTCAAACGTATGTTTGATGACTTCCAGCCTCCCGAACAAGCCAGTTTCCGAAAAGGTTTTAGTACCATAGACCACATAACACGCTCTGCCAGATTATATAGAAGACAGAGGAGTACAATCGACCATTATGTCTTTTTTTTTTTTTTTTTTTTTTAGGATGGCAAAATCATCAAATGAGTCCTCCCGCCCTGGGTGGGGCGGGAGGGACTGTCAGACTCTTACTGACTAAAATCCACCCGTGTTCCGTCGGATGCCCTTTACGTTCCGGGGCCACGGTATCCTGGATTAAGAAAAATCCGCGACCCCGGCAGGCATTTGGCCCCATAAGGGGCCCCGTCGGTGACGCGTGAAACACGACGCGCCACCGACCCGGGCTTGGTACCTGGTCGGACGGCGAGCTTACCCATTACTCACCGTCCGCAAGCCCGCTCCGCCGCTGTGCCCTCTGCTGTTCAGAGGGACACGCGTTGGAGCGTCCACCCGACAGGCTATTTGCATACGGGCAAAGAAACCCCTTAGGCACACAGTGCCTAAGGAGAGTTTTTGCTCGCATCCCAGGGCGCACCGGCCCGAAAAACTGGTCTTCCCCCCGGACGTATCCGAGAGGGAACTCCAGTCCACGGGCGCACGTGGAGGTTTCCTGTCTTAGCACCCCGACCATTATGTCTAGCATTTGTGGACTATGAAAAAGCCTTCGATTAATCGAAACCTGGGCAGTATTGCAGTCCCTCCAACGATGTGATATCGACTATAGGTTTATCAAAGTGTTGAAGTGCTTGTATAGAAATGTCCATCCGACTTCAGGAATAGAGCACTAAACCAATTCAATTGCAGAAAGGCGTGAGACATCAGGGAGACGTTATTTCTCCGAAACTGTTCCCGAACGCGTTGGAGGACGTTTTCAAGCTCTTGGAACGGAACGGACTCGGCATCAATACCAATGGTGAATACATCAGTCAATTTCGATTTGCCGACGATAGACTCATCATGTCAGAATCGTTGGAGCACCTCAATGCTATGCTCAGCGACCTAAGTATCGTTTCCCTACAGGTGGACCTTAAAATGAACATGGACAAGACGAAAATCATGTCGAATGTCCATGTGGCACCTGTACCGGTTGTTGTTGGGAATGATAATCTCGAAGTATAGAATATCGTACTTACCTTCGACAGATTGTTCAGTTAGGTAGGTCAAACTTCGACAAAGAGGTCACCCGTAGAATCCAACTCGGATGGGCAGCGTTTGGGAAGCTACGTGATACCATTTCATCGACAATCCCAGTGTTAAACACTGGGATTGTCGATGTGTGTGTTGCCAGTTATGACATATGGTTCTAAAACGCGGTCTTTGACTGCTGGCCTTTTGGAGAGACTAAGTGTCACTCAACGAGCAATGGAAAGAGCTATGCACGCTATTCTTTGCCGAATAAATCCGCAACTTGGATATTCGGCGAAGAACCAGAGTCACTGACAAAGCTCGTAAAATTTGCAAGTTAAAGTGACAATGGGCAGGCCACATCGCTCGTAGAAATAAAAACCGGTAGGGAAGAAAAGTTCTCGAGTGGCGACCACGGACCGGAAGACGCAGCATAGGTTTCCCACTAGGTGGACCGACGACATCGCGAGAGTCGCGAGCAACCGAGCGATGGATACAAGTGGCGAATTGTCGTTCTGCGTGGCGGTCTAAGGGGAGGCCTATGTTCAGCAAAGGACGTCTTCCGACTGATGATGATGTTTAGTAATTTGTATATTTAATAAATAATGTAAGATTTTTGTTGATGCCAGATTTTGAGGTTTTTCTAAGAATTTGTATTTAGAAACCGTTCTTACTTAAACTTATCAGAAAGATTATAATTCACTGTTAATTTTATTATCTCTTATCAGGTTTTGTTATGACTATTATTATTATAAAGTGCAATTTTATAAAAACCTTTTTTATTACACCACTGAAATAAATTTTACCTAGAAACGTAATATTACTTACAGTTATAGTTCAATTAAACATACTGTGAAAAAATCCCGTATTTATACTTAATACCATATTTTAGTTTTGTGTTTTAACAAAAAAAAAGCTGTAAAAGCGTCGTACAATTCGATATGTAAAATAAAATTAAGGCAAAAAGGGCTTAAACAGTACTTAGCTCCTGTATTTTATCATAGTATAGAACTTCGTAACAGACGTAAGCATGAGTAGTTACAGTTTAAAAAAATATTTAGAAAGCAAAGATTGGAATAAAAGTCATTACGTTTGAGTATTGGTCTTAAATAAATAAGGAAAACGTCTGTAAAACATTAAATATTGACTACCACGATAATTTAAGGTGTTTCGAATATAAACAAGAGAAAAGGTTAATTTTTTTACTATTTTTTGATATAAAATATAACAAAAGATCATAGAGTCAAAAACTAAAAAGATACACCTGGTTAAACAGTTTTTTTGCTCTCCTGTAAAGTTAGTGAATTCCACTTACGCCTTTATTGGCCTGGGGGTGCGAATTATTGATTACGCATGTATTGTATAAAACATTTAAAAACAAAGATTGATTACTGTTAAAAGTTCAAAAACAATAAGTTACGCCAAAAACAAACTTGAAAATAAACAATCAACGAACTTGAAACTTTGTACAACATTTAAAGTACAGTCATCAGCAAAAATATGTACCAACTAACTTAATATTTCACTATGTTTCGACCAGGTTACAATCTTAATTAATGCATTTATTAAGTGCAGTAGGCCAGTAGATATCTTTGAATGTAACGACTGCCTAAGTGCCTATTAAGGAAAAAGGTGAATCTAAAGTTATATTTATTATACGCAATAACGCCTGCGTCGCGTCTTCGCAAAGATATTTTAAGGAAACGAAAAATTCAGTTGCGAGCAGGGTTCGATCCTGCGTCGACGCCTTAACCACTCGGCCATCGCAACCACTACTCAAAAAGCTGAAATTTCTCGTTCCCTTGTTATTCGAATGCTGTTTACACGTTGCGCCATCTTTTGGTAGTGTATCAAACTACTTACCAACCAACATCAGGATCGAACCCTGCTCGCAACTTAATTTTTCGTTTCCTTAAAAATAAGATAAATCTATTTTTTGTTATTACAGTATTAAAGTGTAAAAGCATAAAGCCCGCCTGATAGCCTATAGAAGACGTCTGCAACACTTGAAGTATTGCTGCCACGCTGTCGACCTTGCAACTTTTTCACGCCCTTTTTGAGGTTGTGAAATAATTAAGAAGGAGTATTGTGCAGACAGATTATGGGACAATAGTCTTGGTGAAATGTGTACACCGTTGGTCCCCCAGCTATTGGCACAATCACTCGAGAAAAATTGGCTCACTTGCGTCTGAATCGAACCTATGACACACAGTGCAGCAGCAAATCCGTGCCGTCAGACGTATCTTGATCGCTAGTGGTTTCATTTATGATAGCGGTTGTTAGTTTATTATACGTATTATTACACTTTATGTTAAGGTGTACCTCACCAGGAATGGTTCACGTATTATGTAACATTATAGATTCGGTTTTAAGCATAACATTACCAGTACTACTTCCCTAACTGACGAGCATTCCCGTGTTATGTAACGTATCTGTCCCAATGGACACATTTAATTACAACTAAAGCGCATTGATGTTACAAGTATTACAACATTGTATCATTACTAGATGGACATTGTAATGCTCAATTTTTTACCTCTCTGTTGTAATGCTCGAGTCTGTAACGTTACATTACAGGCAAATGCTCGCGGTGAGAGAGCATCTTTATGCACAGGACTGTACTTACCTTCAAAATTCTCTCAATACCTTTACAGTAATAAATGCGAAATATTAAAGAGCAATTACGTGAAAGCTTCAGAGAGCCTTTCAGGAATTAAAGCCGAGATGAATCTCGTTGTTATTAAATAAAGTGCGATAATATTTCTTGTTGGCAACACTCCAGAGACCGTGTTTTAATCGGTTTCGGATTAAACTTCAAGAGTATTCGGTTTTCATTATGGGGGATATACGTTGCTCGTTTAAAGACCGTAATTTGTGTTTTTCAGAGTTGAAAAATTATAATATGTATTTTTTATTCACAGGTTATTATTTATTTGTATAACTATTAAAATATTAAAATTAAAATATACAAAGCGTCAAAAAAATCATCTAAAAATAATTTTGTAACAAAATAGGTATAACATGGTGAAAAAATTATTGAAATCGATTCAGTTACTGATTCTGAACAAACTATATTCAAGTTTCACATATTAATAAAAACTTTAAAAAAAAATATACCGCCTTCAAAAACAACCAAAAAAAAATTTACCCTTTTTTGTGGTTGTTTTTGAAGGCGGTTAATTTTTTTTTTCAGTTTTTTATTTTACTCTTTTTAGCAATTATTAAGTATTCTGTGCTTTTTAGTTTAAATATTCAAACCAAATTCTTGTCAAATACATCATTTTCTTGCATGTGCACTAGAATTTGGTAATCCTTAGCATCGGTATTAACATCGCTCGTGTACACAATAAGCTAATAACATTCCCTATCAAAAACTGTTGAACCGATTTTGATGAAACTTAAGTGTTCCCTAAAGTGAACTATTCCTCGTACAACAAAAAAAGAATTTTCAAAAAATTTATGGGACCAATAGGAATGTATACTGCATCGAACGAAAAAAGAATTACACTAATCGGACTAGAAACCTCGGAGTAATCGGTGTACATACATAAAAAACAAAAAAAAAACATACCGACAGAATTGAGAACCTCCTCTTTTTTTGAAGTCTGTTAAAATAATGTTGTATACATACACACAAAAAAACACACACATAAACACAAAAAAAAAACACCATCATCAGTCTGTCAAGCTTTTTCCACCGAAACCATTTATTATTCCACCCTATTTTATCTAAATAAACTTCCTACAGAATTCCATCTTTATGCCATGGATTATCTTCCATTGTCTCTCCTCCGAGAAATTATAAATTAATGTGATTCAATTAAAATGAGCTCAAGGAATTAACAGCGCTAATCAAGATTGAAATGGACGAATCATTCTAATAACTGCTGTATTCGTATCTTGAATAGAGTTTATTTTTCCTTTATTTCTTCTTTGGAAGAGAATTTTCGTTTATATTTCTTGGATAAGATTTTTAGTAAAATAGATGTTTATTTTGTTAAAGATTAAGCGCTGAAAAACACTTGGCCTTAGGTCTTAGGGTTTATCCATTTTATTGGCGTAGAAAATCATGAAATAAACTCCCGCTCCGCTCTGGATAGAGCGAAAAGGACTATCAGATTTGATTGACTAAAACCCACCATTCAGTCGCCCTTTGCGTTTCAAGGCCGCGGTTACCTATTAAGACATTCTCTTCAGATTTCGGATTAGAATTTGTCTCTGAGTAAAGTTGTTTTTTGTTTTTCACGAAAATAATAATAATTATGGCAAGCGGCAAGCGCAGAGTCGGACGTTCACCCACAAGGTGGGCAGACGATCTCATGAAGACCACAGGATCACTCTGGATGCAGGCCGCTCACAACCGGTCCTAATGGAAGTCTAAAGGGGAGGCCTACGAGTATGTTCAGCAGTGGACGTCTTACGGCTGATATGATGATGATGATGATGAATCATAATTAAATGTTTGTGGTTTGACGGGTAAAAACTGTAAATATAAACAACATCATCACGCCTGTTATCCCAAAAGAGTTAAACAGAGATTTTCTTGAAGAATGTACATTTTATTTTCGTTATCTCAATAGCCACTAGTCACCGCCTTAGAGCTCCCACACATAAACACGACACGACGTCGGTCGTAACGTGTCGATGCACGATACGCCGTTGTGACTCACGATGCAATCCTGCGTACTTGTTATTCGAAATTCAAAGATGACGGATGGTATTGAGGTCGATCATTTAATTACCCTAGTCGAGCGTCCCGTACTATGGAACAGAATGCGTCTAGAGCGGTCCATTTTTCGGAAATAACTAAAACACCACACTGTAACGATGCTCATTGTAGATTTCTACAACGCGACGTCGCGTCGTATAGTGAAACGACGCCGCATCGTTGTACGACGCGACGTCGTGTCGTGTTTATGTGTGGGAGCCCTTACGTTCAGTTCACACCGAGACGTGACACAACGCGACGTATCGCAACGATACTGCAAATGTGTATCTTATCGTGTAGTATTATAAAGTTAGATTTCGAGTCGCTATTATAACGCAGCGCGGTGCCGCATTGCGCGCGCCGCGCTGCGTTGCGAATGGTGTATCTTTTTGTGTAGTAAATAGAGTTAGATTTTGAGTCTGTAGCTCTATTAAAATATGCGCGCAGCGTCGCGTCTTGGTGTGTCTTGGCCCTTATATGCAATATCTATTGCTCGGCAGATATTTTATGTTTAAAAGTATCTTATCTTGCAACTTTAACACAATGTACGCACCCCTCTCCATTTAATATTCTAAACAAACTTAACACATAAAAAACGTTCGTACCCCTTTTCACATTAAAACTTTTTATCAAAGTGTGACTGTTCGTCACGTACCCTTGTTTTTTAATAACAAAGTAGGTTATTTATTTTAAAATCACCACGTGACGTCGGGCGCCTAAAGTCATTAAGTTTGTATTTTATTTGATGGTTTGGCACTTCCTTGTGATAAATAGCTTTTTGAAATACCCATTTCTTTACTGCAATAACAGCAAAAACTATTGACTAGGGTTGAATTCTAAAGAAACGTTCCTACTAATTATCTTATACGCACATGTGTTAGCAATAAACGGAGCCACGGACGAACACTCAATTGAACCTTTTTAGAACAATTGAGACGCGCAAAAGCAAAGCAGATTCGGACGAAAGACGTTATAAAAAAGGATCGCAGAGACCGTGAGAAATGCAAGTGCCTTCCGAAATGGAGACGCAGGTAATCGGGACCGCCATGGAGATGGCGGCGGACAGTTGGTTCTTGACCCTCGAGACTTGCACACGGGACACCCGGGTGCTCCAGGATAAGATCGGGATAGGCAGTTGATCTTGGAGCGTCTCGGGGTGCATACGGTGGTACTCAGGACGTCAGATCAAGAGATTCGGTTGGCGCTGGCCAAGGGAACGGGCGCGTATTACTGTATTTGTTTGAATTGATAGATAAAGTCAAAGATTAGTAGATAAAGTAAATCGAGTGCTAGTAGTCAGTGGAACGCGAGAAGGTGAATCCAGAAGGCGGCCCGATGCTGGAGGTCAAGCAGGTGGCATTTGAACAGTAGTTTGTAAGTAAATTACAGACTAATTCTCTTGGTAAGTGTTAATTATAATTAACTTTATAGTAGCAGTTTGCTGAAGGCGCTGGGTGGCTGTTATTAATCATTTATTTCAGTACAGCGAGCGACGCCTGCGCAGTACCTTATTTTATATTATTATATCACGTCTTATATGTTCTGATTCCTTATCCCATAACCTAGCAGTGATATATCATTGGTGTTTGGTTATAATGACACGGAGAAGGCCTCTGTCAACACTCTACATACACCCCGCGCATTCGTCTAATACTCTGTACAATGACTCATCTGACTCCTGACTCCTGACGATATTCGACTTTTATCTGAAGTTCCACAAATCAGAGGCAGAACTGCGTCCATAGTTCGATTATGCCATTTATATTATCACCAGCCAATGCGGTGATAATATAACTGTGCCGGTGACAAGTATAAGCGATAATGACACGCAATATATAATATTTTGCCAATTAACCAAATACTGGTGATGGTTACTGTTTCCTGCAGTCTTGCTCAGAGACTTTGCGTGTTGGTTGATGGATGCACATTTCTAGTTGGGGTAGGCACCACCAAGTATGTACCGTATCTCCCATGATTTGATAGCTCCGTTCCAAGAGAACGCTAGGGTCTGACAAACGTGTCCCGCTAAAACCAACTATGGCCAATGTGCCCAACATTGTCGAATCGACACTATTATATTAGCCAGACACGCAAATACGACTGGGGGGGCGCTTAAATACGAAATGAGAAGTGACGATATTATCCACTTCGGCGTTCAGCAATACAAACGTAAATGATCTGCTACAGACTGATTCTACGAAGCGCTTGCGCAAGTTGTTTGTTGTGATTGCCAATGGGTTAGAGCCGTAAGGGTATAACAATAGTACGCGTGTGTAGGTGAATAAACGGAAACGTGTCTTCCTCAATGACAGATGTGAACAAGAGTAGGAGCCGCGTAAATGATGCACCTTGTAATATCTGAATGCACTTTATTGCGGACACACCAATTTCACACAGGTTGAAATAAACAGTCTTTCGTTTCGTGGCGGCCCGCACGCTGGCTAGATTGCTACTGGTTTAAAACTGCGACTATGCGCCTAGGACGTGACGCGCTAGTGATGCGAATGTTCAATCGACTAAGTCATTTTTAGTGTTGGGATTCCAACATGCTCCGGCCCCACGAAAGGAAACAAGAGAATGAATATAAACAAACATTCTAGCTACCTTAGGCTAGTAAGTTAAAAATCAATTAACATTACAGAAACAAAATAATATTATGTTCTAGCTACCTTAAGCTAGTAAACTAAATTAATATTAATTAACATTGTAGAAACAAATTTACTTAAGCTAGTAAACTAAATTAATCTCAATTGACATTATTGAAACAATATTTACTTAAGCTAGTAAACTAAATTAATCTCAATTAACATTATTGAAACAGTATTTACTTAAGCTAGTAAACTAAATTAATCTCAATTGACATTATTGAAACAATATTTACTTAAGCTAGTAAACTAAATTAATCTCAATTGACATTATTGAAACAATATGTTCTATCTACCTTAAGTTAGGAAATTAAATATTAATTACTATTTTAGACAAATTTGTTTTAGGTAGTAAATATTAATTAGCATTATCATCTATAGGCAAGATACAAATTTTTGTGACAGATCGCACATGGGTATTTCCTTTTGCGTTTATGACTTCTACTGCTCTTACGTGCCCATCATGACCAGGAAATATTTTGGTCACCCTGGCCATAGGCCATGACATTATTGGTACATTATCTTCCTTTAGAATAACAATTGTGCCTACCTTTATATTAGGGAAGACATTCAACCACTTAGGTCTATTTTGTAAAGTATTAAGATACTGTTTATACCACATCTTCCAGAAGGATTGTTTAATTTGATTGCATAATTGCCAAAACTTGAGTCTATTTTGAGGAACAGTAGTTACATCATTTTCAGGGTACATTGTAAGTGAATTTCCTATTAAAAAGTGACCTGGTGTCAAGTAATTAAAGTCATTTACATCAGCTGACATAGGAATCAGAGGTCTAGAGTTCAATATGCATTCTATTTCTACTAATACAGTGTTTATTTGTTCATAGGTTAACAATTGTTTTTGTAGTACTCTTTTTAGAAAATATTTAGTCATTTTCACAGCAGACTCCCAAAGTCCACCAAAGGTTGGAGAATATGCTGGTATAAAATGAAAATTAATGCCTCTCTGGGCTGCAAATTCAGAAACCTGCCTTTGGTGATTCTGTGAAGAATGTAGCTTATATAACTCAGCTAAGTGGTTCCTTGCTCCTTTGAAAGTAGAAGCATTATCAGAGTAGATTTCCCTGGGCAATCCTCTCCTTGAAATAAATCTCTTAAGGCAAGCGAGGTAGGCATCTGTAGTGAGATCTGATGTGATTTCAAGGTGAACCGCTTTTGTAGCGAAACACACAAACACACAAATGTAGCCTTTTCCTACCAAGGATCGTCTCCCCCGCGAGAGTTTAATATCAATGGGCCCAGCGAAATCCACCCCGACCTTTTCAAAAGGGCGACTCATAGCAGTCACTCTATCTGCTGGCAAGGAACCCATCAGCTGTTTAGAGGCTGTTGCCTTCTGTCTGAAACATATTACACATTTATGAATTAACTTTTTGACATACATTAATCCATTAGTTATCCAATATTTTTGATTTAAATTACACAGTAATAGTTTTGGACCTGCATGTAAAAGCTTTTCATGTTCAGACCTTATAATACAATCAGTTACATGTGATTTTTTGGGTAATATAACCTGATGTTTATGAGCATATGGAATATTAGAATGATGTAGCCTGCCACCTACACGCAGGACGCCTGAACTATCTATAAAAGGATATAAGCTTTGTAAGGAACCCTTTACACTCTTACAATTTTTTAAACATAAGATTTCGTCTTTGTAATATATTTCTTGTTCATTCTTAATAAGCAACATTAAAGCATTATTCAATTCAGAACTTAAGAGATATTTATGAGCTATTTTGCCACCCTTTAAATTGTTAATAAACCGCATTACATAAGCCAATGTACGTACCATCCTGTGGATGCTAGAATATTTATGCATTTGACTGAAAACATTGCCAGTGACTGAAGACACTTGGCTCGTGGAGAGTGCTGATCCGGTTTTCTTCTCAGGTAAGTTAACAGGTAACTCTATTTTTAAATTAAATTGATATTCACTATCATGCAAAAATTCAGGGCCATTCCACCACAGGCTGCAGGCATGAAGCTCACTTGGCTTAACACCCCTACTGATATAGTCTGCAGGGTTATTTTCGGTGTTAACATATAGCCACTGACAGTCAGACATATTTTTAGCGATAGCCCTTACCCTGTTTGCAATATAAGCATTGAGTTTCATGGGTTCTGTGTGCAACCATGCGAGAACAATTTGTGAATCAGTAAATAGAAAGACATTACTGATATTATATTTTAATTTTAACGTGCAATAAACTTTTGCCATAACAATTGAGAGAAGCAGTGCTGCGTTAAGTTCCAAGCGCGGTACAGTTTTGTTCTTATCGTGAAGCGGGTTTATGCGTGATTTTGAACACAACAAACACATCTTAACTTTACCATCGTGATTTGTAACTCGCAGGTACACGCAGCATCCATACGCCGTAGTACTGGACGCATCTGAGAATCCTATTAATTCAAGTTTATTCAACTCAGTCACATTTACATTTCTATTAATGAAAATTGGCTTCATTTCAGCTAAACTACACGAAAATTCATGCCATGCCCTTATAATATCGTCATCAGGCTTAGAATCCCAATCAGTCTTTGAAGACCATAGCCTTTGCATAATAGCTTTAGCTTGTACAATAATTGGACTAACAAATCCCATGGGATCAAACATTTTCCCAATATAAGATAGGATATCTCTCTTTGTAAAGTTATCATTATTGAATACCTCTGGACAAGACATTTTAAATGTATCATTCTTAACTATCAATTGTAAGCCCAAAGTCTTTAAACTATAATCATCGCCTTGCAACTCCAAATCATCAAAATGCTGTTCAGATATAGGAATGTCAGACAATACTCTATTATCATTGGATGACCACTTGTGAGTATGAAAGCTACCTAACATCAATAACTGGCGTATCTGGGACTTAGCCTCTAGAATAGTGTTCAAATTATTATCTGCATAAAGAATGTCATCTACATATGTGCAATTATCTATAATCAGTGACGCTAGTGGAAAAGTGCCTTTATTTTTTGCTGCTAGTTCTTTAAGACAACGAGTGGCTAGATAGTTTGAACTTTTCAAGCCATATGTGACTGTGTCTAGCCTAATGCACTGGACTGGCTCATTGGGGCTATCTCTCCACAGTATGTTTTGTAGAGAAGTATACTCTGACTTTACACGTATATTTCTAAACATTTGTTTTATGTCAGAGGTAAATGTAAAATCACCACAACGAAATAATAACAAAATCTCAAACAAGTCTCTTTGTACAGTGGGTCCATTTAAAAGCAAATCATTAAGTGACACCTTTTTATTCGTTTTCATAGAGCCATCAAAAACAGTACGCAGCTTAGTGGTTTTACTGTCAGGCTTCAGGACTGCATGATGTGGCAAAAAATATATAGCATTTTTGTTTAATTCATATTGCATAATGTCTACATAATGACCGTGATGTTTACTTAAATATTCATGAATGAACTTTTGGTACTCGGAGAAAAGTTGTGGATTTTTATGTAATTTTTTCTCTAAGTTTAAAAATCTTTTTAATGCAAGATTAAAGGAATCACCTAAAGAGTCATTGACTTCACTAAGAGGTAATTTTAGTGGTAAAGCTACTTCAAAACAATTTTCTTTCAACTCAACAGTGGTATTAAAAATATATTCACAGAGCTCTTGTTTGGATGACTTTTCATCATAAATTTTTGGAACATCCTCTGTTTTCCAGAACTGAGTTAGAGTTTCATTGATATCTGACTCACATGTATTACATTTTAAGCTTACCTTATTGCAGACTTTCGATACATTAGTGTGTGGTAGGGTACCTCCAACAATATATCCAAACTGAGTGTTGACAAGATGCGGCTGTGGACTACTGGTCTCTGTTGCAGACTGCTGGCGCTCACACAGCACAGACAGCTCTGAAGGCAACAGCACCTGGAAAAATATGTCCGCTCCCATTAATAAATCAATCTCAGCTGGTACGTTAAAATGATCATCTGCCAGTTTTATCCCTTTAGGTATCAAAATGTCTGAGATTTGAAGTTTATGTTGAGGCAAGTTGCATGTTATTTGCTCAACAACATGACATGTGGCAGAAACTTTAAATGGGTTAGTTAAAGAATGAATTTCCAGAGGTAAGCAATGCTTCAACCTTGTTTTTGTATTTGTTATACCAACTACATTGACATTACTATTAGCGGGTTCTAACTTAAGCAGCTGCAATGCCCTTTGTGTAATAAAGGTCAGCTGAGACCCACTGTCAAGTAGGGCTTTAAAAATGATTTCAGCGCCATCCCGAGCAACAAGTTTCACCTTAGCTGTGGGTAAAAGAACATCATTAATATATTTATTACTTGCAGCTAGTGATGCAGTTGACGCTGATCCAGACGCAGTGTTAGACACATTATTATCCGTGACACAATGTAGCAGGGTATTGTGTGCTTCCTTGCATGTCGCACACCTGAAGTGATACCTGCACTTTTTAGTGTGAGCACATAGACACAGTTTACATAGACCTTTTTCATTTGCAAAATTAAGTCGCTGGTCTACATTTAATAATTTAAATTTGCTACAAGTGTGAAGCTTATGTTTCAACTTACAGTATAGACATGAAGGTTCCTGAGTAGCTGTGTTGGCCACTAGTCTACCAGCAGCTTGCTCCTTCGGTGGCTGGCGTTGCTGCCCGTGAGAACAACCCGGATCAGCATTCTCAAGCGCCAGTGCACGCTTGTCCATGTAGTCTAAGAAGGCTTCTATAGTAGGCTCTTCGTCGGCGTTCCTCTCGAGTTGAAATGCACGGGAGGTGTACGCATCTAATTTACGATATAAAATACACAAAATTACAGCATCCCAAAATCGTACACTAGGCTCCAAGTTATTGAGAGCGGCAAGCATTTGTTTGACATTTGACATTTAATATCTAATAACAAATTAATGTGCTCATTTACTAATCTATGCTTATTATTATACCTCTTATTAATTATTTGTAATGCCTCTTTGTAACTTTCACCAGATAAAGGTAAATTTTTAATTAGATCGTAAGGCTCGTTTTTTAAGTATGAGCGTAAATAATACAGTTTTTGAACATCATCAAGGCACTTATTGTTGTCAATTAAAGATTTGAAGAGGTTAATGAACGGTACAAATTCTGTAAACTTACCACTAAACACTTGTATGTCGATCGGAGGCAAATTTAATTTGGGCACTGACTTTGGAGTTGAATGAGTTTCACTCGCACTAGCAGTGCTACGGCGATTAAGTTCCGCATCAATAGTAGTGATGATGAAATAATAGCTATTTTCAACTTGCTCGATTTCTTCCTTGTCCTCTGAGTGGAGTAATAAAATTTTGATGTTGTGAGCTTCATATTGAGTAAACGTGTCAATTAGTTTTTGCCTTTTAGCTAATAGGGTTTCTTTAGAAGCACTACTAAGGGATTGCGAGCAAGTGGACCAGGATTGTAACCTGGTTATGGTACCTTTCAAGTAGCCACGTGCGGCGATTAATTCTTTTAACTCCATAGTCGTAACTTATGACACCACTTATACTTAATTATTGTAGAACTTATAGTCAGAAAGAAACACTATTTAATGCAGATCACACGCAACGCGATAAAATTTTAAACGAAATAGACTGGACGCAATGAACGAGAAAACGCGACAACTCAGGCGACGACTCGGACTCGTGACGGGTGACGCTTGCGCTCCGCAAGATGGCGGGCGCTCGATCGCTCGATGCACGCTGCTCGCCCCGCCCACTTCGTCGTGTATATTCCTTCTCCGCACCGTGTCCCGGTTCGGTTCCACGAACTTCTTTGTTGACGAATTGAGGGATTTCTTCCTTCCCGCGTCTCGCTTTCTTTTAAATGCCGTAGTTCGACTTCGATGCAATGATGTATGATGATTGTAGGTATAACTATAATGCGTTGTCGCTGCCTGGTTGTAATGACTGGCAGTGGCGCAACACGTAATGTCTGCAATGCCGACGTAATATAACTTGCTGTATTGTACTGTATTGAATATTGCCGTGGCGCTGCACAGCCGCACCAACGTGAAAGTATTAGGCAACTGGAACTGCTGGCTGGCCGAGTCTTCCTTTGTAAGTCTGCAACGCCGACTGGATGACTAGGCTCACGCCTCCATACGAAGGACCATGAACAAGAGTAGGAGCCGCGTAAATGATGCACCTTGTAATATCTGAATGCACTTTATTGCGGACACACCAATTTCACACAGGTTGAAATAAACAGTCTTTCGTTTCGTGGCGGCCCGCACGCTGGCTAGATTGCTACTGGTTTAAAACTGCGACTATGCGCCTAGGACGTGACGCGCTAGTGATGCGAATGTTCAATCGACTAAGTCATTTTTAGTGTTGGGATTCCAACAAGATGAACTTCTCAGATCTTTGTCTTAGGTGTTGGGTAGGACATGTAGAATAGTGCATAGGGAGCGTGATCTGTTAGGATTCGTAGCAGTGTCCTTAGTGGAGCTATGCGCTTAGGCCTAGCGGTCGCGTACTGGGGCAGTTATTGTAACCGGATTTACATGCCATAGAAATGGGTTAGAGTTAAACAAAAGTAACTTGTTAACGTAACTTAGTTAAGCGCAAGCGTAACGTTTCCCTATCACATTTATATGTTATTATCTTTGCTGTCCTCTTGTCTTATTAGCTTCATAATCCTTATTGATTTGTTTTATCTGACTTGATGTTATTCATGTATATTATATAACTGAGAACTCTCAGCACTAACTTACTTTGGTCCCCTCCTCTTTGTTGAGAGTTCAGTCCTCCATGTCCCGGCGGGGGCCCCAGTATGTCATTGGACGGGGGCCACGGTGAATAGAGCGGCGAGCGGGGCTCTATCGCTGCCCCTTCGGGGGCACCATCCTCATATTATCCACTATATTTATGTAACTTAAGAAGCACGAAAATTTTATCAGCCTAGGGTAATTTATGAACAGTCACAAAAGCATAAAATATTTATGTATACATAAAGGTTTTTCGGTATAAAACTTTTTGCCGTACTATCTCTGGATCTATTTATTACAATAATTTATCGATTTTACCATAATATAATTTATATCATTATAAAGCTGAACAGTTGGTTTGTTTGTTTGGGTGAACGCGCTCAGGAGCAAAAAAATATTATATTTGTGATCGATCGTCCTTTTATCGAGGAATTCTATAGGTTAAAAAAAACCGGCCAAGTGCGAGTTGGACTCGCGTGAAGGGGGTTCCGTACGACCTATCACGTTTTTTTTAATTCTGACCCAAATTGGTACGCACAATATAGAGTGATTTACCATGTTATTTTAATATCATGGACTTCTTATAGGTTTTCCTATAATCTATAAGTAGAAAACTAATTTCTGTATTATTATTTTTTTTAATTAGATTCAGTAGTTTCGGAGATAAGGGGGGGGGGGGGAATGGTCAAATTTCGTCTATTTTCTTGAATAACTTGGAAACTATTTATTTTAAAATTACAAAAAAAATTAAAAATATTTAAGATTGTCTCAACAAGACCTTTCATTTGATTTGTCACATGATGCAGTTTTCAATTTATTTTTTTTAATTTTCCCCTTCCCCCCCAAAAATTACCTCCCACATACAGATTTCATCTATTCACGTCACACCTCTGTACTTGGGTCACAGGAATTGATATGTGTACCAAATTTCAACCCAATCGGTCTAGTAGATTCGGAGATAATTGACTGTAAGCGACAGACAGACGGACACACGAGTGATCTTATAAGGGTTCCGTTTTTGTATTCGGACGTACGGAACCCTAAAAACATCACGCTATGACGAATAGAAGACGGAAGTCAAATAGCGGGGAACATCTGGTCATAATAATAAAATACGTTCAAATAAATCGATGGCCTCAACGAATATGCGTGTAAGTGAAAAATCACAATTTTTCAGGAGAAAATAAAAACGATTAAACTTGAATAACTTGTGTTTGGTAGTTTATAGGTACAAACAAATTACATCAGATCATAGATAAAAAATATATTACTACATTCGATTTTTTATTTATTTTTTATTTAACCCTAGAAAGATAATCTACGTCCGCGAGACGTATCGTGAAATTAAATTTCGTTGTAGTTTTTTTATTATTAATCGCAACGCACTAGCTGCGCGTGTCAACTCAGTTGGCGACCGGAGCTCGCGCTAAGCAGCAGTGGCACCACGGTAAGTACGTTCAAATAAAAGATATACCTATGTCGTACGTCCGCGAGACGTATGATTATCTTTAATGCAACTTTTGCAATCATTTGGAATAATCGTTTATTGTTATTTACACTTATTTATTATTATTTTCAGGTATTAATTATTATTATTATATTATATTGGCAAACCGAAGGGTGTTGGATAGTTCTCAAATGGAGAAAATGAAGAGGAATCGTCATCAGAATCTGAAAGCGAATGCGAAGATAACCTCTTAGAAGACGATGTACAGAGTGACACTGAAGACGAATTCATCGATGAAGCTGTGGAGATACCCGATGTCTCTGCTGAAGACCATTCAGAGTCTACTGCCGAGCAAGCTGCGCCTTCTGATAGCCGCATAATTATTACTTCTCAGCGCACACTCATAGGTAAAAATAAACATTGTTGGGCCACAAGCAAGGGACGAAGTCACGGTAGAACCTCAGCAATAAATATTGTTTGATCAGCTAGAGGACCAACGCGTATGTGTAAAAACGTTTACGACCCCTTGTTATGTTTTAATCTGTTCGTAACTGATGAGATATTAATTTGTAAAGAATTTTACGATTTTTGCTTGTAATTTGTCAATTAAACTTTATTATTGCTATTTTATCGTTTTATTTCCTTAAATAGAATACAAACAATCATTTCAATCTATAAGGCATGATAATACATCCGTTAGGCTTACTAAAAATCTTAATTAACTAAGATACGTCTGACAGACGTATGATTATCTTTTACGCTAGTTGCTATATGATTATCTTTCTAGGGTTAAACGGTTTTCCGTCAATTTATGAAAAACCATTTTATTTCTTTATTCTTGTGAATTTCTTTGACTAGCTAACAGTAAACTATCATTACACGTTTATTCGCGTAAAGTGCCAACAATCAAAACTATGTAATATATATATATATATATATATACAGTGTAATATATATATATATATATATATATATATATATATATATATATATATATATATTACACTGTTGTTCGACAATACGGTTGTTTATAGTAACTTACTATATTGTTTGTTTATTGTAATGATGAAATGCACGAGTAAGAGCTCTTGCACGTTTATTCTGCGGGGCCATCGAAATATATTTTGGTATAAAAACTTTTTAAAAACTTTAGAAATAAAATGTTGTGACAAATGAATGTATAAAAGCAACGCTTTGTATGCTAACTACTATTTTCTAGGAGTGGGATATTCTAGAAATGAATGTTTTAATTTAAACCTTATCAAATTAGCCCGGGTCACCGGTATGAATCTAATCTACGTGTTGTGTACGTGAGCTTAAATTTTTATTAACGTACCCACGACAAAAAAGAAATCCCCAATGTGGAAGGACTTTTTTTTTAAATAAATAATACTTTTCAATTAAAAAATGGTCCACAGCTCGATCGCTTTGCCCACAGGAGAAATAACGAAGTTGTGAAGGTTTTAATTCCCATTTTGAATCTAGTTCTAATGAGGTTTTAGTCTCATTTTAAATGAAATAAACTCACAAGTATTAAGTGCTCATGAGGAAACTGTCATATAGGGTGTAGAATGTAGATAGACCCTTTTGATGATTATAGACCCGGTCTGGTTTTAGGGCAAAGAAGTGTCAGACTCGACTAAAAACTAACTATCACGAATTTTCACGTTTTTGTGACGTAAAGTAAACGGGGGTCCTCCCGCCCTGCCCGGGGTGGGAGGACTCATTTGATGATTTTACCACGATAAAAAAAAAAAAAGTTATACGAAGATTTGTGTCTCGCCACGGGAATCACTGTATAGTCTCGGACAAACTTTATAATATATTGTAATTCTTAATAAAACTATCATAAATAATATATACATGGTGTATCTTTTTTAAGTATATCTACAACAATCCTGGTAGCGATGAGACCGCACTGTTTATTTTGTTTACGTTCATAAGTAAGAGTTTTGTTGGTATTTTGTTTGCGAAATGTGCTGCGGACGCGCCAGGGGTATCAATATTTAGGCCTTTTGGATTTTTTTTTCGACTGTTTAGTACCAAATTAGACACAAAAACTATCGTGCTACAGTAAGATCACAATGTAGTGGCATAAAAAAAATATTTTGGTTTCCAATTTAAACACTACGGGTAGTTTTTTTCTTCGGACAGCGTAAAATTAGCCTCTCAAGATTCACCCAGAATTGCTACGGCCACAGAGGCCTTATCACAAGATTTCTGCATTTTATTTACAGCGTATTTGGAAGATTGACTGCATTTATTATATGGAAAATTTAAAAAGCGCTTTGTGCGAATGAGGAACTATTTATTTCAATCAAATTAAGTAACGTCATTTTTTTAGCGTGTTGAAATCAAATGAGTCCTCCCACCCAGGGCAGGGCGGTAGGGACTGCCAGACTCGTACTAATTAATATTCACGGTGTCCTTCAATAGCCCTTTACGTTCCGGGGTCACGGTAAATCATTAGTCCCGCGACCCCGGCAGGCTTTGGCCCTCTATAGAGGGGCCCCGTCATAATGCTGACACGCTTTGAGGCGCGCGTGGAACACAACGCGCCGTCGACCCGGGCATGGTCCAAGGTCGGACAGCGAGTCGACCATTACTCGCCACCCGCATGCCCGCGCCTACGGTGGCCGGAGATCGTTCTGGCAACGTCCGTCACCGTGGGCGTCTACCACTGCGGATCAAATTAACGTCATAGTTCCAGTTTACTTTACGTCACATAAACGTGATAAGTCATGGTCTCTTGTCACCAAACGGCCAGGCTTGCATTGTGTGTCTATCTAACTTTACCATCAAAAACACAAACCTCATATACATATAGTGACCAACACAATGAACAAAGGAACGTTTGGTGCCGACTTGTATTGTGTAGCTTTGATAAAGCGTTTGTGAAATACAACGCTTGAAAGAGGGGTCAATTGTTAGTGTGAAGTTACTTTTACATCACTTTTTTTTACAGGGAAATGGTTTATGAAGCTGCCGTAATGTAAATTAATTTTTAATACAGTTGCTCAAAAAGTGGCGTATTGCAGGGACGTATAGCTTTCGGGATGTGGGCTATTACTTATTGTGTTTTTTTTACTTTACCCGAACTCGTGCGTTCTCTTTCCCAACTGTCAAAATAATGTCTATTAAAAATAAAAACCATCCATGAAGTTTTTACTTAAGAGTATTGTGATTCATACAAATACGTATATTTCTAAAAAGAAAGAAGTTATTAATTTATTTCAATTTCAGATTTAATGATTTAATTGAATGAGTTAGGTTAGGTTTCATTTCATTTCATCTCAGACTACTGAAGACTAAACTGTATGGGCATAGTTCCCTTTGCCTACCAAAATGGGTGAAGAAAAAAACTCTGCTTGTTTATTCTACGGTTGGCGCCATTTTCCAGAAATTTTCTTTGCGAGTTTAGTTGTTTGTTTTATTTGTTTTTTACAAAATTAATAATAGTTTGTCTCAAACAATAAATATGCAACCTAAAACTTCCCCAGTTAGTATAAAAACTATACCAATTTCAATGTACAGACGCCAGCACATCAACCTACCACAAAATGTCTGATTTCTTTAATAGATTTCCAACCTTATCATAATATCACGAATCTCAACGTACCACACGTTGATATTCGATTGGCAAAATTTTACAGATTCGGGTAGGTTGCCCTGCTGGCGTCTGGCGTCATGTGTACTATAACTATTACAAGAAATAAATGATTATCAGTTAGTTGACTTTATTGTTTTTATTATTTTATTAAATTGCTTCATTTTGTCGCAACTGTATTGAAAATAGTCGTTCAGTACACCCGCGGAACCGTCATTGCAACTTGTTCCGACTGTCAACATTTCCGCACTTGTAATAAGAAATATACTATTATGGCCACTTTTTTACAATGGCTTATAAGATCTCCTTACACTACATAAGATAGGTTGTTGTTTTCTATGGACATAAGCTGAATAGACCTGAATAAGTGTGCATTCTCCTTTAGTGCCCGGTTGACGGCAATAAGGTCGGTCCCTATTAAACGCCTTTGTCCAGCACTTGAGGGATTATAGGCGTTATTTACAGGCCTCTTGGTCTAGTGGTTTGACAGGCCTGTTGGTCTAGTGGTTAGTGACCCTGACTGCTATGCCGGAGGTCGTGGGTTCGATTCCCACCCAGGACAAATGTTTGTGTGATGAGCACGATCATTTGTTCTGTGTCTGGGTGTAATTTATCTATAATATGTATGTATTTAGAAATATATAAGTATGTTTATCAGTTGTCTAGTACCCATAAAACAAGCTCTGCTTAGCTTGGGACTAGATGGCGTTGTGTGATAGTTGTGGAATATTATTATTATTTACATAATTATATCATGTTTCTAAACCATGGTAAAATCATCGAATAAGTCCTCCTTTCCAGTGTGGGACGGGATAGACTGTCAGACTCGTAGACTAAAATTCATGGTGTCCTTCAATAGCCCTTTACGTTCCAGGGTCACGGTCACCTGATCAGACAGTCCCACGACCCTGGCTTTGGCCCTCTAAGGCCTCGTCATTTTGCTGACAATTCTTTGAGGCGCGCGTGGAACATGACGCGCCGTCGACTCGGGCAAGGTCCATGGTCGGACGACGAGTTGCCCATAACTCGCCGTCCGCATACCCGCTTCAGTTACACCTCTGGCTTATACTTCAGGGATTATAGGCGTTATAATTATGATATTTATAGAAAATGAACATGGGTTCCAACCTAAAAGTCACAAAAACCAAATCCGTTTATTCAATTTGACCTGACAAATCTAACCTCAAAGGACGTCCGCCATCTTGAATTTTAAAAGGGGTTGAAAACAATTAAAGACACAAAAGGTTCTGCCTTTGTACTCATTGTGCTTTACGTATCACAAAGAATCTAGGTCAGTTGTATTGCTGGCTTAATTTATATTGTAGTATGGTATATTAAATTTAATTTTGAAAGAAATAAAGAAAATAGTGTTTATTTGGCAAATCTAATTAAAACTAGACTGTTTTAAAACTAATTAAAACTAAAAAAAACAAATATTTTAATGCCGAAAGGGCCTCAGCTCAACAAATTTTTTTTTGTTTTATAATCAAGCCAGGATGAAATTGTAGTAATACTAAAGCACTTTTTGAGAGGGTTTATAATGCAACGTGAAGCCTGTGTTTTGCGAAAGAAAGGCAAGGCAAGGGGCGCATCACCGTCAAGGGTCAAAGATCTGTCTGTAGTCGCGGGTCTTTCTAAACAGATAACTGTGATTTTGGAACGTAAAGGGCTATAAAAGGAACATGGTAGATTTTAGACTGTACAAGTCCCACAGTTCCACCTTGGGCGGGTTGCCTCATTTGACGATTTTACCACGTTAAAAAAGAAAAGGCTGCGATGTTCACAGTCTTACGCCATTTTTTTTTTTCAAAATGATTACCACGCAGCCTATCAGTCTGTCCCGGCCACCTGCTTAAGGTCCTTAGTACATTTAGCTGGACTAGTCCCACACTACACTTACCAGTGTGCGGTCTGCTCATCATCATCATCATCATCAGCCTATAAATGTTCCCACTGCTGGGACACAGGCCTCCTCTCTGTGAGAGGGAGCCTGGGCCGTAATCTACCACGCGGGTCCAGTGCGGATTGGTAGATGTCACATGTCTTCGAATTTTTGGTTCTAGGACATGCCGGTTTCCTCACGATGTTTTCCTTCACCGTTTAAATTACACAAAGTAATGCGCCTGATGGGGTTCGAACCCACCTACAACTCGTAAGTCGAGGCCGATACCACTGGGCCACCACTGCTCTCGGTCTGCTCAGACCATCGGTATTTCGACAATCGTACACAAATATAACGTAAATTCTTTTTCTCTCTGTTACCCTGGGACGCAAAGGCCGACCGAAAGAACGGTACGAATTTTATTTTATAACAAGAAGAGGCTGACAGTCCTTTCCTCTCCCTCCTGAGTGGGAAGATTCATTTGATGATTATATCACAGCAAAAAAAAATATTTCAATTAACCTACTGCCCCGAGCTACTAAATTCTTCAAAGATTAGATATGTATAAAGGTCATTCGAGAATATCTATTACCAGTGTTAGTTTAGGCAGCCATCTTTTATTTTTTCACGAAATTATCATTTTGTTTATATAGGACCTGTGACCCGACATCAAAATGGGGGATTAAGGCTGCTTTTCCACCAGAGATGTGCTATGCTACGTTGCTGCGGATGCGTTTGATATCCACCAATCATATTCACTGGTTTACATAGCACAGCACTGGTGGAAACGGATTCTTGTGACAGCACATCTTCATAGCGCAGCTACCTTGTGACAGCACATCTTCGTAGCGCAGCTACGCATCTTCATAGCGCAGCTACCTTGTGACAGCACATCTTTGTAGCGCAGCTACGCATCTTCATAGCGCAGCTACCTTGTGACAGCGCATCTTCGTAGCGCAGCTACCCATCTTCACAGCACAGCTACATAGCGTAGCATCAGTAGAAACGGTCACACAGTTTCGTAGCTCAGCTTTTACATCCTCGCAGCACAGCTACATAGCGCATCTCTGGTAGAAAAGCAGCCTAAGTGTTAAGCAAATATTTTATAAGAGATGATATACAGTGGAACAAAATGAAATAGAAAATTAGAAGAGGCAGCACTGTAATAGAGCTGTCGAATGCCGCAACGGTCAATATTCAAGGTAAAGCTACGCTTGCTGAGGTTGGTCTGTGGATGGGTAACTATTACAGCGAGTTTCCTCCATGCCTGAAAAAGTAGATTAAGCCGTTGATCCCTTCTCTTATTGGGAAAAATCCATCACACTATTTCTAATCCACCGCAACTCCTGAAAGCCAGAACCAACAGTAGCAACCACCAGAAAAGCGCCGAGACAATGAAGCTCGATGTATCCCGGAGAATGAATTTACCTGTCTTGGATCCTGCAACGAAATTATTCAGAAAAGAATAGTGAAGGAGTAAAATATGATGATCGTGGACCATTGATCACATCCTGTCATTTGTAAATCTTTGACAGTCGTTACTATAAATCAGGAACCCGAAAGACTGCCAACCAGTCTTATCAAGTGGTATTGTATGACCCTTTTACTGGGTTGTGGAGGTCCGACAGACAGTTGCTCCATGTAAAATACTGATATGATTCTGACTGGAAGCCGACCCCAGCATAGGAATATGCTAGGCATGATGGTTGCCGGAGGCTGTACGCCGGTGTCGTGCGGTCCTTCTACGGGGCCCCCGTGTGGGCCCTGCGCATCAGGACGCGACCAGATAGCGATAGAGGGCCAAAGCCTGCCGGGGTCGCGGGACTAACGAATTACCGTGACCCCGGAACGTAAAGGGCTATTGAAAGACACCGTGAATTTTAGTCGGTACGAGTGTGACAGTCCGTGGGTGGGAGGACTTATTTGATGATTTTACCATACTAAAAAAAAAGGCAGATGATGGTAAAGAGTGGACCCCACTTCTATACCTATGTCTGTGTTCCTGAACACATACAACCCTAATCTCTTCAAAGATAAATGACAGACCTGTTGGTCTAGTGGTTAGTGACCCTGACTGCTATGCTCCCGGAGGTCGTGGGTTCGATTCCCACCCAGGACAAATGTTTGTGTGATGAGCACGATCATTTTTTCTTTGTCTGGGTGTAATTTATCTATAATATTTATGTATTTAGAAATATATAAGTACGTTTATCAGTTGTCTAGTACCCATACTCGTAACACAAGCTCTGCTTAGCTTGGGACTAAATGGCGTTGTGTGATAGTTGTGGAATATTATTTATTTATTTGTTATTATTATTTATAAAGTAGTGAACAGGCTTCTTCTGGGTAAGCTCGCTCCATTGTAGACTTTGTGACCTCTGACCTAGAGTCAAGGAAAGACTCATTTCAACAAAAATTAAAATCTTTCTTTTTTAATTTTTGATAAAGGTTATTTTGGTTAAATATACATTATGTGTAGACGTAATTTTCCGAAGCTATAAAAAAAGTGTTTTATGAATAACATTTTGTTTTGTCATGAAAAAATGTTTACGTATTATTATGTTTTCTTTTATATTACAGCACGTGTAAACAATTGATGTAACATTACGAAACACATGCGCGAAATTTATTTAATCAATCATGTGTGTACTTTAGCAAAATATTGTTTAAATTATAAAGGAGTTTATCTTAACCAATATAATGTATGTGAGAAAAAGTTTGTTTGTATCACTTTCACGATTAAACCTCTCAACTGATGAATGCAATTAGGTAAGAAATATATTTAACTAGAGGTTTATTCATTTTGAGATCGTACATTATGAGAGAACGATGTAACAAGTTAAAAGTGTCACTTGTTCGCCCGCGCCTCAAAGAGTGTCAGCATAATGGCAGACTATTTTATTTAGTGCTAGAGTGGAGACCACGGACTAGCAAGCGCAGCGTAGGACGTCCACCAACAAGATGGACAGACGACCTTATAAAGGTCGCCGGAAGACGCTGGATGCAGATCGCTTCCAACCGGTATATGTGGAGATCTAAAGGGGAGGCATATGTTCAGCAGTGGACGTCCTATGGCTGAGATGATGATGATGATATTTAACTCTCTTTATTTGGTTTAAAAATCTACACTAGATGAAGCGGAAAAGTCCGTCAAACTCGTACTAATTAAAAACCACCCTTGTCTTTTGGGTTATAGGGTTGCGTTGCTCTTTTGGGACAGTTCCCCTCCTCGACGCCAGAGAACTTAGAGAACTCTCCATAGCTCCTTAACCTACCTTGAGCTTACTAATGAGGCCCATAGCAAAAGACCACGTTCCGGTGCCATAAGTCATCATTACGTAACACATATTGGTTGAAAACTATCGACTTGAGACTCTGAGATAATTAGGTCGAGATAACATTACGGCAAGGTGGAAAACGGTCGTGAATGCGAGCTGCAGCGAGTGGTTGTGATAAAAATGTATAGAAAAGTTTGTAACACGCCACGAAACACTGCTCATATCTAAAATGCAGGCAGACTGTACAGCGGTGTGCGGAACTATAGGAGCGAGAACAAACGACGAATGATTGCGACGCCAAGAATCGAACCGGTGTGGGAGTGGGTCGCAATCGCTTCTATGGGTACATGGCGTGGATGATACTCCACCATACCGCACTCCGCGCCACTCACCGCTTATACTAAAGCCAAGGATACACTAGGGGACAAATGTGTTATGACATGTACGGGCGACATGTCAACCGAAGCCGGCCGATTTCGCCTGACAAATATGGCGACAACGCGCGAGTCAAGCGAAAATCAAAATCAAAATCAAAAATTTTTATTTCACATAGGCCCATGAGGGCACGCACTTATAAAACGTCGACAACAGGTGCTCGGTTCGGGTTGGTCGATTCCATGGAGAAGAACCGGCAAGATCTCCATGGTTGCTCTTTTAAAATATGGTATGTTTTACAAAATGATTGTTACAGTTTTGAATAGGTACGGTACGAAGTCGTGCGACTTCGCGAAACTTCGCCTGATATATCTGGCGACGTCGCGCGACTTACGTTACTTTACGCTACTTCATTCGATGTAGTTTGCGACACGTGTCACGCGATATTGTCAGACATGTCGACCGAAGTCCGGCAACGTCGCGCTACCTCACATGACGTCGATGGCGACCTTTGTCGCGCGATGTTGCCAGACATGTCGACCGAAGTCGAGCAACGTCATGTTACTTCACCCAACGTCCCTGGCGACACCTGTCGCACGACATTTTGTCCCCTAGTGTTGGCTTTAACTCGTACAGCCGTTACGTAATTTTCCGAACGTTGCCGCAGCTTCCAAATGATGTAATCACACACTATTAATAAACTGGGAACAGTTATTTGATATTGTGTATTAACTGAAGCAATATTATTAATTGATTGTTTTGCTGTTATTGTTGTTTTATTATTACGATGCCATTCGCACTGTAGGTGGGCAGATTGAGGCGGTGACCTCTTTCTGGCACTGGTTGAGGCTATGCTGCAGGGTAGAAGAAATGGGAAGGACTTAATTCATTCTGTGAAACTGTAGGCGTGTAATGGGAAGCTCGCCGTCTGATCAGGCTCCATGCCCCATATCTTATATATTTTTCTTGTCTTTCTTTTCCCCCTTAGTCATAAAAAAAAACAATTCTTTAATATTGTAAACATCAACTTTACGAATTCAATTTTCTACAAATTTAATTATTATTAAGCAAAATATTCTAAATTCATTACAACTTAGAACTAACTTAATAAGACTCCATATTAATTCTACACAATTAGTCTTAATATAAAGTCTGAGAAAATTAACGATTCTGTCCCAGCTCCTTTTTGTAACGAGGGTTGAAGTTAATTCAAGACATAATTAGGGTCTATTCTAACAAATTTAGAAATGTCTACAGAGTTCGTAGTTGCGTAGCGCGTAGCATAGTCTACGACGTAGCTCGTAGCTGGGTCTACGACGTAGCGCTTAGCTGGGTCTACGGCGTAGAAAACAATTATGTCTAATTGTCTACAGTTTGTAGTTGCGTAGCGCTTAGCATAGTTGCTACGTGCTACGCAACTGTTAGCTGGGCCTACGACGTAGCGCGTAGCTGGGTCTACGGCGTCGTAATTCACTATGTGATTTTTTTTTATTATTTCTCTATATTCTTTCTTTACTTTACTTTATGTCCGCGTGTGGGTGATTACTTTTTGATAACTTACACGTGTTCAGTTTGTGAGGTAAAGCTATGAATAGATCTTATCACATATTCACATGAAACTCTGCTTCTGCTTTCAATACCTCTCGAAAATCTGACAACTTATCTTTTTAAAGATTATTTTACATAAGTACTAGCTATTGACAGTAGTTTCACCATCATACCATAACATCGGGATAAAGATGTGTTAATCCAGGCCATAAACTATTTTTGTTTCAAATTACATTCAAATTCATTCTATGGTTTTTGCGTGAAAGACTAACAAATATTCATCCATCCATCCAAACAAACTTTCTCATTTATAATATTACTAGGATTTTTCTCTCAATTATTTCAATAAACAATTTCTATAACCGTAACAGGAGCATGGTGACCAGGTGGTATCGGCCCCGTCTATGTAGTGGGTTTGAATCCAACCAGTCGCATTACTTTGTTTAATTTATTTCATTGCCACTACTCTTTTATAAAACGGTAAAAGATAACATCGAAACGAAACTAAAGAGAGAAGCATTTTTGCTAGACATCATTTTATAACTGACTGTTGACAGATGGAAGCCATTGACATATATTCGCCCTATAGAGGTCGCCATTTTTAAAACATTTTTCCACCCTAGGAATTTTTCCTGTATCGTGAGTACGTTTACAAACATAGAAACTCACATACACAAACACCCGGAACAACTACTTGTAGATGACACAAATATTTGCTCCGTGCGGGTATCGAACCCGCTTCACGCAGCGCAGCAATCCAATCACTCGCCGTCTATACCTGTACATTGCATAAAGTTTTAAATAAATACCTTTACTTACCTAATCTTAATAATTATAAAGTCTGCAATTTTGACAGGCCTGTTGGTCTAGTGGTTAGTGACCCTGACTGCTATGCCGGAGGTCGTGGATTCGATTCCCACCCAGGACAAACGTTTGAGTGATGAGCACGATCATTTGTTCTGTGTCTGGGTGTAATTTATCTATACATATAATAAATCTGTAGAAGGGTCAATTCTGTACATTGAAAATATTGAAAAAATAAATAGCGGGGGGTGTTGCTGGATCGATACCAAACCCAAATATGTGATTAAAAAAAATTTTGTCTGTCTGTCTGTCTGTCTGTCTGTATGTGCAGGCATCACGTGAAAACTAACGGTTCGATTTCGATGAAACTTGGTATAATTATACCTTATTATCCTGGGCATAAAATAGGATACTTTTTATCCTGGAAAAATACGTAGAAAATAAAAACTGTATCAAACCTTATTATGGAACCACTGGCGACACCTATTATCAAAGTAGAACATTACGCCACACCTGCCTCCACTGATTTCTAAAAAGGTTCCACCACTCACCACTAGATGGCGTTGTGCCTATGACGCGCATTTCTGAATCGCGGTGTTAAGATCCTCCGAGAGTTAATGACTACCACTGCGACTTTATTTTTTTTCTGTGTGACGTAACTAGCAGTGCACTTGCGGGCTACGTCCTAATTGGATTAGCTACACAAGACTCGGCTACTAAGTTTTATCATAAAGTAACAGTAATTCAATTCTGTTATTTTTGGTATAGAGGACCAAAAACCCCTGCCTTCGTCCTCCCTGGGAAAAGGTGGTCGGGACTTGTCCTATTTTATATAAATAATTTGTACGTTGTGGACAATAAATCTTTGTCAAGAAACCGAACTTCTCTTCGTGCCGGCAACGCGGTGACTAACATACCTTAAAAATCTTATTTTTCTTATTATTAATCTTATCAATTATTATTATTATATTATTATTATTAGAACGCGAGCTCAACAGCAGTAGCTCAATAGATCTCCTTAATTATTATAGGCTTAGCCGTATTTGGGTCCAATGGATATTTATAAGATGTCATTGTCAGAGTTACTCAAAATGGAGAAATGAACCATCCACGCGAAGACCAACATCCGCGCGGACGGAGTCGCGGGCGGAAGCTAGTCTATAATATTTATAAGCATGTTTTTATGTCTAGTACCCATAACACAAGCTCTGCTTAGCTTGGGACTAGATGGCGTTGTGTGATAGTTGTGGAATATTAATTACTTGCAGATCATAAAAAAAATTTGTTCCATGCGAGAATCGAACCCTCGACACGCGGCTATCCAATCACTCAGACACTTCGCCAACCATGCCATCTACACCTGTACATTGCATAAAGTTTAAAATAAATATCCTTACTTACCTAATCTTAATAATTACAAAGTCTGCAATTTAAATTCATCATAATTGCGTTAAAATTCTTCATCTCAAAATGCAAGTGAGTTAACTATGTATAAATCTGCATGAGAAGTAAGTTTCCAACAGTAACTGACTGTTTAAATATGAGTTACATGCAATTTAATTCAAGTTTAAATTATACTAGCAGCCATATTTCTCTGAAGTATGTTAATTTTTTTGCTATCTTTGTGAAATTAGTCTTTTAAGAAGTATGGAGAAAAGGCTATGGATGATGATGATGATGAAGGAGAACTATTTTTTTTTTTGAACTCAGTTACCCTGTGTCGCGAATCATAGAGATTTCAGAAGAAAAAAAATCGAATTTGAACATCACTTCCCAGAATTTGATTCTTATTAGCAATACTATCGAATCGTGTAATAATACAGGGTGTGCTTTTTTCCAAAATTATCAGGTTCGATTCCTTGCCAAGTTTATTGAATTTTCTTAAATCCGATGATACAGTTTTAGTTTTCGTCAAAATCGGCCTCGAGATTCCTTTCAATGTTTTTCGATATTCCTCATAGTTTCGGATATAGCCAGTAAAGCCCAGTTCAAAAATTCACCCTGTATAACATCACGCTATGAACAATGGAAGCTAAGCAACGAGAGTGAAACCGCGCAGAACAGCTAGTTATAATAATAAAATTTGGAAAATTAAATATTTTCCAAATTTTTAAGACACTTAAAAATTTGGAACTTTTTCACTAAAAAAAGAAGCCTTTCCGTCGCCACTAAATAATTACAAACTACCAAAATAAAACACCTCTAACAGAGCACTAACAATATACTAATAAATTATTCAACACCCTCACATTATACCCATTAATTTTACCCTCAGTAATTCACTCCCGCACTAATACATTCTCTTGTGATACTAATTTATACCGAGGGTGCGACTGTCCTGATTACCTATTTCATGATCGATTTGTGGTAGAGAATTTTGAATCACTAGATGTCGTTCGGTGGCCAAAATTCGCCCTATTTTCAACAAATGCTAGAATAGAATATTTTTTTCGCTAAAGATGGTTTTACAAATCTGTTATAATTTATGGGTGGTACAAAGACATCCCACCTGCAGTAGGCATGCGATAATTACAGGTTTATTCATATGCATGTATTGTGACACATTATCATTATTACAATTTTTATTGCAATATATTGAAGCTAATTGCAAATTATACGAAGGTCACACAATTAAAAAACCGGCCAAGTGCGAGTTGGACTCGCCCATGAAGGGTTCCGTAGCAGCAAGCATAGATTAGAGATATAATTATATTGAGATTAGTAAGTAATATACACAAACAATAAAAATAACTTTGTTTTTCATAGTATTTGTATGAATGGCAAAGTTATATTAGCGGTTTTTGAAAATGTACTATATCTCAAAAACTGCTAACTGTATCTCATCCAAACCAATTTTCGTTGGTAGTTTTGGTTGAGGTCTACATTATATATTTTTTTTTAGTTTTATCATTCTCTTATTTTAGAAGTTACGGGGGGGGGGGGGACACACTTTTTACCACTTTGGAAGTGTCTCTCGCGCAAACTGTTCAGTTTAGAAAAAAATGATGTTACTAACCTCAATATCATTTTTCAAGACCTATTCATAGATACCCCACACGTATGGGTTTGGTGAATTTTTTTTTTTTGAGTTTCAATTCTAAGTATGGGGGGCACCCCCAAAATTTGTTTTGTTTTGATTTTTGTGTGAAAATCCTAATGCGGTTCACATAATACATCTTTCTACCAAGTTTCAACAGGATAGCTCTTATACTTTCGACAAAAAGTGGCTGTGACATACACGGACAGACAGACAGACAGACAGACAGACAGACATGACGAATCTATAAGGGTTCCGTTTTTGCCATTTGGCTACGGAACCCTAAAAAAATCCAAAATCATTTCCAAATGTTAAGAAAATTAACTTTGTCAAAAAATTAAATTAAATGTTGCTGCTGGACTATACTACACTGTATTTCATTACCAAAACCTAGTTGAAGAATGACTGAAAGCCTGCGGCCCTGAAACGCAAAGGGCATTCGATGGAATAGGGTGGATTAATAGTCAATAACAATCTGACAGTCCCTGCCCCTCCGCATATTTAAATAATTTCTTTTTTTTATTCACCACCTCCACCGCAGTCCCGGAACGTAAATGGCAACGTGGTTTTTAGTCAGTAATGGTCCGACAGTCCCTTCCTCACATCCCGGAGTGGGAGGACTCATTAAACGATTTTCCATCTTAAAAAAATGTAGTGGGTAATCTAGGAATTGACCTTGGCAACCGCTGCTTAACCTTCAAGATCGACCCATGCTGCTGGTATTAGAAACCACAAGCTCCTCATACCATAGGATAAATCAATATTCTTAATTTGCACAAGAATCACAATAATGAAAAAAATACAGCTACCTTATTTCAACAATTTCCGTATTGCAATATCACCACATTTCTGCAAAGCAAAAATCCACAAAGCATAGCATTGTTTGTTTTGTATAAAGGGATCAATGCTATCCGTGTGTGTTGTGACACGCCGTAGTAGGGATGTACGTTTTGTATCGATACTTTGGATCGATCTGGATTGCAACTATGCAGTATGATTATAGGATCGTATACATGGCTCCAATTTGATTTTGAAACGAATCATTAGTGTCGGACTCTTTAAAATAACTTTTATCGATACTTTTGATAGCATGGTGCAGTGCAGAATAATATTAGTATGATTTGCAAGTGGATTTTTCTAGTCTCAGTTTTTGCGTATGTGAGTTTCATATGTTTGTAAATGCACCAACGGCACATGAAAAATTGCTAGGAATAGTTATAAGAAAACTTTTTTTCGATCCGTATTGTATTACGTTTATAGAAACACTAGCTTTTGCCCGCGGCTTCGCTCGCATCATCATCATCATCATCTCAGCCATAGGACGTCCACTGCTGAACATAGGCCTCCCCTTTAGATCTCCACATATACCGGTTGGAAGCGACCTGCATCCAGCGTCTTCCGGCGACCTTTACAAGGTCGTCTGACCATCTCGTTGGTGGACGTCCTACGCTGCGCTTGCTCGTCCGCGGTCTCCACTCTAGCACTTTTCGCTCGCGTAATCAGTCGAAAATCTAAGAAGATTTATACAAACTTTCATCCCCTATTTTATCCCTTTAGGGGTAGAATTGATCAAAATCCTTTCTTAGCGGATGCCTACGTAATAACATCTACCTGTATGCCAAATTTCAGCCCGATCCGTCCATTGGTTTGGGCTGTGCGTTGATAGATCACTATATCAGTCACCTTTGAGTTTTATATATTTAGAGAAGATTTCGAATGACTTCGGCTCAATTCTCAAATATCAAATCACACGTATAGTTAACTATAATGCATTAAACTTGTATTTGTACCATACTTTGGATCGATCATCAATCATTTATCTATTAGTTTGCATCGATTTAAAGTATCGTAGTATAGCATCCTGAAGTGTACAGTACCTTTTCTTCATCGTGTTAAAATAAAAAAAAATGAGTCCTTATACTGACTAAAATCTACTATTTTCCTTCAATAGCGCTTAACGTTCTAGGATTACAGTTTACAGTAAATCCACCATGTTAATTTAATTACCCTTTACGTTCTAGAATCAAATATTCAGCGTATTTACGTAACGTCTACACTGCAGTCGTATTACTCGCTATCGCTACTTTGAAATATCGTATCGTATTGGAAGGCACATCACTATACGTGCTATGACATGCCACAGGGAATCCTATTGTGCTGAGCGTGAGTGTAAACTATGAAAAGAAAATAAAAATCGTGAGCATTTGATCCAATATGAAGCGTTTTATGCTTGAGAATTTAATTTAAATGTACGCAGAAAATAGCAATAAAATGTTGTTTTTTTCATTTGCATTGTGTTAGCGTTTCATCTATTATGTTGGTATCTACTAGCTTTTACCTACGGTACACTTTCTCCGCCCCCCGATTATATACCTTTATATATATATGATCCCGACCGATTTCGGCCACAGCGACTTGGATCTGCCTATTGAGAGCATCGCTGGTGTGCCCTCTGGTGACTGACATAGCCAATTTTTGCAGTGAAAGTGCGTCCACATTCACTGCAAGTCAGCACCCCTCCGACGTAGTTGTATTGGATGGCCGCAGGTGGTCGGGCCTTAAGCTCGTCTCGTTTGGCTTCGAGCTCTTCTTTACGCCGCCTTTCAAACTCGAACACCTTAGTGCTCACGGTATGCCTCCACAGTAACCGGTCCGCTGCCATTGCCTCCCATTGTGACGTGTCTACGTCACATAATTTCATGTGGCGCTTTAGCACATCTTTGTACCTTTACGATTAATATAGCTCGATTAATATCGATTAATATTCCTTTACGATTAATATAGCTCGTGGCTAAATAATTACAGCCACACAGGACGATCTTCCGGGTTAAGCCGCCTTTGCCGATGTTGGTCTGTGGATGTGTGACCATCTGGCCTAGCGAATTTCCTCCTTGCTTCGGAAAGCACCTAAAGCCCGGCTGTTGTTTGTAGATCATTGACAGTCGTTACTGTTAGTCAGAAGCTCATAAGTCTGATAACTAGTTTTACCATGGGGTATCATATTGCCCAGCGACGTACTGGGTTGTGGAAGTCCGATAGGCTGTCGCCCCATGTAAAATACTGATATTCAGCTGCATCTGGTTCGACTGGAAGCCGACCTCAATATAGTTGGGAAAAGGCTAGGCAGATGAAGATCTATGTCCGATTTACATGTATTTTTTAAACCACTCCAAAAAAGGATGCGATTAACGCTGTTAATTAATAATCTAGCTTAGTCGCAACCTTGGCTTGTTCGCGATCTTTGACTGTAACGTAACAAAATTCGAATTTGTCTATCCAAGTCTTAAAGACGTCCAATCAAAAGTGGAATATAGTGAGCTGGTCTATGGTCTCAAAAGTGGGATTCACCTTGCCCTTTTTAGTTCATAATAACCCATCAAATCCAATCTAATCTCAAATACGTAATCCGTAGTAACGGTAATAACACCGTCCAAGTCCACAACAAAAATTACTCATAAAATAAATAAAATTGTTTTTAATGGTTTTATGGGACCAAATTACAGATATTATACTGCATCAAACAAGAAATGAATGATCGAAATAAGTTCAGCCAATCGTAAGTTATGAGGTAAGAAACATAAAAATATAGCCGGGCTCGATTCGAGAAAAACACTTATTTTAGTTAGTAACATGAAAATATTTTCTATTAAATATTCAAAGCAATATATTAAATAGTTATACCAATAGACAACCTACTTTCACAAGGAAATTTTTTCATTTAAAATTCCTTCTGCTGAATAACTAAAGAATATTCCAGAAAAAGTCCTGAAAGCCTTCTTTGAAAGCTTCGGAAAAATTACATGAAATATTCCATCAAGTTAATATATGGAGGAACTAGCATTCCGCCC
Organism: Agrotis exclamationis; assembly: GCA_950005045.1. Lineage (NCBI taxonomy): Eukaryota > Metazoa > Arthropoda > Insecta > Lepidoptera > Noctuidae > Agrotis > Agrotis exclamationis. Next base: position 11,150,037 of record OX465442.1, read on the forward strand.
GCGACTTTGCGAGTATTAGAGAAAGAAAGAAAGAAATAACATTTATTTGTACAGACATAAGGCATACACAATAATATTCAAAGGAAAGAGAAAAATGAAACAAATGATTTAAAAAATAACCTAAAACTATTTGGTAAATAATGTTTGCCCCACGGTTGCGCCAAACAGGCCCAGTTCAGCAAAAATACCCGACAGCTAGTGCCTGACGCTGATTTTCAACTGGACCTGGTTGATAATTGGGTACGGCGAACCAGTTATGTAAATGTGTGTAAGTATACTAATACTTAAATATGTATAAATGTATGTTTGTTGTCCGAGTGACGAGTGAGAATGTAGTTTGTCCGAGAATTTTGAAACACGCTACCGTAAAAAGAGAATAGAGAACGCAGGGACATGGGCGTCCTCTTTGTGAGAGGGATTGGGCTATTATTTACCACGCGGGCCTCTTTTGGACACTAGAGGCGCAGTGTCCAAAAGAGGAACTCTTTTTTACCATTAACGCAAAGTCCTCGTTTACTTTGCGTTACAAAACCGTGAAAACTCGTGATAAGGCCTCAGGCGTCCATACGGTACCTCAACTTGTTATAAGATTACAAAAGTACGGTCAGGCTCATTTAGGGACTTACAAAATGAATAAATAATGAAGATTTATGGTTTAATAATATTAAGGAAAATTTTCTTATTCCCAACCGTAATCTTTTCAGTATATTGTAGCTGAATGAGGTTAAAAAGTAGAAGCAACAAAGCGGCATAAAAATAACTTTTATTATAAGCCTGTTTTTTAGATTTTCCTGTTTTTCAAGTTATAAAGTCATCAAAACAATCCTCCCACTCTGGGTGGATCTCAAAGGATTGTCAGACTTAATTAATTAAAAACCCAAAGTGTTCTTTCAGTCGCTCTCTACGTTTTAGGACCGCGGTAACCTGTTTAGTCTGTCTAGCGATCCTTCTAGCAAATTATGTCCGTGTTACGAAAATATCTTGATGGCACGATTGGCACAGTGGCTAACCGATTGTCTGCTACACTTCGTGGTGCGGGTTCGATTCCCGCATGGAACAAATATTTGTATGATCTACAAGTAATTTTTAGTTGTTCCAGGTCTGTGTATGTGAATTTAAATGTTTTTAAACGCACCCACGATACAGGAGAAATTCCTAGTGTGGGGCAAAGTTACCTATATAATTAACTATATTTTAGACTGATTTGTCGACTTATTAAATTTCGTATTGTGGCATTGTTTTAACTGTATTATTAAATTAAAATATGATATTTAAAGGTAAAGGAAACCGGCATGTTCTAGAACCAAAAATTCGAAGACATGTGACATCTATCAACCCGCACAGTGGGCGATGTAGCCCACTTACTCTCACAGAGAGGAGGCCTGTGTCCCAGCAGTGGGAAAATTTATAAGCTGATGATAAAGTATCGGGATTGTTTAAAAATATTCCAATTTTATGCCTTACCTACGTACATTATCAGAAAATACATGATTTATTTCTTTCTGTTATGATTTAGCCACAAGCTCCTCAAATAAAAAACTGACATGCCATATAAAACCAATAAAACTGTAATCGTATGCTACTCAAAAACTCATAAACTGCTGAATCGTTTTCAATACAACTCGGTTAGATCATAAATCATAAGCGTAGCATAATAAATCATATTCTTATACCTCAGCGTTTTGCGAGTCATCAATTCAAATAAAGCAGTCGTACGGCGAACATATCTGAATTGATTGATATAGAATTTTACATGGTCATAAAATTGTACAGGCAAATCTTGCGACTTAAAGTTGCCAGGTCGTGCTTCTTATGATTGTGTTTTTAATGAACTTATGTTCATGATCAGGTACAAAAGGAGGAGGAGGCGGCCTTTTCCAAAAAAGGGACAGTCTAAACATAGCACCTCGGTTTCTCGTAAGTAAATGCTATTACAGCCTAACTGATTTTTAAATGATTGAACAACAATTGTGACGGCAATGCAATTGCGACATTTCCAAAAAAGTTAACTACATATTTTATATTGTAACTTTTATTTTTTACATATTTTACATTGTAACTTCTAAAGAGAAGAGAAAATGAGATGCGCGATAGGGCTAGGGCGTACCCCGCAGGCGACGCGCAGGAGCAGCACCCGGCCCCTGCGGGAAATGGACAAGGGTTGTCGCACCAACCCGGGCGGGTGCGACGTAAGAAGCGAGCTCGGGAAGAAAGAATGAGGTATGCTAGTTGGAATGTTGGGACAATGACTGGAAGAGCTAGAGAGTTAGCAGATGTAATGAAAAGAAGAAGAATAAATGTGGCGTGCTTGCAAGAAACTAAATGGAAGGGTACGAAAGCGAGGGAAATTGGGGAGGGATACAAGTTCTTCTACTGTGGAAGTGATGGCAAAAGGAATGGCGTGGGAATAGTGTTAGATAGTAATTTGAAAGAAAGTGTGATGGATGTTAAAAGAATTAATGATAGATTGATAGTTGTGAAAGTCATGTTCGGGAATGTTGTACTGAACGTGATTAGTGTGTATGCTCCACAAGTAGGATGTGAGGAAAGAGTGAAAGAGAAGTTTTGGGAGGATTTTGATACAGTTTTAATGACCATCCCGTTGCATGAGGAATTAATTATTGGAGGTGATTTTAATGGGCATGTGGGAAGAATGAAAGGAAGTTATGAAAGAGTACACGGGGGATGGGGTTTCGGGAATTTAAATAATGAGGGGGAAACTATGTTGCAATCAGCTACTGCATTTGATCTAGCAGTAGCTAACACCTGGTTCCAAAAAGCCGATGGACACCTAGTAACATATAAGAGTGGGGCACATAGTACACAAATAGATTACTTCCTTGTCAGACGCAACAACATAAAGCACGTCAAGGACTGCAAAGTGCTACCGGGAGAAGATTTGGTCTCACAACATCGTCTCCTGGTTATGGAAGTAGCCTTACAATTAAGGCTTCTAAAACATAAAGAGCGCCCCCCTCCTAAAATAAAATGGCATATGCTAGAGAAGAATGATTGTGCTGGAGAATTAAGAGAGCGAGTGGTAAATAAAATGATTGAGATGGGTGATATGAACGACAAGGGCGTAAATGAATGTTGGAATGAGATAGCTCAGAGTATTAGGAGCGCAGCAAAAGATATCTTGGGAGAGACGAAAGGAAGGGGCACGATAGATAGGGATACATGGTGGTGGTCGGCAGAGGTACAGAATGCTTTGAGGGAAAAAAAGAAGAAATGGCAGAGCATTGGAAATGAGCATGTTAGTTTGAAAGCTGAAAGAAAGAGTGAGTATGATGCTCTTAAGAAAAAAGCCAAAAGAGCTGTGGCTATAGCGAAAGCAAATGCCCAAAAAAAGCTTTATGACACCTTGGATACTCCAGCAGGCCAAAAACAACTATACCGGCTTGCTAGAGCTAGGGAGAGAAAGGCGAAGGATGTTTGTCAGGTAAAGTGCGTAAAAGACGATGCTGGAATGATTCTGTCGGAAGATGAGAAAATTAAGAATAGGTGGAAGGGTTACTTTGAAAGACTGATGAATGAGGAGAATGACTGGAGTGGTGTGCTTGAAAGTAAACCAGTAAATAAGGGATTAGTAAGAAGAATAAGTGTGGATGAAGTGAGGAATGCGGTAAGCGGAATGAAGAATGGTAAGGCATTAGGACCGGACGGAATACCAGTTGAAGTATGGAAAATGTTGCGGATGGATGGTTGGACGTGGTTAGCTTTATTCTTTAATAAGCTGTTGCTGGAAGAAGCCATACCTGACAAATGGTGCAATAGTTCGCTAGTGCCCATTTTTAAAAATAAAGGTGATGTGCTGGAATGCAATAATTATAGAGGAATAAAGCTAATCTCACACAGTATGAAAGTTTGGGAGAAAGTTATTGAAAGGCGACTGAGAGAGGAGAGCGAAATCTCACAGAACCAATTCGGTTTTATGCCTGGTCGGGGTACGACGGATGCCATCTTCGCTATCCGCCAACTGTGCGAGGTATACAGGGGTGCGCATAAAAACTTGCACATGGTGTTCGTCGACCTGGAAAAGGCATACGACCGGGTGCCCCGTGAGGTACTGTGGTGGGCCCTTAAGGAGAAAAGTGTGCCTGGGAAGTATGTACAGTTGATCCGTGCAATGTATAGTCGATGCAGTACCCAAGTCCGGTCTACAGCGGGCACTACCGGCAGCTTCAATGTCGCGGTTGGCTTGCACCAAGGGTCGGCTCTCAGCCCGTACCTCTTCCTGATGATAATGGATGCTCTGACGTCGGACATCCAGGAAGAGGCCCCCTGGTGCATGCTGTTTGCCGATGACATTGTGCTGATTGCCGAGAGCGGCCTAGAGGTCCAGAACAGATTGGAGGTGTGGTGGTAAAGACTGGAGAACGTTGGCCTGAAATTGAGCAGAACCAAAACAGAGTATTTGTTTTGCGATTTTGGCGGTCTCTCCAGTCCTGTGCCCATTACTCTTGCAGGAACGCCCATACCAGTCTGTTCCGACTTTCGGTACCTCGGGTCGCTTGTCCAAGGAGACGGCGATGTAGACCGGGACATAACACACCGGATCAACTCGGGATGGATGAAATGGTGACAGGTCACCGGAACAACTTGCGACCCACGGATGCCCCTCAAGTTAAAGGGGAAAATATACAAATCCGTGATTAGACCTGTCGTATTGTATGGATCGGAATGCTGGGCTGTGAAAAAGATGGATGAGAAACGATTGCACGTAGCGGAGATGAGGATGTTGAGATGGATGTGTGGAGTGACAAGAATGGATAAAGTAAGGAATGAGTTTATAAGGGGAAGTTTGAAAGTGGTGCCTGTTACAGAAAAAATGAAAGGGAATCGTCTATCTTGGTATGGACATGTGATGAGGAGGGATGACACCCATGTGACTAAGAAAGTGATGAGTATTAATGTTGATGGATGGCGAGGAAGAGGAAGGCCAAAGAAAAGATGGATGGATTGTCTAAGGAATGATATGAAAGAAAAAGGAGTAAATGATACTGTGACGTCTGATAGGGGAGAATGGAAGAAGAAAACGTGTTGCGCCGACCCCAAGTAGAATGGGATAAGGGCAGGAAGAAGAAGAAGACATTGTAACTTTTATTTAACTTGTAACTTTTATTTTTCAATATTACATGCCTACTATTAAAATCTCTAGCCTTATCTATAAATTTTTGTATGCCCTACCTAAATGGCAAAACATGTAGCTACTTTATTTTATTTTAAGACCTGTATCACCGGGGTGCTAAGACAGGAAACCTCCACGTGCGCCCGTGGACTGGAGTTCCCTCTCGGGTACGTCCGGGGGGAAGACCAATTTTTCGGGCCGGTGCACCCTGGGATGCGGGCAAAAACTCGGGTTTCTTTGCCCGTATGCGAATAGCCTGTCGGGTGGACGCTCCAACGCGTGTCCCTCTGAACAGCAGAGGGCACAGCGGCGGAGCGGGCTTGCGGACGGTGAGTAATGGGTATGCTCGCCGTCCGACCAAGGACCAAGCCCGGGTCGGTGGCGCGTCGTGTTTCACGCGTCACCGACGGGGCCCCTTATGGGGCCAAATGCCTGCCGGGGTCGCGGATTTTTCTTAATCCAGGATACCGTGGCCCCGGAACGTAAAGGGCATCCGAAGGAACACGGGTGGATTTTAGTCAGTAAGAGTCTGACAGTCCCTTTCGCCCCACCCAAGGGGAGCGGGAGGACTCATTTGATGATTTTGCAACCCCAAAAAAAATAAATAAATAAAGACCTGTATCACTGTATACGCTCACTCATGTTTTTACAAAATAAATATATCTTTATCGGTCCTGGAATGCCAAGGGCAACGGAAGGAACTGGTGGTTTTAAATCAGTACGAGTCGAACAGTCTGCACCACCCAGCAAGGAACTCATTTGATGATTATAGTAACCACTAGAATCATCAAATGAGTCTCTTGTCCCAAAATGTAACTTTTTCAGTGCATCTAAAATCAACCGATTTTAGATACACTGAAAAAGAAACATTTTAGTGACAGCACAAAAATATAAATGTACTAACTGGATAATACAGTTGGAAGTTATAAATGAAACCTTTCAACACAAGCAAAACCGCAGGCCTAACTAGTCCTATCATTCACTGTAAACTGTGCCTGGTACAGTCTGTTCCGATTTGTAGTGATAGTTTCAGACAAAAATAAAATTTGATGAGCGATATAATCCGTTTACAGGGTTGAATTTGGTTTTAATATTTTAATTAGATTTTGAACGTGACTTTTTGTTCAAATCTACTTTAAGTTACTTTCTTTCCATTTTCCCCCTTGGCTTGAACAGAAATTGCAGAAAGGTATCTCCTAATAAATGGGTGACTCGCCGTCCAATCATAGACCTTGTCCGGGTGGAGGGCGCGTCGTGTTTCACACCACAAAGAGCAGTCAACAATCTGACGGCCCTTAGAGGGCCGGAGCCTGCCAGGGTTGCGGCGGTTGCTATCTTAACGGTTCAAAAGTTATGACCACTTTACAGATTGGCAACGTATTAGCAACTATGACAGGCCTGTTGGTCTAGTGGTTAGTGACAATGACTGCTATGCCGAAGGTCGTGGGTTCGATTCCCACCCAGGACAAATGTTTGTGTGATGAGCACGATTATTTGTTCTGAGTCTGGGTGTAATTTATCTATAATATGTATGTATTTAGAAATATATAAGTATGTTTATCAGTTGTCTAGTACCCATAACACAAGCTCTGCTTAGCTTGATGGACTAGATGGCGTTGTGTGATAGTTGTGGATTATTATTATATTATTAACTCGCGCCTCTCAGTTTTACGTTTTGTGTCTTAAAGTAAACTGGAAATTTGACGACAACTTATTACTTACTACGTGCAGTCTGTGGGTCAGGTATACGCTGAGGGCATACAACGCCCTGCGTGTCCAGTATAACAATGTTTTCAGGATGCTGTTGGGTCTACCACGATTTTGTAGCGCATCCAGGATGTTTGCCGAGGCCAGGGTTGATGGTTTTCATGCCATTATCAGGAAACGGTGCGCTTCCATTCTCGGTAGAATACGTGTTAGCTCCCACAGCATCCTGAGTGTTTTGTGCGATAGGTGGGACAGCCCCATGCTGGCACACTGGATACGGCTGCACACGTAGGTGTACTCAGTCGTTTTAAATTTTGTAAATAATGTATTTTGATGTCTACTAACATTAGTTTTAAGATTTTTACTAACAAAATATGGATTTAAGATCTGCTATAAATAAATAATAATAATATTGGATACCTAAAACATAATTCTTCGGTAGTTCACATATTTTCTAGTACGGTGACGAAAGAAAAAAACTTGAGAGGTGTCAAGGGACACCCGGATGGAACGAAGTTACTGTATACACTCAACAAAAATAATCGGCGAGACACCACACTGTTCAATGCGAAATAGAAAGACGAAACAAAAATATCTGGCTTGCTTTCTATAAGAGAGAGAAAGAGACAGACAGAGAAACATGCGCACGCCGCACGGCTTACAATAGCTTACTATAGCAAAAAGTGTCGTTACAACTTTTCGCCTTATTTTTTTCCGTCTAGCCCCCTTTCGCAACACGCGATAAGGAACTTCGTTCCAAAAACTTACATTTTAATTTATCCTTTTTAGTCAAAATATTAAACCCAAACTCTTTTAAAATACGTAATCCATAGTACTGGTAATAACATCGTCCAAGTTCACAGCGAAAAATGCTCATAAAATAAAAATTACTGAACTAAACTGAAAGAGTTAAACATTTTATGGAACCAAATGATATTATGACCAGATATACTTCACCGAACAAAAAAAGAATCATCAAAATCGGTTAACCCAGTCGTAAATTATGAGGAACCAAACATAAAAAAATGCAGTCCAATTGCCTTTTTTTTGAAGTCGAAATACTTTGTTATTAGGCCTTTTTTTTGCGTGGTAAAATCATCAAATGAGTCCCTCCCGCCCCACTGACTCTGCCTGACTGACTCCCGCCACACAAGAGTGGGGCGGGAGGGACTGTCAGACTTGTACTGATTAAAATCCACGGTGATCCTTCAATAGCCCTTTACGTACAAGGCTCCCGGTTACCAGGTGAGATAGTCCCGCGACCCCGGCAGGCTTTGGCCCTCTTAGGGGCCCCGTCAGTCGTTGCTGACAGCTCATTGAGGCGCGCGTGGAACACAACGCGCCGTCGACCCGGGCATGGTCCATGGTCAGGCGGCGAGTCACCCATAACTCACCGTCCGCCCCTACGGTGGCCGGAGATCGTCTTGCGAGGACCATTGGTCTTGCAACAGAATATTACCCATGAAAGTAGGTAAGTAGATACGGTCAGTAATAAAATTGTGCTACCACAACACGAGTCTCATAGGGAATCTGTCGAAAGTTACTTTTATGGTAACCTCATAAAACCTTTTACATGTTGTTGCTAACATTAAGATTTTATTTCGTGTGTTTTACAAGCGTACAAAATTAAATAACTGAACACTGAAGTTGCTTCTTTTTAGAAGATACCACGGCAATACCTACCAATTTTTTTGTTAAAAAAAATGTTCCCCCACACTAGGATTTTCTGCTGTTTCGTGGACGCGTTTACAAACATAGAAACTCACATACACAACCAGCGTTAACCTACCTCAATCTGTCAAATTTCTTTAATAGATTTTCAACCTTTTAACAATAGTGGAAGGTTAATGTTCGATTAGTAAAATTTGACAGATTGGGGTAGATTGATCTGCTGGCGTCTGTATCTTTTTTTCTTTTTTTTACGTGGTAATATCATCAAATAAGTCCTCCAACCCAGAGCGGGATGGGAGGGAATGTCACACTTGTACTGACTAAAATCCACGGTGATCCTGCGATAGCCCTTTACGTTCCATGGACACGGTTACCTGGCAGAGCGGGAGGGACTGACAGACTGTACCTGGTTGCGTCTGTGTCTGTACTGGTTGAAATATGCACTTATAAGATTATTTTTTAGATTTTATATTTTTCAAGATTACCTTAAATCTCCCTACAACTAAATTTACAGGTAGGTAATTCCAAACCTATTTTAGGTACAAACCTATTCCGGTTGGATGATTTTAATCAGATTACGGTCGAAATACTTTGATTAAATTCCTAAGCCTTATGCGCAGGTAATATGTACGTGACAAGTTTTATTAGAAGTTTCTAGATAAAACACATTCTTAATAGGAAATTAGGATTCGTTCTGGATCAGAGGGTCTACTTTCTAAACGCGTGAATGAAGACCGGGTACGCATACGGATGAAAGAAATATGCGGACGGATAATATGCCCACGACTGAAGTCCTTATTGACTTGGCGCTAGTGTTTATGTCATTACATCAAAAATATGAAGTACCACTGTAAGGTCCTTTCGTCTCTTACCACCAGCTGCCAGCGTAGATTGCCATGAGACTAATGGGTTCTGTTCGCATGAGGTATTGATTGAAATAAAAGAGATGCTTCCGTCTTCTCAGCTATTTAATAAGTTGGTGCACACTTCTAAGTACATAATCACAGCACTTGTCAAGTTTCCTGATAATGTTAGGTTATAAATATAACACTTACTTCAGGTAGAACATACTACCATCTATCCAGGTCGAACCGAGGATATGTGATGCAGGCAGCATTGGCGGTCTGTGTGATTTGTAGAATATAACACGTGGCTTGGAACCAGAGCTTGTCCTAGCTTACTTCACGTTCATGTGCCAAGCGTTGAGAAGACGTTTTATTGTTAATAATTATTAAATTTCTTTAAAATTAATGGTTGGATGGAACCCTGAGAACAACATCAGAAAGAAATCCATGAGCACTTCAACACAAAATCATGGTGAAAAATGATGTTATGTAATTGTAACAAAACAGGAAATAATTATGGATACATACGCATATGCGGTTCCCTTATATTAATGCACTTTCATTTTAGCCGCTGTTCCACGCCTTGTCCGCGTCATTAATTTATTTAATTAAAATATTCTTTGTTCTAAATTAGCGTCTTAATCGCGTGTTCTTGCTCCAAGAAAAAAAACGAAAGTTAAACGTCATCATCTTAACTTTTTTTTCAGACCAGCAACCAGTCCCTTTGATCCCAGACCATGCTGTATTTAATTAAACTTAATTCAACTGAAATCTATTACAATTAATTATTTGAATTTTATCTATGTACTTATTATATTTTATTTAGAATTTAAAGTATCGAGAAAATAAATATGTTACACTCTAACGCCATCTATTTTATTTTTCCAGAATCAACTGCAACCATTTCCTACTAGTTCGCGTCCCCTTTAATATAGAATGCGCTACCCGTCTCAAAATAATCTATTTTTATTTTTATACTTGTTACACCACTCGACGAATTATCCGAAGATCATCAAGTTGTGGAGCGGATTCTAAGGTCTCTAACGAGTCTTAACTCAATGGGTTTGGATTATAGGGTTCCAATGGCCACCTTCCAGATCCATCATCAGATCAGTATCTCTAATATTACATTGTCATGCGATATACAATATATACCTACGTGCAAAATTTCAGCTCAATCGGAAACCGGGAAGTGGGTCAAAAGACATTGCCAAGCTTCCCTTGAAGCTTCGGCCACACCTCGGCTCATAAACCCAACAAAGATGAACTATATATCATTAAAAAGCCTTGTGGCATTAAGTCCGCCTTATGTACCACAATTGTACGTAAAAGTTTAAATAAATAAATAAAAAGGAAAAAAAATATAGCATTTAATGATATTATTAGTTTTACTTAAGAAGTAAAAAATGTTGAAATTTTTGACGAGATTGATTGGTCAACTCCATACAAACTTATTTTTTGGTGTACTTCTTATGGAAAACTAATTATAATAATAATAATAATAATAATAATAATAATATTCCACAACTATCACACAACGCCATCTAGTCCCAAGCTAAGCAGAGCTTGTGTTATGGGTACTAGACAACTGATAAACATACTTATATATTTCTAAATACATACATATTATAGATAAATTACACCCAGATTATTATACAATTAAATTCTATATTTTAGATTTTCTCTTATTATTATTTGTTTTATTGTTTTATTTTATGAATAATCTATTATTATTTAGAAATTCACATTGATCATTCAATTTTTTGACACAACATGAATCGGGCCGAATCTTGGCATACCCCTTTTACTTGCAAGATTGGTTACGGACACGGATGGGACAATTTAAAGTAAATAAAAGCTTATAAAAAAACAACAAAGTGACAATCCTAAGAAAACAAAAACAGCTTATAAAATACTGTATGCTCTTTTTCACACATCTCAACAAAATTGTAATCTTAGAAAAATATTCTCGTCATGAAAAGGTTCGGTTAACCAAATCAATATTTTAACATGACACAAGCGATTTCTTTTATATTTAGATCAGAAAGCATTGCGCAATCAAGAAAACCTTGACTTTTCCATATTCGTGTTTGGAATTTCATTATCTTCTTTAGTGTTTTTTTTTTCAGGAAAACTCTTGTTTGTTTGCTTTTTTGATCGTGGTAAAATCATCAAATGAGTCCTCCCACCCAGAGCGGGATGGGAGAGACTGTCACGCTTGTACTGACTAAAATTCACAGTGATCCTGCAATAGCCCTTTTTCTTTCCATGGTCACGGTTGCCTGAACAGATAGCCCCACGACTCAGTCCCTGTTTATTAATAAATTAAAAAATAAAACAATATTACTCATGAAAACAAATAAAAATCCTATGAATAATGCTGAATATCAGTATTTTACATTCTTAGTCTCCAGCCGATTTCTTAATATTAACTAGGCATAATATACAAATGTATAATATAACTGAGTTGTGTTTGAATTAGTCAGTTAGTCACACATGCGGCCTACTAAGTGAGTTGACAGTAATGTCGAGCACAGCGGTGTTATCCTTATCAATTGTGGAGTGACAGTATTCACGACTTGTGGCAAATCAAATTATCTGCACGCGGAGCATGTGCGAGTAATCAATTCTAATGCCGGCTCCAGACTATTGCCGTGAACTGCCGTGAATTCGCGCCTGTTCCCCGAGAGTTTCTCGCCGTGAACTCTCGGGGAACAGGCGCGAACACCCGTGAACCCCGCGAAAACTATCCACATTCTCATTCGCGCCTGTTCGCGGGGCTTCACTGCCATAGTCTGGAGCCGGCAACACTATTCAACTAAGAATAGACAAAGTTATGCCTTAGCATGACTTTTTACTTGTTTGTGACGTAAAGTAAACTGGAACGCTGACGTTAATTTGATAGAAAAAATAGTTCCTCGTGCATAAACTAGAGGCGTTTTTTCAGTTTTCCTTACAATAAACGGAGTAAGTAAATGCTTTGATTTTGATTTTAGTGCGCCGCAAATAAAATGCAGAATTCACGTGATAAGGACTTTGTAAATGAAGAATAGAAGCATTTTCAAACATTGCTTAAGACTATAGAAATTTTTATAAATTCTGTCATTTTGTCTATTCTTTCGTCGACAAAACCCATTTCTACTGTGTCATGCTGCGCGTGCTAAATTCTTTAAAGGTACTAGGTCTATCTAGCAGGTTTTTAATAATACATTATGTGTATTTTTACTCTAAAATACATTTTTTTTTAAAACGTTGCCCCACACTAGGAATTTCTCCTGTATCGTGGGTGCGTTTACAAACATATAAACTCACATACACAAACACCCAGACCCGGAACAACTACTTGCAGATCATACAAATATTTGTTCCGTGCGGGGATCGAACCCGTGACACGCTGCGCAGCTATCGATCGCTCAGCCACTGGGCCAACGGTGTCGTTATATTAAAATAATACACAATGTATAATATAACACACTTGGGTCTGAATTAGTCAGTAACTCGCACATGCGGCCTACTACGTGAGCAGTTGAAAGTAAAGTCGTGTACAGCGGTGTAATCCTTGTTTGTTTAATTAGTTATTTTAAGAGTAAGTATGGAGTTTCTTGCCCATTCTTCTCCATACAAACCTACCTTTGCGAATGGGTGTAGAATCAATCCCATCCCTTCCTATTTCCTTTAATTTTAATAATCGACGTTCAAAAGTGCCTCTATGATGGCCTAATTGGAATAAATAAACTTGGAATAAAAAAACTTTGACTTTGAATTTAGGAGGAAAATTAGTCAGCCTGGTTTAAAACAATACCGCTTTATATAGAAATGTTTTTTCAAGGACTTAGTTCCTCGTGTAAGTTTACAATATAGTAAAATATTAAAATTATCGCCGTGGGGCGCCGGCTTAGAATTGCGTTCCCCCAATTCATCCCGTGGGTGTCGTAAGAGGCGACTAAGGGACAAACCGGAGGTCGGGCAGCAGCGTCCTCCGTGTACTGCACATCCTCACTGCGATCGCCAACCCGCCTGCCAAGCGTGGCGATTTAAGGCAAATTACCCCCTTTATGATTGAAAGCACAGAAATCAGGCCCCCAGTCCCCGGCAGCTCCGCTATCCCTGGCGCGGGTAGCGGTCAAGGTAACGGCGGAGCAGGGGGTGCTAAGAATCTCCGGAAGAGATCCGGCTACCCACCCCCACGACGACTGGCCCTGGTAACACACAACATACGCACAATGAGGACTGACGAAAAGATCTGCGAGCTGGAAGAGGAGCTGAGCAAGTTACACTGGGACATTATAGGGCTATGCGAAGTCCGTAGAGAGGGGGAGGACACCGTAACCCTGAAGTCTGGTAACTTGCTCTACTACCGGGAGGGCGACCAACAGTCCCAAGGTGGTGTCGGGTTTCTCGTTCACAAGTCCCTCGTAAACAACATAATAACCATCGACAGTGTGTCGAGCAGGGTGGTATACCTAATACTCAGAATATCCAAAAGATATTCGCTGAAGGTCATTCAGGTATACGCACCGACCTCGTCACACTCCGATGATGAAGTGGAGACTATGTATGAGGACGTAAGTAGGGCCATACATAGTACCAAAACCCACTTCACTGTTGTTATGGGGGACTTTAACGCAAAGTTGGGCAAGAAAAGCGGTGATGAGTTGAGAGTGGGGCAATTTGGGTATGGGCAACGGAACCCTAGGGGACAGAGGCTGGCCGACTTTCTGGAGAAAGAGGAACTCTTCATGATGAACTCTTTCTTCCAGAAGCCACCTCACAGGAAATGGACCTGGTTGAGTCCCGATGGTTTCACGAGAAACGAGATAGACTTCTTCATGACCGACAAGAAACGGATATTCAGTGATGTCTCTGTGATCAACAGGGTAAAAACCGGTAGTGATCACCGAATCGTAAGAGGCTCGCTGAATATCAATGTTAAACTTGAAAGGTCCAGCCTGATGAAGTCTACGCTCCGACCTACTCGGTCCCATATTCAAAACCCCGAAAGCTTTCAACTCGAGCTCTCTAATCGCTTTGCTTGCCTTGAGAACTTAGTTTCAGTGGACGAGATCAACGACGGGCTAGTGGAAACTGTCCGCACGGTAGGCTCTAAGTTTTTTAGACCCTGCCGTAAAGATAGACCTCAGAAATTGACCGAGCAAACCTTAAACCTCATGGCTGAACGACGCTTGCTACAGCTGCAGTCTTCCGATGACGCGAAGTCATATAGGCAGCTCAATAGACGTATATCTAAGTCCTTGCGACACGATCTGCGTCTCTTTAATACGAATCGTGTTAAAGAGACCATACAGCGAAACCAAGGCTCCAAAGTATTCGCAAAGGACAAGTCTATTGGGCAAAGCCGTATGACAAAGCTGAAACGGGAGGATGGCAGCATAGCGTCGACGCTATGCTGCCATCCTCCCGTCATACACTAGCTAGCCACTGTTACATAAAAGATTTTCTCCCTATGGGTTAAGGATCAATGAATATTGTGAAACAGTTTAAAAGGTTTTAGAAAAGAGATTTAATGCTGAGAAGTGAAACTAACGATTTAAAGGAATGTTACGCCAATGAATGCAGGTATATGTTTTACTTTTATATAAACACAGCCGCGAAATATCAACCTATGCCCGGTCCAACAAATAATTGTAACAGTACCTCCCCAACCACCAGAATGAATAGTAGTTTGGTCGACCAAAGCAGAGGTTTTAGGCGAGATCGAGAGGTTCTATGGACAGCTATACACTTCGGTCGCAAAGCCCGTTAACTTGGTAAGAGATCCAAGAGCCAAGCTGTCCCGACATTATACCGAAGATATCCCGGACATCAGTCTGTACGAGATTAGGATGGCCCTGAAGCAGCTTAAGAACAACAAGGCGCCGGGCGAGGACGGAATCACTTCAGAGCTTCTGAGAGCGGGTGGAACACCGGTACTTAAAGTCCTCCAGAAACTCTTTAATTCCGTCCTGTCCGAGGGCAAAACGCCTCAAACGTGGAGCAGGGGTGAGGTGGTGTTGTTCTTCAAAAAAGGTGATAACAGCCTATTGAAGAACTACAGACCCATCACGCTTCTGAGTCATGTTTATAAGCTGTTTTCAAGGGTTATCACGAACCGTCTCGAACACAGACTTGATGACTTCCAGCCTCCCGAACAAGCCGGTTTCCGAAGAGGCTATAGTACCATAGACCACATCCATACGCTGCGGCAAGTTATACAGAAGACCGAAGAGTATAACTTGCCATTATGCTTAGCGTTTGTGGACTATGAGAAAGCCTTCGATTCGGTGGAAACATGGGCGGTACTTGAGTCACTCCAGCGATGCCGTATTGACTATCGGTACATCGAGGTGTTGAAGTGTTTGTATAATAACGCCACCATGTCGGTCCGAGTACAGGAGCAGAGCACGAAGGCGATTCCATTGAGAAGAGGCGTAAGACAGGGGGACGTTATCTCCCCTAAACTGTTTACTGCCGCAATGGAAGACGCCTTCAAACTCCTGGAATGGCAAGGACTTGGCATCAACATCAACGGCGAATACATCACTCACCTTCGGTTTGCCGACGACATCGTAGTCATGGCAAAGTCGATGGAGGAACTCAGCATGATGCTCGATGGCCTCGACCGAGTTTCACAACGGGTGGGCTTGAAAATGAACATGGACAAGACGAAAATTATGTCAAATTCCAATGTTGTGCCCACCCCAGTCTCTGTTGGAAACTCGGTACTCGAAATTGTTGACTCATATATCTATTTAGGACAAGTAGTCCAATTAGGTAGATCCAACTTCGAGAAAGAGGTCAACCGCCGAATCCAACTCGGTTGGGCAGCGTTCGGGAAGCTACGCAATGTCTTTTCGTCCGACATACCTCAGTGCCTCAAGACTAAAGTCTTCAATCAATGTGTGTTACCAGTGATGACTTACGGCACCGAAACGTGGTCTTTCACTATCGGCCTCATCTCAAAGCTCAAAGTCGCTCAGCGAGCTATGGAGAGGGCTATGCTCGGTGTTTCTCTACGTGATCGAATCCGAAATGAGGAGATCCGTAGACGAACTAAAGTCACCGATATAGCCCACCGGATTAGCAAGCTGAAGTGGCAATGGGCAGGCCATATTGCTCGCAGAGCAGATGGCCGATGGGGTCGAAAAGTGCTAGAGTGGAGACCGCGGACGAGCAAGCGCAGCGTAGGACGTCCACCAACGAGGTGGACAGACGACCTTGTAAAGGTCGCCGGAAGACGCTGGATGCAGGTCGCTTCCAACCGGTATATGTGGAGATCTAAAGGGGAGGCCTATGTTCAGCAGTGGACGTCCTATGGCTGAGATGATGATGATGATGATGATTAAAATTATACTAACTGGGTTGTGAGGTAGAGGCAGTCCTCTCCCTCACGGCGCCCGCCTCCTTCTTCGCTAGCATGACTGTTTCGCAGAAGGAGGCGACCGCTGAAAGTCGTCACTGTTCACTCACTCGTCCATCTTTATAGATGAACGTAATGCTCGTTTATTATTATTATTCTAAAACACGGCCCAAATTCCCACCCAGTATCTCACTAAAACACTAAAATCGTTTATCACCACTGTCTACCCTATTTTAATTATACATGCAAACTACCCAGCATCGCTTTCGAACTAAATAGTGAGGATGTTGCAGTCAAAACTCTTAACCAGTAAAAAGTACTTTTAACTGAATTGGCATATTTAATTTTGACACACAACAGAAGCATTATCTTATTTACCTACAGCGTGCTTACGGTCAGTTCAGACCGAGACGCGACGCGAAGCGACGTGACGTAACGATACTTCAAATGTGTATCTTTTCTTGTCGTAAATAAGGTTAGATTTTGAGTCGCTATTAAAATGCAGCGCGAACGCCGCGCTGCGCCGCGCCAGGTTGTGACAGGTGTATCTTTTCATGTAGGAAATAGAGTTCGATTTGAATAGCTCTATTGAAATGTGCGCGCAGCGTCACGTTTCGGTCTGAGCCGACCCTTAAAGTATTTACGGCGTTTATTGTGCGGAAAACGGCAGGGTTGGTGCAGTGGTTGAGCAATCGACTGCTACGCAGGGTGTTGTGGGTTCGATCCCCGCACGGAACAAATATTTGTATGACTTACAAGTAGTTGTTCCGGGTCTGGATGTTTGTGTATGTCAGTTTCTATGTTTGTAAACGCACCCACAACACAGGAGAGATCATTAGTGTGGGGTAAAGTTTTTTTTTTTTAATGGGCATTATCATCACCTCTAGTGTACGAACCTTTTTCCATCAAGCTTCAAAGTTACTGTTTATTTTACGTCACAAAAACTTGGTGATAGGCCTAAAGTAGGTCAAAAGTAATTTAGATTTTAAAATAATTGGTTAATGACAAGAGTTTATATGTGTAGTTTAATAAAATGAACGGGAAGAAGACACCACTGATTAGGTTCTTTTGAATATTGCAGACAGAAATAGGGGCCCCGTCAAACGGGGCTCCGTCAACCTTTAACTATTATTTCAGTCAAATTTAATATTTTCGAATACATACCTACGCTTAAAACAATTTTTGATTAATTTTGCTATTCTTTCTTAGTGAGGATGTGGCTCTCTAGTATCATAATTAATTAAGCCTCCTTTGGATATATTTTTACAAATTTTTGGATAGTGGTTTCGTCACGATTTTTACGTCACGGATTTCAGTGATGTCCAAAAAAATTGAAAGTACATTATTAATCGAAAAAGACACTATGTAACTTTCCTGGATTTGAACTCGCAACCTCATGCATGAGAAGCGAGGTGCTAATCCTCCGAGCTGTCATGACAATTTAGTTTCGGATAGTTAATAGTACTTTTGTCTAGTTATAAGTTTAGACTGCAACATTGCCATGCTCTCCCGGGATGGAAGAATCTTTAGTACTACAGTGTTGCCACATTCTCCGGGGATAGATTTAGATAAAAGCCTCGCGTTGAATCAAATGAAGGTATAATTTAGTATTTCAAGCTTACTGACACTTTTGCTGTAGTAAGCTATTGTAAGCCGTGGGGCGTGCGCATATTGTCTCTCTCTCTCTCTTATAGAAAGCAAGCTAGATATTTTCGTTTCGTCTTTCTATTTCGCATTGAACAGTGTGGTGTCGCGACGATTATTTTTGTTGAGTGTATACAGTAACTTCGTTCCATCCGGGTGTCCCTTGACACCTCTCAAGTTTTTCTTTTTATTTTTTAAAACTTTGCCCCACACTGGGAATTTCTTCGTGTATCGTGGGTGCGATTACATACATAGAAACTTACATACACAAACACCCAGACACGGAACAACTACTTGTACCCGTGATACGCTGCGCAGCAGTCGATCGCTCAGCCACTGCGCCAACCCCGTGTCGTCATATTTCTAATTAAGTATGTCGTCGATAAAAAGTAAGTAAGTTTTCAGTCGATAATATAGGTGTATTATCAAATCAAAATCAAATCAAATTTATTATTTGTGTAACATAGGTGCAGGTACAGACGCCAGCAGGTTAACCTACCCGAAACTGTCAGATTTTACTAATCGAACATTAACCTTCCACTATTGAGATAAGGTTGAAAATCTATTGAAGAAATTTGGCAGATTGTGGTAGCTTGATGTGCTGGCGTCTGTACAAAGTTCTTAAATTTCATTTTACAAGGTCGCCATAGCATGCCAAGAGGCGTACAAATGTTTTGAAAGCATGCAATGAATGAAATAATTATTACGTCAAAAATGATAATAAAAAAAATATACTAATGTCAAAAAGAATTTACAAAAAAAGGAATGTCAAATTTTAAATGTCAAATTAGTCATTATTAAAAACACGATATTCAATATGTCATTCTAGTAAGAATAATAAAACAAAAAAATAATAATATTCATAACAAGTTTACATTAATTCGTCATTTAAAAATTCATCAACTGTGTAATAACATTTTTCAATAAGCAATCTTTTCAATTTTAACTTAAACTGTGTGTCATTAAGATTCTTCATGGCATCTGGTAACTTATTATAAATGCGTGGTGCCATGCCTAAAACTCTCTTCCTTACTAAAGCAGTCTTGCAACGTTCAACGCAAATAATTCCATATTTGTCTTATTATCGATTCTTTATCGATTCGAAACTTACTTACAAAAGCTGTTTTTTCTAGTTTCTAAATATATAAAATTCGTTTACTTTGCACAAGCCATTAGCGTAGATATAGATACACGAAAAACTTTGACACCATAAAACATATTTATGGAAATTGATGACCCAAATAAATTGTGCATAAAAGTCAAAAAAACAAAACACAATAATTCACTTACAAACATTGAAATAAAAAAATATAATTAAAAGAAAACAAAACCATATTTTTACAACAAAAAATAAAAATAATATCTCTAACATGCGAAACCACTTCTGTGCTTACAAGTACATACTACCATATTTATGCTCAGAGTTGAATTAATCACGCTCTGTGAACATTTGGGGCTGAGCAGAGTTATATAAATAAGTGCACACGTTTTATTTACAAGGGTTTTATATTAAATAATGAGATTTTTAGTATTTAGGATACCTTTACATATAGGATTTTGGAAAATAATACGCATTTTATAAACCGACTTCAAAAAAAGGAGGAGGTTCTCAATTCGGTCGGTATTTTTTTTATGTATGTACACCGATTATTCCGAGGTTTATAGTCCGATTAGTGTGATACTTTTTTGTTCGATGCAGTATACTTGCCATTTAGTTCCATAATAAAAACTTTTTCAAATAAAAATGTAACCGCCTTCAAAAACAATCGGAAGTCGGTGGCAAAAAAAGACAATGAAATAAAGAAAACAAAGACACCGACTTCCGAAAGAAAAGTTATTTTGTAGTTTTTTTTTTACAGTTTTTTTACGGTTGTTTTTGAAGGCGGTTACATTTTTTTTTGAAAAAGTTTTTATTTTACTCTTTTTAGTTTAAATATTCAACCCGAATTCTTGTCAAATACAACATACACACCGGTAATAACATCGCTCATGCACACAATAAGCTAATAAAATTCCCTATCTCAAAAACTACTGAACCGATTTTGATGAAACTTGCAATGTTCCCTAAGTTAAATGATACCGAGTACAACAAAAAAAGAATTACTTAAGTCGGACTTGTATTTCCAGAGATATGCGAACTCAAACTAAATCAGTCGATGCCTACTCCTTACTATTAAGGAGTTCTGCCTTCCATCATCAGCTCAGCTACATGAAATTATGATTACCATACGCAAGTACTTAAATTACTTCATAAAATTTGCGAAAAACGGTGTGTCGGCCTATAAAATTCGAGGGTTGCCCTCGATTTCTCCAGGATCCAATCATCAGATCCCAACTTGGTGACTATGGGACCACCTCAGAAGTACCTCCTTTCGAACAAAAAAAGAATTTTAAAAATCGGTCCACAATTGGCGGAGTAATCGCGTAACAAATATACAAAAAAAAAAAAAACATACCGTCGAATAGATAACCTCCTCCTTTTTGAAGTCGGTTAAAAATTTCACCCAATGTAACCACATTAGATAAAATTTAAAAAAAGTTTTAGTTTTTTTTTAAAAGTACTTAACAATCCATTACACGCGTACATTATGAAAGTACATAATTTACGTTAAAATTCCACAAAATGCATGTGTGTTCTACAATAGTAGAACGCGCGACTGTTAACCAAGTACTTTTTATTTAGTGAGCATTTTTTTTTATTTCTGCTGATTACTACGGATAACAATTATTGTGGACCGATTTTCAAAATTCGTTCTTTGTTGGAAAGGAGATACTTCTGAAGTGGTCCCAAAGTCACCAAGTTAGGATCTCATGATTGGATCCTGGAGAAATCGAGGGCAACCCTCAAATTTTATCGGCCCATACATCGTTTTTCAGTAGTAGTTACTATGGCACAAAAGTTGTAGGATTGCTCTCGGCCAAGTTATACATGTTCGAAGATTCGACATTTTAAGAAAAGGCCCAAAAATGTTTGGAGGCTGAATGATCTCCTTAAGGTACTTTAACTTCTTAACACCTTCAGGTCCTTGACTCTAAAAATATACTCGGTATATATGAAACTACCCACATATTAACAAAACATATCCAAAAATAGTATCTGTGATTATCTGTTGACGTATCATAATTGAAGACTTGCTTTAAATGGAAAACAAACAGTAAGACAATTGCTTTAGATCCTAAAACAATAGCTTTAAGGTATAAAGTCCTGTAACAACAATCAGAGCTGCAGTGGTACTTTGTAAAGGAGAGATTTCTAAAGTGGGTTGAAATCCGAAGATAATAACGGGTGTAAACAGAGGGTTCACGAAGTCGAGATACAATTATTCTACGTGTGTGTCCACACTGGAAGCCTAGCGCGACGGCGGCGGCGGGCGCGGTGGCGGGCGCGGCGGCGGGCGCGATCTGTGTCCACACTGCCGATCAAGCGTTTGTTTTTGTAGCGGCGAATTCAGGTGTTGCAAACCGGTGGTACAAAGTAGTTTCTATAAATCTTGTTTAAAGAAATTAATTTTAAAATGTTTAATAGGTTGTTTAGGATTGCATACAAGTAAATTATCAATCATTCTACATTTTTCTACTCAAGTATGGTAAAAATAATTTAAATATGTACAAAAACATCCAACGGTAGTATTTTAGTGCATGTTCTGGTAACTAGATGGCGCTACTAAAAGACCGAAAAGGTTTGATACACCTGCCATCCGCCCGTTGTATCGGTTGTTGCCTAGCAACGCCTAGGCTTGCAAAATCGCTTGTAGCCATCGCGCTAGGCCCCCGCCTTAGTCACTTCAATATGGCCACGAGCGGCGATTTCATACATTCAATATTTCCGCGCCCGCCGCCGCCACCGCGCTAGGCTCGCAGTGTGTTTGTACCTCTCATTGAGATATTTTTTAAGGTTCCGTAACTCAAAAAAACCGGAACCCTTTTAGGATCAACCCTTCAATGATCGTCTATCAGTCTGTTTGTCAATCTCAACGCAGCTTATCCCAGTCCATTGTGGACATAGGTCTCTCCCAGGCTGCGCCATATCACCCTGTTCTCGGCCTTTCGCATCCAATTTGTCCTAACCACCTTCTCAAGGTCGTCGGTCTATTTAGCTGAGGGGCGGTACGCGGTCTCCACTCCAGGACTTGTCTGATCTCATCTGCTGCCTGCCTTTTCCCAACTATATTAGGGTCGGCTTCCAGTCGAACCAGATGTAGCTGAATATCAGTATTTAACAAGGAGCGACTGCCTCTCAGACCTCCACAACCCAGTAACTGGGCGATACGATACCCCATGGTAAGACTATGTAGTTGTCAGACTTACGAGCTTCTGACTAACAGTAACGACTGTCAAAGATCTATAAATGACATTCGGGCTTTACGTGCTTTCCGAGGCAAGGAGGAAACTCGCTATGACTGCAGGTCACCCATCCACAGACCAACCTCGACAATTGCGGCTTAATGCGTAAGATCGGCCTGTGCGGCTGTAATTAATTAGCTGTGATATAGACGTAGAGGTATCAAGATGAAATTACGTAATTATTTCTTGGAGCTATTGGCATGGACATTACGAGATATTACGTGCTATGACATCATAATTATCTTGTACGGTCTGGCTCCAGTCATGCTTGGAGTACTGCTTTCTCCTCTGGGATGGTATATGGCGGGTATCCCACACTTACGAACAAAAAGTTTTGCCGATACTTTCATTGTAGGCACAGCTAAGGAATGGAACTCCCTGTCGGAGTTAGTATTCCCTGAATGCTAAAACCTTCAGGTCTGTAAGTCAACAATGAATAGGTTAGTTCTAGGCAAACACAGTTTACCGTCGACTACATCTTGGCTAACCGACGAATTAGGGTGCTTCCACATTTATCGACGCGGAATCGGCTTAAGCCGGTCAAAAATCCTTTATATCAACGTAATAAGGGTGTTACTAATGCCATTCGCATCATGGTGGCACAGCACAGTGTTTTATGAAGACCATTTTTCGGACATTGCTTTTTTATGTGAAAATCTGATAGTTTCAGTTATTTAAATGCATTACTTTGTATCCCGATTTAACTAGCATGTTTATGACACTACAACCTCCGGAAGAGTTCACTGCCGAACAGATGTGAACACGGTGTGATCGGCGGCAAGCCGAGTAGTGTGGTGATACGCACTCGGCTTAAGCCGATTCATCATCATCATCATCTCAGCCATAGGACGTCCACTGCTGAACATAGGCCTCCCCTTTAGATCTCCACATATACCGGTTGGAAGCGACCTGCATCCAGCGTCTTCCGGCGACCTTTACAAGGTCGTCTGTCCACCTCGTTGGTGGACGTCCTACGCTGCGCTTGCTCGTCCGCGGTCTCCACTCTAGCACTTTTCGACCCCATCGGCCATCTGCTCTGCGAGCAATATGGCCTGCCCATTGCCACTTCAGCTTGCTAATCCGGTGGGCTATATCGGTGACTTTAGTTCGTCTACGGATCTCCTCATTTCGGATTCGATCACGTAGAGAAACACCGAGCATAGCCCTCTCCATAGCTCGCTGAGCGACTTTGAGCTTTGAGATGAGGCCGATAGTGAAAGACCACGTTTCGGTGCCGTAAGTCATCACTGGTAACACACATTGATTGAAGACTTTCGTCTTGACGCACTGAGGTATGTCGGACGAAAAGACATTGCGTAGCTTCCCGAACGCTGCCCAACCGAGTTGGATTCGGCGGTTGACCTCTTTCTCGAAGTTGGACCTACCTAATTGGACTACTTGTCCTAAATAGATATATGAGTCAACAACTTCGAGTACCGAGTTTCCAACAGAGACTGGGGTGGGCACAACATTGGAATTTGACATAATTTTCGTCTTGTCCATGTTCATTTTCAAGCCCACCCGTTGTGAAACTCGGTCGAGGCCATCGAGCATCATGCTGAGTTCCTCCATCGACTTTGCCATGACTACGATGTCGTCGGCAAACCGAAGGTGAGTAATGTATTCGCCGTTGATGTTGATGCCAAGTCCTTGCCATTCCAGGAGTTTGAAGGCGTCTTCCATTGCGGCAGTAAACAGTTTAGGGGAGATAACGTCCCCCTGTCTTACGCCTCTTCTCAATGGAATCGCCTTCGTGCTCTGCTCCTGTACTCGGACCGACATGGTGGCGTTATTATACAAACACTTCAACACCTCGATGTACCGATAGTCAATACGGCATCGCTGGAGTGACTCAAGTACCGCCCATGTTTCCACCGAATCGAAGGCTTTCTCATAGTCCACAAACGCTAAGCATAATGGCAAGTTATACTCTTCGGTCTTCTGTATAACTTGCCGCAGCGTATGGATGTGGTCTATGGTACTATAGCCTCTTCGGAAACCGGCTTGTTCGGGAGGCTGGAAGTCATCAAGTCTGTGTTCGAGACGGTTCGTGATAACCCTTGAAAACAGCTTATAAACATGACTCAGAAGCGTGATGGGTCTGTAGTTCTTCAATAGGCTGTTATCACCTTTTTTGAAGAACAACACCACCTCACCCCTTCTCCACGTTTGAGGCGTTTTGCCCTCGGACAGGACGGAATTAAAGAGTTTCTGGAGGACTTTAAGTACCGGTGTTCCACCCGCTCTCAGAAGCTCTGAAGTGATTCCGTCCTCGCCCGGCGCCTTGTTGTTCTTAAGCTGCTTCAGGGCCATCCTAATCTCGTACAGACTGATGTCCGGGATATCTTCGGTATAATGTCGGGACAGCTTGGCTCTTGGATCTCTTACCAAGCTGTCAACGGGCTTTGCGACCGAAGTGTATAACTGTCCATAGAACCTCTCGATCTCGCCTAAAACCTCTGCTTTGGTCGACGCTATGCTGCCATCCTCCCGTTTCAGCTTTGTCATCCGGCTTTGCCCAATAGACTTGTCCTTTGCGAACACTTTGGAGCCTTGGTTTCGCTGTATGGTCTCTTTAACACGATTCGTATTAAAGAGACGCAGATCGTGTCGCAAGGACTTAGATATACGTCTATTGAGCTGCCTATGTGACTTCGCGTCATCGGAAGACTGCAGCTGTAGCAAGCGTCGTTCAGCCATGAGGTTTAAGGTTTGCTCGGTCAATTTCTGAGGTCTATCTTTACGGCAGGGTCTAAAAAACTTAGACCCTACCGTGCGGACAGTTTCCACTAGCCCGTCGTTGATCTCGTCCACTGAAACTAAGTTCTCAAGGCAAGCAAAGCGATTAGAGAGCTCGAGTTGAAAGCTTTCGGGGTTTTGAATATGGGACCGAGTAGGTCGGAGCGTAGACTTCATCAGGCTGGACCTTTCAAGTTTAACATTGATATTCAGCGAGCCTCTTACCGCCTCTTAAGCCGATTCCGCGTCGATAAATGTGGGAGCACCCTTAGTGGTTAAACAAGAGCCTATAATTGCTAAATAAAAAAATCTCTATAATTTATTTAACAATTATATGTTTTCTCACGGCTTACAAAGACCATCCTCTTGTTGCTCTTGTCATAAGTACCTGAAACAAGAAAAAAAAAACAAAATGTTATTAATGTAAGACCCAGAGGGATTTATCTCGTTAAAGTTGTATACTTTGAGCCACACTCATTTTTAGGGTTCCGTAGCCAAATGGCAAAAACGGAACCCTTATAGATTCGTCATGTCTGTCTGTCTGTCCGTGTATGTCACAGCCACTTTTTGTCGAAAGTATAAGAGCTATCCTGTTGAAACTTGGTAGAAAGATGTATTATGTGAACCGCATTAGGATTTTCACACAAAAATCAAAACAAAACAAATTTTGGGGTGCCCCCCATACTTAGAATTGAAACTCAAAAAAAAATTTTTCACCAAACCCATACGTGTGGGGTATCTATGAATAGGTCTTTAAAAATGATATTGAGGTTACTAACATCATTTTTTTCTAAACTGAACAGTTTGCGCGAGAGACACTTCCAAAGTGGTAAAAAGTGTGCCCCCCCCCCCCGTAACTTCTAAAATAAGAGAATGATAAAACTAAAAAAATATATAATGTAGACCTCAACCAAAACTACCAACGAAAATTGGTTTGGATGAGATACAGTTAGCAGTTTTTGAGATATAGTACATTTTCAAAAACCGCAAATATAACTTTGCCATTCATACAAATACTATGAAAAACAAAGTTATTTTTATTGTTTGTGTATATTACTTACTAATCTCAATATAATTATATCTCTAATCTATGCTTGCTGCTACGGAACCCTTCATGGGCGAGTCCAACTCGCACTTGGCCGGTTTTTTTTACTTGAGCGTCGTAAAAAGGGAAATATAATACAAGAGCTTGTTCGAAATTGATCTAAAAATACAGCGACGAATGGAGGAAAATCGAATTTTGAAGGCGTTGGGAAAATCTAAAAACAAGAAATCCGTACCAGCTTATACCCGTGGCGTTGCCTGCGGGATGTTCGGTAATAATCCAACGGGAAATTAATACCGGAACAAAAAGTATTCTATCTGTCAATAAACGTTATAAACTATCTGTATACCAAATATCAAATAAATCCGTTCAGTAGTTTTTGTGTGAAAGAGTAACAAACATCCATCCATTCTTACAAACTTAAGATGGAGTTTAGATTCAAGATTAAGAACAATTATCAAGGTTGGCCATAAATAGCATAGGCAGCCTTTTTGGCAGTAAAATCAAATGAGTCCTCCGACACTCGATACAAACGCCTCATAAAGAACATATCACAGACTTTTTAGTGTTAATATTGTCACATTATGAGTCCTCCCAAAATCAAAGTCAATGCAAAATTAAGTTAAATTTGGCACATAAGCAACGCCAAAATAATCTATACTACTTACTATCTACTATATAAAAATAAGTCGGGTTTTCCTTCCTGACGCTATAACTCCAGAACGCACGAACCGATTTCCACGGTTTTGCATTCGTTGGAAAGGTCTCGGGCTCCGTGAGGTTTATAGCAAAGAAAATTCAGGAAAAAAAATGTTTCTTCTTCTTTTAATCACCAAACGAAATGTTACATAAAACGAAGCCATCTGGTGGCGAAACGGAGTTCGCCGGGTTTGCTAATAATCCTATAAAACCCAAGAGATTCTTAGATAACTATATACTATACATAAAAACAACTATATATAAAAACAAAACTATTTTCTTTACATTTCCTTCCACAAAATAATCTGTTTACAATATCGATGGTAGATTCAATTTTGAGATAATCTAAACCTCGAGTGTTGGAGTAAAATAGGCGGTATTCCATAAGGGATATGCGCTATTTATGCTTGATTTCCTCTGGGAGGGAATATCGTGGTTAAATAGCTTGTACAGTGTGCTATTTGTTAAAGTTGTGACAATATTGTGTAGAGCAATGGTCTAGTGGCAACGGCCGCTAACTCCGGGGTCATAAGTTCAAACACGTTGCAGGACTGTTTAAAATGGTTTCACGGCCCTGTAACGTAAAGAGCAATTGGAGGAAAGGAGCGGGTTTTAATCCGTACAAGCCTGATAGTACTTTTCTCTCCACCCAAGGCATCAATATACAATTAGAAAAAAACTGTTAACTCATGTTAATTTGACTTCGTTTGAATAGCCTGTAGGAAAAAAAAAACATGATTAAAATAGCGCTTAGCACGTTTCTAGTGAAATTAATTCATGCGAATCACCCAATAATCCCAGGTTACAAGAAACCTGTGGTGTCGTTGACCGACGTGAACGGATAGGGTGATTCCCAAATACCCTAAAAAAATAGTCATCTCACTCATAACAAAAAAACTACCATAATTTTTCACATAATTGATTTTATACCGGATATAGGAACAAGCAAAAATGTGTAGCTATACGAATATAGCCCTTATTTTCAATCCACAACGTAGCAACATAAATATTACATTGCATGCTGTCGAAATCCAATAAGCTAACATCTGTGCCTTTCCCCAAAACAGTACAGTCGCAACAAAAAATACAAGACACTCAGCGTTCAATTAAAAGTAAATATCGTCATTATATTAAAAAAAAAATTGAATACAAAATATGATGAAAAAATGTTTACTTAATTTTTTTATAGCAAATAGATTTTTTTAAGAAGAAAATTTCGTTCGGTAATAAAATACCGCCAAAATAGTTTTATGATATTTTTTATTATTTGTGAAATTAACAAAAAGAACATTATTTCTCGGTAAGAATTTAACGGAATCCAATTTTATTAAATCTTATATCTAATTTGACTAAATCTAATCAATTAAGCGATAATTATTTTATTGTTATATTTCTGTGTTTTCTTATGAAACTACTAATAATAATTTATTATGTTATTTTTTGCGCACAATGTAGTGCATGCTGTGCTTTTCTGTAAGTGTAGATGAGGCGCTTAGACATAAGTTTGCAATGTAGTAATTATAAAGTAACAGTGTACTCATTGTTGAGAAGCCTAATAAATAAATAAAGACATTATTGACGGCGTTAATAAAATTTGCGTCGGGCACGCCGCCGCCGCAATCGCGGCGATAAGATCCCTCTTTGAGGAGTGGCTGGATAGGAGTCACGGCGTCCTGACCTACCGCATGACGCAGGTCCTCACCGGACACGGAAGTTTCGGGAGGTACCTGTGTCTGAGGAGAAAGGAGGAAACGCCTGGGTGTCACCACTGCGAAGATCGCCCGGAGGACACAGTACAGCATACGGTGCAAGACTGTCTCGCTTGGGCAGAGCACCGACGACGTGTCCTCACGGCGGCGATAGGCGGAGACCTCTCGCGCCCGGCATTGGTCGCGGCCATGCTGCGGGGCGAGACGGAGTGGGAAGCGGTCGCCTCCTCCTGCGAAGCAGTCATGCTCGCGAAAGAGGAGGCGGGCCGCGTGAGGGAGAGGACAATGTCCTCCCTCCGCCCCACCCGCCGTGGTGGACGCCCACGGCGACGGACGTCGCAAGACGATCTCTGGCCACCGTAGGCGCGGGCATGTGGGCGGCGAGTAAAGGGCAACTCGCTGCCCGACCATGGACCATGCCGGGGTCGACGGCGCGTTGTGTTCCACGCGCGCCTCAAAGAGCGTCAGCATAATGACGGGGCCCCCTCTCTAGAGCGCCAAAGCCTGCCGGGGTCGCGGGACTTATCTCATTACCGTGACCCCGGAACATAAAGGGCTATCGACACCGTGGATTTTAGTCAGTACAAGTCTGACAGTCCCTCCCGCCCTGCCCGGGGTGGGGGGAGGACTCATTCGATGATTTAACCACGCTAAAAAAAATAAAAAAAAGACGGATGCTTGAACAGGAACGCTTGCTTGCATGTACAAACACTTCAATATCAGTACCTCCTGATTCTCAAAACGCGCGATAACAAAGCACGCATTTAACACTTTCGCGGGCGCAACTACTTGAATCCGTTTTCTAGAATCACACAGTAAATATCTTTACAAATTTATATGACGTATAAATACGTAGAGTCCTAATGATGTTAAATGTTTAAAATACATTATGACAGAAACGTTTTATCACGTCATCGTTTGCACCCCTGTAGGAGCCATGCCTGTAGGAGCGAGGAAGGCGCAGGGGACGTATAAACACGTTGTGCCGCCGCGTGTGAGTGGCGTTGCCGCACACTACCAACGGCTGTGTTCAAATGGTAAAAAAATCGAGTCTACGTGACAGTAAAGTTTCTAGTATTTTACATATTGTGACACAAGGTACGAACATTACGATTTCAAAGTTAAAGTTCATAGAATGTAAACGTTCTGTCGTCAATTATTTTTTCTATTTCAACGTAATGGCACGTTGTGCGATATCAAAAACTCAAATTGTGACGTACAATCTCGTAGTGCCCGCGAAAGTGTTAAGAAAGGACCCATTGTGTAGCAGCTCTATATCAAATGAAATCAGTTATTTCGGTTAAGCCAGCTATAAGCACTTTTGAATTGTCAAAAGACAAAAATATAAAAAAAACACTACAAAACTATGGTGCTACAGGCCCAGTCACAAGACAAGAATGGGCAAGAATCTCCGTGGACACTCGTTTTCAATCAACTTATTATTTAATTCCGAACCGATATCACCCAAGTGAAAAAATCATTACATCGATTCTTTTTATTTTACACAAATACGAACATGCTTCTGTACCCAACTGTACAGGTACGAACATAACGAAATCGTTCTCATACAGAATTATGTAAATTGTTACCGTGTACCGGGAACGCTACACGGCGCTCAAGATTTCATGAAATATTCATTATAATTATTTCAGTCTGTATAGTTTTCAGCTGGAGCTGAAACGGCGTCACCCCTGTATGAGGTAATTTATTACGTGAATAATTTAAACTTTATAGCGATTAATTGCCTTACTTTATGCCTTTAAAGCCGTGATAGGACGATGTGTCGGGTTCAAAGTCAAAATTAAAGTCAAACCATTTATTTTTAACCGACTTTAAAAAGGAGGAGGTACTCAATTCGATTGTATTTTTTGTTTGTAACCTCATAACTTTCGACTCGGTGAACCGATTTTGATGATTATTTTTTTTTGTTCAATGCAGGATAACTGCCAACCCATATAAAAATCACTCAGTTTGATTCAGTAGATTTATTTCATGAGCATTAGGTTAGAGTATCCTGACATGAAAAAGAAAGAATAAAACACTATAAATATACTATCTTAATAACTTACAGGTAACAATTACAAGAAACTTCCACAATTTCACACAAGCCATAGATTGTCCAAAAAAAGTACAAAGAAAATAACAACATAAAAAATAAAGCAAGTTCTTAACTTCAAAAACTTTTTTAATCATATTCCTTCTACGTAAAACTTGTTTAAAGGTATGCTTACATTGTCTAATTTGTTTGTACACTCTAAGACTATAGGGGCTAATAAATAAAGCACTTTAATTAAAGCTTACTTCTAAAAACTTATGAACCCTCTCCTGATATACTGATGAGACGAGCACATAATTTAATGGCTTGTAACATATGTCTTTAGCAGGGGCGTAGCTACCGCCGTATCTGCCGTATCAATTATACGGGGCCCCCAGGCCACAGGGGCCCCCAACGTGCGTAAACAAAAATTAATAAAAACTCAATGATTTATTAAATTAAATAGGTTATTTACTTTTACCAAATTTATTTGTCTTATCTATCTCTGGTGTTTTTATTATTAGTATTATTTATATGTAATACTGTTTTAATTAAGCACGAGATTGTCTATTAGAAATCCCGGGAAGATCCATATTAATATCAACATGTCGATGCAAGTACTAAAATAACTCTACCTAATTCCGACCTGCCTATGTTCAGCAGTGGACGTCTTCCGGCTGATGATGATGAATTCCGACCTGATCAGTCGCATCTTTAATTTTTTTTATGACCTTTCTCCAATTTTTTGTTTACATTTCGGCGTAGATAAAGAGAATATGTATTTTTTTTTCTTGAGTGATAAATCTTTACCCTACCTAAGAGCCCCCAAACCAATTTTTATACGGGGCCCCGCCAAGGCACGCTACGCCTCTGGTCTTTAGATAAGTCTTCGTGAAGTTATTTGACACACACAAGCTGTAAACAGCTAAGGAGTGGAATTCTCTGCCGGGTCTTTGTTTCCTGATAGCTATAACCTTGGAGTCTTCAAGTCAAGAGTGAATAAGTTACTTCGAGACAAGCGTGCTTCACCGTCAAACACATTTCATCATCGCTTATCATTAGGCGATATGGTGGTCACACGCGAGTCTTTCGCTAGATAATTAAACATGAACCGTCTTACAACAAAAATATAAACAAAGTTTGAACACTCGTAAATTCGGGGCACAAAATTTTTGAAATGCAATTTGATGTAAATGACTATGACACTAGCGCCGCGTCAAAAGGTCAGACTGTTGTGTGTGCACAGACTGTAAGCCCCCATTCGCACGAACGCTTTTTTTTTTGGGCGTTAAAAAAGCGCTGAGTTTGAATGAGAAGGTAAATTTAACTTAAATGCCACCTCCCAGCACTTAAAATCAAATACAGAACTTCGAAAAAAAGCGCGGTGCTTTTTTAACGCGGCAAGAAAATCGCTCGTGCGAATGGCCTCTTACAATTCTTACAGTTTTTATTTAAATTTTAGTGAAAAACATGACAACATGTTTATCAAAATATCTTATTGTCATGAATTGACAGACCTCATAAATCCCGAATTAATGTGTTCACTCGAATAAGAATACATTACAATAGGAAACTTTTATTTGTAAACACAGGAGGCGCTGTCATCGCTCACACACCTAATCTTATCCCCCTCTATTCCTTGCTACTTTTCTTGCAGAAATAAACTTTCTTTCATCCTTACTTTCTTCCTTTCTAAGGCTCTAATGAACTATTAAACTAGGTAAATTGGCTTCTCTCGGTGCCCTAATTGAATTATTAAACACATTTGTATCAGCCCGAGGTTGCGTACTTGCAAATTCTATTAACGCCAATCAGAGTTCACGCGTCGGGTTCACTATTCTGTTATTAGTTGATGTAGTGGAGACGTTATCGTTCAAAGTGGAGGAAATACGCATCTTGGGGGTAAATGTCGGCATGCGTTAATGCGTTTAATATTTAATAAAATTGTCACAAGCAAGTACATTTTTTACTTGGTCCTGACGTCACGAGGCCTTTCGAATTTTGGTGCGTTACATCTTTGTTGTCTTTGGTGCGTTACATGCATTGGTTTAACGAAAGAAAAAATACGTACCTATCCATTAATTTTCAAATCTTTAATTGACGCACTAATTAAATTGCATTTTATTGATACTAGGCTAGTTGCCCTAAAAAATGTAATTAGTCCGTCTTTTAGATTATTTAAAAATAAGGCACACGTATTTTTTTTATTTTGTAAATTAGACTAAAAATGACAAAGATGTAGCCTATTAAAGTTACGTGTGACGTCACGCCGCGTGACATTTTTTTGCGCGGGGTTACGTCACACCTAACTTTAATGGGCTATATCTTTGTTATTTTTTGTTTAATCGAAAAAAGACAAAATACGTGTCCAATATTTTTTTATAATCTAAAATACGGACTTAATAGAATGTAATTATTGTGACCCTGGAAACTACCCTATTCACATAAGGCTGCTTTTCCACCAGAGATGCGCTATGTAGCTGTGCTGCGAGGATGTAAAAGCTAAGCTACGAAACTGTGTGACCGTTTCCACTGATGCTACGCTATGTAGCTGCGCTGCTGCGCTGCTGCGTTGTGTACGCTGTGCTGTGAAGATGGGTAGCTACGCTACGAAGATGCGCTGTCACAAGGTAGCTGCGCTATGAAGATGCGCCGCCACAAGGTAGCTGCGCTATGAAGATGCGTAGCTGCGCTACGAAGATGTGCTGTCTCAAGGTAGCTGGGCTATGAAGATGCGTAGCTGCGCTACGAAGATGTGCTGTCACAAGGTAGCTGCGCTATGAAGATGCGTAGCTGCGCTACGAAGATGTGCTGTCACAAGGTAGCTGCGCTATAAAGATGCGTAGCTGCGCTACGAAGATGTGCTGTCACAAGGTAGCTGCGCTACGAAGATGTGCTGTCACAAGGTAGCTGCGCTATGAAGATGCGCCGCCACAAGGTAGCTGCGCTATGAAGATGCGCAGCTCGAGCTATGCGATGTATCGATACTAGGGAAAACGACCCATAGCACGCATCCACAGCATGCAGCCATAGCACGCAGCCACAGCACGCAGCCATAGCACGCATCCTTACATATAAAAAACACATCTTAGTGTTGAATCCGTTTCCACCAGTGCTGTGCTATGTAAACCAGTGAATATGATTGGTGGATATCAAACGCATCCGCAGCAACGTAGCATAGCGCATTTCTGGTGGAAAAGCAGCCTAATGATCCTGGTAAGGTGTCCTTTTTAGAACCCTAGTAGTTTTTGCGTACTCTCGCGAACAAAGGTGTCAGTTTATTACATTTATGTGTGTATCAGGAAATCCATTAAAATAAATTCCCTATTCCTCAGTTAATAACATAGCAATGGGTTATACGAGTAAGAGCCCATTTTATAACAGATTATACGTGCGACCAATTTGAACCCGCACAAATACCCGATCAGGGAGCCTCCTAAATCCAACCCAAACTACACATTGGTACAAATAGCTTACATATCTAGAATTCTAGACCAAGATTAGTATTACATAAACAACTTCTAGTTATTACAGTCAGCAAAACAATTAGGTATGCGGGTAACAATTTTCGAAGTCGACCCCAATATAGTGCGAAAAAGGCTAAGCAGATGATGATGGTAATTATTCAAAAGTGCCTGTAACTATTTCGCGGGCATGCGGGCGGTGAGTTATGGGTGACTCGCCGCCCGACCATGGACCATGCCCGGGTCGACGGCGCGTTGTGTTCCACGCGCGCCTCAAAGAGCTGTCAGCAATCTGACGGGGTCCCCCCTCTTGGGGGACCCCGTCAGATTGCTGACAGCCAAAGCCTGCCGGGGTCGCGGGACTGTCTCACCTGGTAACCGTGACCCTGGTACGTAAAGGGCTATTGAAGGATCACAGTGGATTTTAGTCAGTACAACTCTGACAGTCCTTCCCGGCCCTCCCTGAACGGGAGGACTCATTTGATCATTTTACCACGCAAAAAAAAAACTGGCCTATAGATCAATGATTTGAATTTGACTCAAGGCGTGAGGTCTGATTTGATGATTTTCACCACGCCAAACAAAAACCTTCGCACGATACATAACTTATGTATCTGAAGTTCTAGACCAAGATTAGAACTACATAAACAAGTTCCAGTTTATATCTAGTCCGTCTGTCTGTAACATACATCGTAATTATGTAGAGATATCTAAATCAAAAGGACTAGACGAGATGGGTTGGGTTGCAGTGATAGCGAGAGAGAAGCTGTAACAGCGAGTAAGGGTAGCTCTCTGATCAAATACCATGGGGTCTTATCTCTAAGCACGTCCGTCACAAACGTCCGTAGTTTCGGGTGTTTCATATTATTTATCACTCATCTTATTTATCAACGAACACAAGATTAATTAGATTAGTAGTCAATCAATCAATCCTGGCTTGTGAAGAGGCGAGAGGACTGTCAGACTAACTATCTAAAAGATCACTAATTTCCTCAGCTTGAACTTTGTGTTTCAGTACCGTATGTAACTCATGAAGTGAGTATTGATATCAATATCAACATACATAATTTTATAAAAATCAATGCCACTTTTGTAATAATTTTATAACTCAAGAACGGGCTCACCTATCCAAACCAAATGTTTAGGCTTTGTTCGGACTATTTAGTAAGTAGATGGTTTATGTGAAGTTAACACTAAATCGGTCGTTCTTCAATTATCTCATTTTTTGTAACAAATGAATTTAATCGTGCGAAGCCCGGGACTGGCCGCTAGTAATAATTTATAGGAATCTGCAACATTTAATTTAGACTGATTTAGTCTCAAACACGAAATATTAATAAAATTTATTTTTAGTTATAATTTTATTTACAATACAAACCAATCCACAAAAAATACCGAGCCAAATAATAATCCATTATAAATCGCCACTACTGTGACCACACCACACTCAAACAAGTTAGTCACAATCGAAACTTGTCCTATCTCGTCCCGTCCTATCCAGACCCATCCTGCCACGACTCACGCTTGACGCTTCTGAATTAGTTTTTAATTAGAAACCAATCAACAGAAATGGGACGCCATTTTAAACAAATTTAAAAACTTTAATTCTGTTTCGTGGTCCCATTCTGTTCAGAATTTTTGTGGATAATTTAGTTTTGATGAGTTCTTGATTGATTACTTTTTTAAGTTAATTTAGTAGATACTCATTTTGTTTTTTATTTTATTTTTTTCGGAAAATTATAGCTAGACAGACACAATAACATAGAAAACAGCAACAATATGGCCAATTATAAGTTTTCACAAATAGCTAGTCTTACATTAAACCTCCTTTAACGTTCCAGGGTCACGGTTACCGGTCCCGCGACCCCGGCAGGCTTTGGTCCTCTAAGGAGGGCCGTCCAACTGACAGCTCTTTGAGGCGCGCGTGGAACATTACGCGCCGTCGACCCGGTCATGGTCCATGATCAAACGGCGAGTCTCCCATTACTCACCGTCCGCATGCCCGCCAATGGTGGCCGGAAACCGGTTCGCGACGTGCAATGCCGTGGGCGTCTCCCGCGGCGGATGGGTCGTGAGGTGGACGCTGTCCTCTCCCTCACGCGTCCCGCCTCCTCCGTCGCTAGCATGACTGCTTCGCAGAAGGAGGCGACCGCTTCCCATTCCGTCTCGCCCCGCAGCGTGGCCTCCGTGAGGACACGGTGGTGCTCTGCCGAAGTGGGGCAGTCCTGCACCGCATGCTCCACCTTGTACTTCAGGCGATTCTTGCAGTGATGACACCCAGGTTAAATGTCTTATGGAATTAACTTTTCAAATAGAGTATTCATAGATTTATTTAGAAATGCGTACTTATATATAAAACCAGAGAATAATAATTAAAATTATTCCTCCCCAATTCGTTCACAAAGAATGTCAGAATCCTGAAAACTTCACTCTTAAGTCTCGACCTCGATTTACTTCAAACTTCAATAAAACAGTCGGATTTGTTTTACAACCGTTTTTTTTTTCTCGACGGAAGCTAT
Organism: Agrotis exclamationis; assembly: GCA_950005045.1. Taxonomy (NCBI): domain Eukaryota; kingdom Metazoa; phylum Arthropoda; class Insecta; order Lepidoptera; family Noctuidae; genus Agrotis; species Agrotis exclamationis. The sequence goes on from OX465442.1 coordinate 11,186,946, forward strand.
TGAAATGTATAATGAAAGAAACGAGAGGATCTCCTCTGTATTATGAATGGTTTTTCTCGCGCAGAAAACTCGTGTCATGTCCACACTTGTCTGAGGTCGCGGTACTGTCGGGTAACCGTGGCCTCCGGACGGATTACAAGATTAGTGCATATGTAAGAAAATTTTGTATTTTACAAGAATTTGGGTTAAATATTTAATAAGTAAACTAAAAAGGGTAAAATAAAAACTTTTTAAAAAAAGTAACCGACTTCAAAAACAACAACAAAACTAAAAATAAAAAATAAAGCCACCGACATCCGAAAGAAGGTAATAATTAGGTTATTTCACCCTTTTTTGTTTTGTTGTTGTTTTTTTTTTTTTTGTTTTGTTGTTGTTTTTGAAGTCGGTTACTGTTTAACCGTATAGCAAGAGAATCTTAACATCGCGAGTACAGTCAACAAATAGTTCACTGATTGTCGATAGATGGCGTTGTTTATTGAGATCGTTTTCTGAATCGCGGTGTTAAGATTCGCACGGGATAGTATAAGTACTTGGAATGTAAAATTTTCGACAACTGGATTGGCCCGAGGACGCCACCTACAGTTTGTTCCGCGTACTCAGTGCAGTGTCAGTGCCAGTGGGATTGTGCCGCCACTTGAGGGTACCCGGACAAAACTTTTTATCCGCCCGGACCGCATTTTTATATGTTCCTCCGTTGTGCCCGCGCGAGTGCCTAGTGCTTGCGCAGGCACAGGGGGGGGACACCCCGCTGCCCGGCGCCTGTGACGCCGTCGCGGTCGCGGAGCTCCTCACCCACCGACGATGCCCAAAAAGCCAGGCGCCCGTGGCTCGCTGGAGCCCGACGCCAGCTCACCGCCCGATCACGCGGGAGGCCGGGCGACATCGCTCCCATACCTGGGGGCTTCGCCGCCGGGCGCCCCGCGTTCCTCGGGAACCGCCACCGCTACCAGCAGAGGTGCAGCCAGACCTCAACCCATCGATCCGGCCGACTCCGGCCCGCCGTCGACGCCGGCGACTGCGCGCGTTTCGCCGCCACCGTCGTCGAGCCGTCAGCCGGCGGTCGTCATCCGCCCCCCGGCCTTCCGCCCTGTGCCGATTCAGGCACCGGGGCCAGCCGGGAGCTCAACGCGCGCCCAGGGAGCGCGCACCACTCCGGCTCGCGCCGCCGCACAAACGCCGCGCGCGACCCCTCAACTCGCGACCCGCCCGGCGGCCGCACCGCCTGGGCCGCCGACTCAGCCGCGCCCGGCGCGCGAGAAACGGCCCGCTGCCGCCGCCACCCCCGCTGCCGCTCGCCCCGCGCACACCGTGGCCGCGCCTGCGTCTGTTAGCGCTGCGCGCCCGGTACCGCGCGCGCGAACCATCGCCCCAGCATCCGGCCATGCTGCGTACACGGCGTCGCCCATCCCACACCGCTTGTTGGCGAGCCCGACCGTCGCCACGACTGCAACCACTGTGGCACAAGTGGAGTTGCAGTCACCGCCGCCACCACGACACGCTGCCCAGGACTCCCCTGCCTTCATTTCGCCGCGCTCATCAAGGGAGGTGAGCGATCTGTCTATGCGGTCGGGCGGTTCTACGACCGACCGCTCCTCCACCTACTCCCAAGAAGAGGACCACGACCTGGACCTAGAGCTGGAGCAACTGCTCGAGGCCAGGGCCCAGCGTCGCCCCCGCAGTTCCGACGACGAGGCTGCCGAGGAGGCGAAGCGCCTGTGCGCCGGCCCCCCGCTCCCGCAGCGTGCACCGCGCGGTCGAGCCGGAGCCGGCTCGCCGACGTACGCCGAGGCAGCCCGCCGTTCCCCAGCGATGACCCCCGGACGAGACGCGGCCTCCGCCGCTGTTGCCGCCCCGGACCACACGGTGAGTGCCCAGCATACCTCTCCTAGGAGCGCGGGCGCCACCATCACTGCCACAACCACCACCAGGAGGAAGCCTCGCTACCCTCCGCTGGTGGTAGAAAGATTGCCAAATTGGGCCGCCCACTTTCGGGCCCTGAGGGACAAATTGGGTCACCCTCCTAACGCTCGGCCTTTCCAGGGGGGGATTCGTTTCCTCCCCGAGAGCGAAGAGGAGTATAGGGTGATCCAACGCTACCTCACGGGACTAGAGAAGGAGGACGGCCTGCATTGGTTTTCCTACACGCCGCCAGCGGAGCGTAGCGTGAAGGTGGCCATACGGGGCCTGCCGGCGGACACGGACGTCGCCGACATACAGGAAGAACTTCACCGCATGGAATTCCAGCCGGAGTACGTGCGCAATATTAATGCGCGCGGCGGACGCCCCGGCTGCCTGTTCCATGCGGTCATTACGAGGACCCCTGACTTCAGGCGGATCTACGACACCACGCAGTTCCTGAACATGCGTGGTGTCCGTATCGAGGCGTGGCGGAGCAAACGCGGGCCCGCCCAGTGCCACCGGTGCCAGCAGTTTCGACACAGCTCGCACCAGTGTCACCGTCCGCTCGCCTGTGTCAGATGCGGAGAGGGGCATGCCGCTCGCGAGTGCCCACGTCCCAAGACGGAGCCGGCCACCTGCGCAAACTGTGCAGGGGCCCACCCGGCGTGCAGCAGCGCATGCCCCGTCTTCCAACGGGAGGCCAAAAACAGGCGGGCGGGCACTGTCGCCATCACGCGACAGCAGCGCCGGCCAACGACGAACGCCGAGGACCACGAGGCCCCCAGCGCAACGTTGATGGCGGCAGCGAACGGGCCCGCACGCCAGGACGCCCCCGCCACAGGGCGGAGGAAGAGGAGGAACCGGAAGCGTGGGGGAAGGAAGGGAGGTAAGCCCGAGTCCCCCACGCCCCCACTTCAGAAGGACCCTGCCCCTGTACAGGCGCAGGCAGAAAAGGGCCCCACTACGGAGCCCACCGACGCCGCTGCTGGCGCTGGTAAGAAACGGGTCAGGCAGGCTTCGAAGCCTGCCCAAGCAGCCCGAGACCCGGAGGCGACCGAAGCCGCCCCACCAACCACCACCACTACCGGCGCCCGCGCTCAGCAGCGGCGCCGCGATCCAGACGCCGCCGGCACTCCCATGGACGAGTGCCGGAAGAAAAAATTGACTGCCTGCGCCGTCAAGCTGTCGGTGGACCTGATAAGGGCCATCGGCCAGGGGCAGGATATACAAGACCTGGTCCTCGACGGGCTCCAGACGCTGCTGTCCATCTGCAGCGAGTAGCCCGCCGAGGCCCACATATTGGACAGCCGCGGCCCTGTAGGGCCTTGGGCCGCCCCTTCTTCCGCCTCCGCCTGAAGTCCAGCGCCCACTACCGGATTTGACGACACCGGGTAAGTCTCATTCCCGGCTACACGGGACTTGCTCAACAAAACGACTCCGCATGCATGACATACATGACGTGCGCCGTGTGCTAAGTTAATATAGGCACGGCGTACGTCGCTACTGACACTCGCTACTTCACAAGCGCTATATTCACGCGGTGACTGTGCGGCGGGCTCGCCTCTCACCTGCATACATGAGCGGCGTTACACACACAATGCCGCTCATACACACACACCGGCTCTCTGCCTGCGCCGCTACCGGCTTGCTCTGGAAAACGGGGCAGGCAGGAGCCACTCTTCCTTGCAGGTGCGTCGTAAGTCTGCGTCCCTGTCGCTGGTCGCTTTCTGCCGGGCCTCCCCCAGGTAACTGGGGGTCTCACCTGGCAGGGGCAGACCGCCGGGGCGCAGTGAAGCAAGCGGTTACTGCCGACAGTACCGCGGCGCGCCTGTAAGCAACGATGTGCAGCCACACACCCCGGCGCGCGTCTCATAGCGCGCGCGCCCGTAGGATTTTAAGGCTATATGCCGCTCCAGCGCGTGTGCCCGCCGTTGCGGGCATAACATTGATCCCGCGGGAAAAAGGACAAAGTCCATACCCGCCAGCCGCGCCCCCTTGCGGGGACGCAGCGACTACTCCAGCGCTTTCGACAACTCAGTGATACCAACTCAAGCAACTCAGTGGTATCATCTGACTCAAGCAACTCGGTCAGATCAACTCGAACAACCCTCTTGCTACCATTATAGGGTGTAAGCACTGCATCTATGGGTAATAAATGTGGCTTGGGGGTCAACAAAGTGCTGGATCAGTGATCAGCACCTCCTGAGTTCAAAACTCGACCTGGATTTTTCATTTCCCCCATTAAGCACCTTGGGAGGAAGCCCAGGTTGTTCATGGTCCTTCAAGAGCCGGATGTGGCGAAGGCTGGACTAGCATCAGGTGTTCTTCCACTGGACGGAGACACCAACCCCATACGTTCCTGCGGAGTGGTCCTGGATGGTGAGAGAAGGAGACAGCAACACCGGCTACAGCAGCGGGAAGTAAGGCGGGAGGAGTACCATCAGCAGCAAGCAAGCTGCAGACGACTTTGAGTCGTAAGGAAGTGAGTGATAGTGCCTAAAATCGTGAGTACTTTGTGATTTCTTATGTGCCAAGCAAAAGTGAGCTTTATTGCCTAGAAGATTTTAACTTTAACTTTCAAGTAGAAAATTTGGACTTAGAATAATTTTAGGTGTGCTTGTTTAGACATAGCTAGATTTAAGCCAAATTGTGTACCGACGGGGAACCTATGTCCGATTTTCGGTAATATGTCAAACACTTAGAAAAATAATCTTTGTTTACATTGACTTGTAAAAATTTTCGAAATTATTGGGACTTGTAAAATTTTTCAAAAATAGTTTGGACTTGTAATTTTTTTTGGGAATTCTGGAACTTAGAATTTTTTCTGTTTGTTTTCATCGACTTGTAAAATTTTTCGGAACTTGTATTTTTTGTTTACTTCAAAAATGTCTTTGCAATCTCTTGTTAAGGTTCAAGATGATATTCACGCTCGATTGTCAAGAGCTAAAACTAATTTTAAAAAGTCGCCTAAGGACAGAATTACGAAACAATATTTGGAAACCAGACTAGAAAATATTAATGAATTGTGGGCAGAATTTAGTTTAACTCATACTCAAATTATTAAAGATTTTAACACTAAAGAATTGATATCTTCACCATATACTGTGAACGAAATTTATTATAATACTGAGGAATTGTATTTGGATTTAAAATGTGAATTTAAAACAGCCTTAAGTAAAATTTGTGATGTTTCTCCAGCTACGGGGTCATCATCAAATAATGCTTGTGGAGGTAAAGGTGCATCTATTAAGTTGCCTAGAATAACTATCCCAACATTTTCGGGCAAATATACCGAATGGCCAACTTTTCGAGATTTATTTGTGTCAGCAATACATAAAAACAGTTCTATTGACAATGTTCAAAAGTTGCATTATTTAAAAAGTTATTTGTCTGGGGAGGCCGAGCAGCTCCTTCGTCATATACCAATTTCGGAGTCCAATTACGAAAGATGCTGGACTCAGTTGGAGACAAGATATAACAATAAAAAATATTTGTCTCACTGCATTTTAGTAAGATTACTCAGTCAAAAGAACATAACACAAGAGTCAGCTAGTGCTTTAAAGGAGTTAATGGATACAACATCAGACTGTTTAAATGCACTAACTAATTTGGAAATTGATGTAACTTCATGGGATATTTTAATAATTCATATTCTTTCATTAAAACTAGATCCAGACAGTAGAAAAGACTGGGAACTAAGGGTAACAAGTAACACCGATTCAGATAAGCTACCTACTTTTGAACAGTTCAAAGAGTTTTTAACAAGCCGCTACAGGGCATTTGAATTTTTAGGAACAAAGCCAGTTAAAAATGATTTTAATGTTAATAAGGCAAAGGTCTTTCACACAGCGGGCAATGCAATCATGGCTTGTCCCTGTTGCAACAGTAAAGATCACAAAATAAGAAATTGCAAGCAATTCGTAAACGAAGATGTGAATACTCGGCGTAAGTTTGTGCAAGAGCACAATTTATGTTTTAATTGTTTGGGGCACAACCACTCTGTCAGAGTCTGCAAGTCCACAGCCTCTTGTCAAGTTTGTAAGCGTAGACATCACTCCTTGCTGCACCCTAAAGGTGAGCAGGAGTCTGTAGGAGAAACAGGAGATTCTTCTATTGAAGAAAACACAGCAGAATCGGAACAAAATGTTGTATCATGTTTTTCGAAAGGTAAAGCTAATAGCCAAGTCTTATTAGCCACGGCCCTTGTAAAGGCTGTATCGAAAAACGGGGTTATGTTAAATATCAGGGCCTTGTTAGACCAAGGGTCTCAAGCGTCTTTTGTTACAGAGCATACTGTGCAAAGGTTGGGATTAAAGAAAAAATCAACTAAAGGATTTATAACGGGTATAGATGATCATAACAAGTTAAAACCAAATTCTTTTGTTGAAATTAAAATTTTGTCCAGAATTGATCCATCAATTGAATTTGTAGTCAAAGCATATGTTCTTAAATCTATAACGTCGTTGTTGCCTAGTAGGGAAACTGTATATTTAGATTGGGCTCAAGCTAGCGATATTCAATTAGCAGATCCTAGGTATCATACACCGGATAAGATAGATATGCTGCTAGGAGCAGAAATTTATGGCCAGATATTACAAAACGGGTTAAAGAGGGCTCCTGATGGTGGCACTGTAGCTCAGTCGACCTCATTAGGATGGATTTTATCGGGAACAGTGGCCTGTGCTCCTCAAGGTACATCAAATATTAGCGTAATGCATAATCGCCTTGGTCATGACGAGCTCCTGGAAAAGGTCTGCAAGGTAGAAAAAGAACCAAATCTAACTAAGAAACCTATACTTACCGAAGAAGAAGTAATCAATGAGTACTTGCAACTGGGACATGTGAGGTCAATACCTAAAGCAGAAGAACGTAATCAACATGCAATGTACTTACCTCATCATGCGGTTACTCGCAACGGTAGAGACACTACCAAGGTTCAGGTTGACTTCGATGCGTCCTGCAAAAGAAAAATTATCAAACAACATGAAATATTTAAACATTGGGACTTACCTGGAACCGAAGTTGCGACACCTTCCAGGAGTCTGTTCAGTTGCCTCCGCTGCAAAAACCGGAAACTGAAAGAATTATACTTTTATAACTGCAGGGGAAATGAGAGTAGCATTGGTGTCATGCAAACGGGTATGTCAGCTTCAAAATTTCGAAACATTTATTCTAGATCTGCAAAAAGACAAACCTAAAAATAAACGTGTTTAATTCTTTAAATCTTTAACTCGATTCCGTTGATATCGTCAGGGTGGGCGGTAGACTGGACCGTTCGGGTCTGACCGCGGATCGTAAAAAACAAAAAAAAAAATATAGGGTAATAGGAAGCTCTACTCTAACTTTTGAAGACATGTCCATATTATCAAGCCAAGTAGAAGCATGGTCAAACCAAACTCGGGAACTCAACGTAGGGGACGTTGTGTTAATTAAAGAGGATAACTTACCTCATTGTTGGTGGCTTCTTGGCAGGGTGGTTGATTAACATCCAGGGTTGGACAATCTTGCACGAGTAGTCACACTTCTTAATAATCATTCTATATTTAAAAGGCCAACATCAAAACTGTGTGTCTTGCCTATTGCCTAAGATTTTTGTAGATCAAGTGTTTATTTTAAGTTCTTTATTGTGTTCTGTTGTATTATGATTGCAAGCATTGTTAAGTTTAAGTTGTACATAAGGGTTATTGTTTCGTTTCCATCAAAATTATTTTTAAAACACATACGATGTTCACATTTGTCTCTGGGCTTCACCAGCAGTAACGAGACGCCAATTTTTTGGTTGTCATGCATCGTACGTAAACGTCAAAGCTCAGAGCAAGTGACAGTTCATAAACGGACGCCAATCGGAACACACACGCGACTCCGCGACCAGATTTTTGAATCTAACCGACTCCGCGTGTGATCATCAGCTCATCTCATCTATATCTAAAGAACCCCATCGCATCGTCAGCTCATGTACATTCGAAAGGTGGAAGTTCAACGAGTGTCAGTTTGCAGTCTGAGGTACGTACTCTGCATATATCCTTACTGTTGGCTGCCTAGATCAAAGTGAACATCTTATTTGTTATCGCGTAACTCGTCAGACCTCTCATCCAGGTCTTCCCTGTGTAGCAGAAAGCCATCACAGTATTTCGGCGTGGTGCGAATGCTACATTTTTTTTGGTGCCGAAACCCGGGACCTTCCATTTTGAATCGTAAATCGCCATCTTTACTTGTGGTATTTCTGGTTAAAAGCGTAGCTTAGAATATCTCAATCGATCTATTGTTTTATCTAAAAGCTATAGGCATACATCGCAGTCTAAGCTATTCCACAATTTCCATAGAATTACCTACTATCGAATCTATCAATTTACATAACGTTCATGAGCTATCACCATCGAACTAGGATTTTACAAAATCGTAGTGTAAGTAATCAACGTCAAGTATCCAGATTCATCGTAAATAATTGTGAGATCGGGTTATATTGTGCAATCACATTTTTATCGGTGCACAATTTATTTCGCTCACAATTAATCAATTCGTAACTCGATATTTGGTTATTTGCACCCATCATACATCGTAATCACAACATAATCTTGTTTTATTAATCGTGTTTTACAATACGCAAATCGTAAAATATTCCATAGAATTTTTTTTTTTTTTTTTCTCACTTTCTCAAATCGTGAGGGTAGGTCGAAATCTCGCTCAACGGTCAAACGGCTCAACGTAGGCACTGTGAATATTTCCGTTACCAAGTGAATGAACAGATTGGCTGGTACGAGTACCGCACAGTATCGAGAACATTTTTATACGTATCATAAAAACTTGTTTACTTCAATTTAACTACTCGGTAGGTAAATTGAAGTAAAGTTATATCTGTATCACAATATCGGAACAAAATATAGTTTGCAGTGGATTTAGACTGTACCGGAACTACACGTAACATAATTATCTATCCGGTAGCTACTTGTTTACGTTGAACAAAATTGTTTTGTTATTGTTTAAAGACCGACCATACTCGTCCATCTGCTACTATCTGGGTACTTAGTAACTACACGCGTAATCGGAACTTATACATCTACGAGTACATATTTTGCTATTTTTTTTTTACGTATAAACCTTCATAGTGCCTACAATGTCACTTATAAAGAAAAATAGATCAGGTGCTTTGAAGAAGTCTAAGTCAAAATCAATCGACATCCATTATACTACTGAGGATTTACCATCCTTGCGTAGAAAACGAACCATTGCATATAAGCGTTTGACAAAAGCTTTAGAGGTTGGAATGTTAGCAGTTAGTGACCATTCTCAGCGGGACTTGTTTTTATCATATCATCAGGAAGTAAAGAATATTGCGGCTAATTTTGAGGATGCGCATTTCACAATTCAGGAGATTCTTGACGATCCTGAAAATGAAGATAACGAAATTCAGGAGCGTTTCCACGAAATGTATTACAAGGTGTTGTCAATAAATCGCACCTTTTATAAAGGTGATTCAAATAATTCTCACGGTATTGGCAGTGCTTCTTCGAACATCCGGTTACCCAAAATAACACTTCCGACTTTTAGCGGTGACGTCAAGAAGTGGCCGGAATATTTCGATACTTTCAACGCTTTGATACACAAATCAACTTCTTTGACTGACACGGAGAAGTTTCACTATCTGTTATCATCTCTGAGCGGCGACGCGTTGACAGTGATCAAACCGTTCCCGATGACTCACGAACACTATCACGACGCGTACCAAGCACTCACCTCGCGCTTCACTAATAAACGCGACCTAGCTTTTACGTGTTGGCGAGACATCTTAAATGTCAATTTTAAATTCAACGACGGTCACGAGTTCAGAAAATCCCTTGATTTGTTTGAAGAGAATTTAAGTATTTTAAAAACAGTTAATCTGCCGGTTGGTCAATGGGATTTTATTCTAGTATATCATATTTTATCAAAACTTGACTCGAAGGTAAGACGTGAATTTGAAGAAAAGCATTCGGATGTCGAACTGCCTACCTACGTACAATTAAAGGCTTTCCTACATTCTAAGTGCGAGGCGTCATTACGTGACACACATTTCGTTAACACAATCAAGTCAAACGAACTTACACAGAGGAGTTCGGCTTCACATTCGCAACAAAAACGGTCCACCCCGGCACACACACTGGTAGCTGCTACTGGTCAAAAGCAAACCGAAAGTTCTTCCGTTCCGTATACCAGTAAATGTTCTTTCTGTAGTGATGCTCATTCCATTGCGGCATGTTCAGAATTCATCAAAAAATCATACGATGAACGAATGCAGATTGCTGCTGAGAAGAACTGGTGCTTTAACTGCTTGAAGCCATCCCATCAGTTGAAGGATTGTAGATCGATATTTTCATGTCGCACATGCAAACGGAAACATCACACCTTACTCCATCGCGATAATCCTACTACATCGCCCCCAACCGCATCGTCGTTGGTGTCAAGGTCACCCATGCATACAACTGTTTTGCTGGCAACTGCAATAGTGCACATCAAAGATGCTCTCGGTACAATGCAATCGTTCCGTGCCTTATTTGACACCGGAAGTCAAAGTAACTTTATTACTGAATCGGCCATCTCACGTTTAAACTTACATCCGACCCCAATTAACACAACCGTATGTGGACTCGGCGAGGCACCAGCATCTATTCTCGGTGACGTGAAGTGTGCAGTAGGTACTAAAGACACCATACTCTTTGAGTTGGACATGCATGTCATTTCAAAAATATGTGGCGATCAACCTATCGCAAAATTAAACACTTCTGGATGGTCACATATTCAATCCTTGCCACTCGCAGACCCCGGATTCGATATTCCGGGACAAATCGATCTATTGCTCGCCGCCGACGTCTTCACCGATTCACTTCTCAACCAACAAATCAAAGGAAATGTTAACCAACCCACCGCTTTCAATTCCGTTTTTGGGTGGCTCCTGTTGGGCAAAACTCGTTTAGCTTCTAACACCCTAGTACAGACATCATTAAACATAGATAACGAGTTGAATTCTCTGGTTCAACATTTTTGGGAACTGGATACTATACCGAAAGCGTCAGTCTTGACTCCAGATGAAACGCTCTGTGAACAGAAGTTTGTATCTAGTCATTCTCGTGATTCCTCTGGCCGATATGTTGTACGTTTGCCCTTTAAAGATGATTCGGAACCCATATTCGCAGGCTCTCGTGAGGTTGCATTGCGACGATTCCACGCTATCGAACGCCGGTTGTCTCGTGACCCCGATTTAAAAAGCCAATACGTGGACTTCATGTCAGACTACATAGAAACCGGACACATGACATTGGTACCAGTAAAGGAACTCAGCATGGGAAAATACTATATACCACACCACTGTGTTCTTCGTCCCGATTCCGCCACTACTCGTCTCCGTGTTGTGTTCGACGCCTCTGCCAAAGACGCTAACTCACGTTCCTTAAACGATTCTCAACTTACCGGTCCTAAGTTACAACCAAATATTATAGATATTCTTTTGCGGTTTAGGGAACATAACGTTGTCTTCATGGCTGACGCCCGACAGATGTACCGTCAAATTTTGATCTGGCAGGACCATCGTGACTATCAGCGTATCTTTTGGAGAGCCTCTGCTCACGATAACCTCCAAGAGTACCGTCTGAACACCGTTACGTATGGTGTTTCTTCATCCCCTTTTCTTGCATGCCGTACCTTGAAACAGCTTGCTGAAGACGAAGGAGACTCGTATCCCGTTGCAAAGCGGATCATCCTGTCGGATGTTTATATAGATGACGTAGCTACCGGATGTGACTCGCTGGAAACCGCTGAACTAGCAAAAATTCAACTTATCGCTCTATTCAAGCTCGGTGGTTTTCATCTTAGAAAATGGGTTAGTAACAAGATGCAGCTTTTGTTGGATCTTCCCAGCCAGGATTGTCTAACTGGCTCCGTATCTCTCGATAATTCCGAATCCTCAACTTTAAAAGTTTTAGGTCTGCAATGGAATCCGTCACTGGATGCATTCTTTTTCGCCATTAAACCATCCGAGCGTCCATGTACCAAACGTTCCATTCTCAGCGAACTGGCTAGAGTCTTCGACCCATTAGGCTTCTTATCTCCCATCACAATTCAAATCAAATCATATATCCAAAAGCTTTGGATTCTCGGTATTGGATGGGACCAAACGCCGCCTGATGAGATCATTCATACATGGACTAAATATATCGATCAATTACCACAGTTGTCCCAACTTCGAATCCCTCGTAAAATAACATGCCCTGAAGCAAAATCGTACGAGCTTCACGGCTTTTGTGACAGCTCCGAGACAGCGTATGGTGCTGTTATTTATTTACGCGTCACTGATAAGGACGGTGCAACCCATGTCTTCTTGGTCTGTTCAAAAGCTCGTGTCGCACCGCTGAAACGCACATCGTTGCCTAGATTAGAACTCTGCGCGGCAGTCCTCCTCTCCAATCTATACACACTCGTTCGCGACACTTATCTAGCTCGTATCAAATTCGATGCTGTCTACTTATGGTCAGACTCAACGGTTGTCCTCTCCTGGTTACGCTCACATTCATCTCGTTGGACCACATTCGTTGCCAACCGGGTGAGTCAAATTCAAGACCTTACACCTCCTGAATGTTGGCATCACATCTCCTCGGGTGATAATCCTGCTGATGTCTGTTCACGTGGACAATTTCCTAGTGAACTTCTTCACAATTCGCTATGGTGGGCGGGGCCATCTTGGCTTTCACAAAATCATGAGTCATGGCCTTCGAGTTCAGGCAGCATACTTCACGAGGACGATGTTACTATAAAGGCTGAAGAACGCAAAGTGGTTATCTTAGTAACCAATGAGACCGCGACGAATGACCCTCCAATTATCGAAACTTTACTGAATCGTTTTTCATCGTTATCGAAACTTGTTAATGTTCTCGCTTACATATATCGCTTTATTAATAATTCTCGTATGTCAAATCAATCAAATCGTAAGGAGTTCTTAAACAATGTGGAACGTCATCACGCTCTTATGCAAATCGTCAAACACGTACAGGGTCGATCATTCTCGGAGGAAATTTCCAACTTAAAATCAAAAAAGGTGTTATCGAAACCTTTTCAAAAACTGAACCCGTTCCTAGACGATCAGGGAGTGCTCAGGGTGGGCGGCAGGATTTCTCGATCCGGATTAGAGTACGAACACAGGCATCCTGCTTTCTTACCATCTGACCATCGTTTAACGCTTTTAATCATTGACTTTACTCATCGCACCCACTTACATCCAGGCATAAACACCACACACTTTTTGCTACTTCAACAATTTTGGATCATCGCTGCAAAGCGTACCATTCGCCGCTGCCTTTCCAAATGCGTTCAGTGTTTCCGAACAAACCCACAGCCGCTTCAACCCTTCATGAGCGATCTCCCATCTTACCGAGTCAATCAAGTTAAACCATTCTCGGTGGTAGGTGTCGATCTAGGTGGACCATTCCGCATCAAACTTGGTTCCCATCGTGGCGCTAAGATGGACAAGGCATATCTATGCTTGTTCATCTGTCTTGCAACCAAAGCAGTCCACTTGGAGGTCGTGTCGACGCTTTCAACCGATGGGTTTATAGCTGCGCTACGGCGCTTTGTAGGTCGTCGCGGCCGCTGTAACACTATTCATGCGGACTGTGGTACCAACTTCGTAGGCGCAAAAAATCAACTTTCGTCTTTAATGCAGCAAGCTTCTAACGAGCAGAAAATCGAATTTAAATTCAAGCCACCCAGCGCTCCACATTTCGGTGGTGTCTGGGAAATACAAATCAAAGCAGCAAAATCACATCTATATCGAGTTGTAGGAGATCAAGTCCTAACGTTCGAGGAGTTGACGACTCTGTTCGTTCAAATTGAATCCATTTTAAACTCGAGACCTCTTTATCCGATCAGCTCTGACCCCAACGACCTTTCATGTTTGACACCTGGTCATTTTCTAACCTTAGAGCCTCTAACAGCTGTCCCTGATGAGGATCTATCGCATCTTAATCCAAATCGGCTTCATCGGTGGCAGATGATACAAGCGTTTCAACAGAACTTCTGGTCCCGGTGGAAGACTGAATACTTAAACTCGCTAACGCAACGCGCAAAATGGACTAAACATTCGAAACCGTTGTCGATAGGTTCGATGGTGTTAGTCAAGGACGACAATCGTAGCCCATTGCATTGGAATCTCGCGAGAGTCGTAGAACTCCAGGTTGGAATTGATGGGGTAGCTCGGAGTGCCTTAGTAAAAAATGCAAACAATCAAATCATCAATCGACCTCTAGTGAAACTATGTCCTTTGCCAACAGAAGACTAGTTTCAATCGCACCAAATTATAGTTTATTAGTAATAAGTATTAATAATAATTAAGCAAACCGTAGTGTAAGATAATATTAATCTAATAGTTGCTTCTAGCCATCTAAATCGTAACTTTAATCATTATCGTTTCTAATTACATCTTCTATATTTTAACCAGAAAATACCATAGGTATTTTGGTGGGCGGGATGTTTCGTTTCCATCAAAATTATTTTTAAAACACATACGATGTTCACATTTGTCTCTGGGCTTCACCAGCAGTAACGAGACGCCAATTTTTTGGTTGTCATGCATCGTACGTAAACGTCAAAGCTCAGAGCAAGTGACAGTTCATAAACGGACGCCAATCGGAACACACACGCGACTCCGCGACCAGATTTTTGAATCTAACCGACTCCGCGTGTGATCATCAGCTCATCTCATCTATATCTAAAGAACCCCATCGCATCGTCAGCTCATGTACATTCGAAAGGTGGAAGTTCAACGAGTGTCAGTTTGCAGTCTGAGGTACGTACTCTGCATATATCCTTACTGTTGGCTGCCTAGATCAAAGTGAACATCTTATTTGTTATCGCGTAACTCGTCAGACCTCTCATCCAGGTCTTCCCTGTGTAGCAGAAAGCCATCACAGTATTTCGGCGTGGTGCGAATGCTACAGTTATGGAAACTGTTTCTTTTGAATAGTGTACAACACTTGTAACATTTATCTTTTTAACTTGGAAAGGACATAATGTTCCACAATATGTCCTTGGTGGGCGGAATGTTTAACCGTATAGCAAGAGAATCTTAACATCGCGAGTACAGTCAACAAATAGTTCACTGATTGTCGATAGATGGCGTTGTTTATTGAGATCGTTTTCTGAATCGCGGTGTTAAGATTCGCACGGGATAGTATAAGTACTTGGAATGTAAAATTTTCGACAACTCAGTGATACCAACTCAAGCAACTCAGTGGTATCATCTGACTCAAGCAACTCGGTCAGATCAACTCGAACAACCCTCTTGCTACCATTATAGGGTGTAAGCACTGCATCTATGGGTAATAAATGTGGCTTGGGGGTCAACAAAGTGCTGGATCAGTGATCAGCACCTCCTGAGTTCAAAACTCGACCTGGATTTTTCATTTCCCCCATTAAGCACCTTGGGAGGAAGCCCAGGTTGTTCAGTTACTTTTTTGAAAAAGTTTTTTATTTTACCCTTTTTAGTTTATTTATTATACACCGTGTTCCGGACGATATACATAAACTTCGACCAGATGTTCAAACCACGGAAGTAAGCATTTTTCATTATGGACACATTAATAAATTCTTATTTTTTATTTTTTGTTAATTTTCATACAAACTAAATACCTAGACGTAAATAACCCGATATGCATGCCTCTTTATCCGAATTGGCAACGTCATTCATAACATTTGGCGGGCTGAAACAAATGAAATGCAAATAGTATTTGATAGATTTCAAATTAAGATACTTTCTCACTGCATAGCTCAATTAAATTTCATTAAATGAAATTACAAATATCTTTGTAACGAAGCCTTTTTAAGTACTACTTCCTTTGTTGGATTTGATTTGTAAAAGCCATAGAAGTATTTGCTAAAGTTTATGGATAACGTGAAGAACACGGTGTATAGTCAACCCAAATCCTTTTAAATTCAAAATTTTCTTACATATGCACTAATCTTGTAATCCGTCACAACATAAAAAAATCCATATCTCTAAAACTACTGAACCGATTTTGATGAAACTTGCAGTGTACCCTAAGTTGAACAATACCTAGTACAACAAAGAATTACTTAAATCGAACTTGTAGTTCCGGAGATATGCGTGCACAAACATAAAAACATACATACATTCACTTGTGAAATTTAGCACATTTGTTCAGACGCTGATATAGACTAACATATATGAAAACTGGGCAGTTCTGATAATATTACATACATACGGGTCGAATTGATAAACTCCTTTTTTTTGAAGTCGGTAAAAATACGTTTACGATGGAAAAAGTATTCGTCAAGACCAATCAAACGAGCCTAAAATGATTGTTTTGCGGCATTTCATTACAGAGTTCCTATGGCCTTCCAGCTCCATCATCAGATCAGCTATGTCATTATAATATTGCATTGCCCCGCGATAAACATTACGTGAAAAATTTCAGCTCAATCGAAAACCGAGAAGTGAATCAAGATTTGAATACAGACAAGGGGACAGTTTTTTTTTTTTTTTTTTTTTTTTTTTTTTTTTTTTTTTTTTCGTGGTAAAATCATCAAATGAGTCCTCCCACCCCGGGCAGGGCGGGAGGGACTGTCAGACTTGTACTGACTAAAATCCACGGTGTCCTTCAATAGCCCGTTATGTCCCGGGGTCACGGTAATGAGATAAGTCCCGCAACCCCGGCAGGCTTTGGCCCTCTAGAGGGGGGCCCCGTCATCATGCTGACACTCCTTGAGGCGCGCGTGGAACACAACGCGCCGTCGACCCGGGCATGGTCCATGGTCGGGTGGCGAGTTGCCCTTTACTCGCCGCCCGCATGCCCGCGCCTACGGTGGCCGGAAATCGTCCCGCGACGTCCGACGCCGTGGGCGTCTACCACTGCGGCTGGGGCGGAGGGAGGACGCTGTCCTCTCTCTCTCGCGGCTCGCCTCCTCCTTCACGAGCATAACTGCTTCGCAGAAGGAGGCGACCGCTTCCCACTCCGTCTCGCCCCGCAGCATGGCCTCGACCAATGCCGGGCGCGAGAGGTCTCCGCCTATCGCCGCCGAGAGGACACGGCGGTGCTCTGCCCAAGCGGGGCAGTCCTGCACCGTATGCTCCACCGTGTCCTCCGGGCGATCTTCGCAGTGGTGACACCCGGGCGTCTCTTCCCTCCTTATCAGACACAGGAACCTCCCGAAACTTCCGTGTCCGGTGAGGACCTGCGTCATGCGGTAAGTCAGGACGCCGTGACGTCTTTCCAGCCACTCCTCAAAGAGGGGTCTTACCGCCGCGATTGCGGCGTGCCCGGACCTCGGTTGCGACAGTCGTCCCCTCCAGACAAGGGGACAGTTGGAACTAAATGAAAGCTTGTGAAAAAGGTGGTCCAATTTCGTTTTCTGCTAAAAATAACATTCTGAAATGCTGTTGCCTCTTCAAAAGATTACCAATTTGTGATTTAAATGAGATTCGACTAAGTTGTTAATCAAGTGACTACTGGCGACATTAATATACTTAGCATACGTTACTCCAGTCATGCGAAATTCTGTTTCGAGTGACGTCACTTTTATTTAATTATCCCAGAGATTTATTATAGCAGCCCAAAGATTTACATTTTGTAATTTGTGGCAAACTTAGTCAGATAATCGTGATTATTAATTAGATAATAATTAGAGTACTAAAACAACTGTGACGTAATGACTAATGGCTATTAAGAATGATAGATGAAAGACGGACTGAAACATTGTGACATAATGGCTAAAAGACAATAGAAGACGAAACAGACAAAATAAAATTCAGATTACGTAAAGGCAGAAGTTTTCAAGTTGTCAAAGTCTTAAACCGAAGTTTAGCTTCAAGTAATGAACAAAAACGCACGCACACATAGACCATAGACACGCTTCACGTACAGCGAGTGCAAGCGTACTTGTGACTGTCATATATTGTTACACAGAACTTTATGTGCATCGCATCACATCGCAGTTATGTAAGAGAGCACATACAGCGAATGAAAGCGAACTCGCGATTATCATTTAATTTTGTTTGGGTTCGCCATAAAGTTCGCTTGTTTCGACATAATCATCTTAAAATCACTTGATCTTAAAATGGCTGCGACTAGGTGTACTGGATTGTAATCCACTACGCGATCACTGTGGATATCTATCCACAGTGATCCTTCAATAAGCACTTTACATTCCAGGGTTACTTTTACCTGATGGATGAGACAGTCCCGCAATCCCGACAGACTTTAGCCCTCTGAGAGGGCCCCGTCAGATTGCTGACAACTCTTTGAGGTCCATGATCGGACGGCAAGTCACCCATTACTCGCTATCCGCATGCCCGCGCCTACGGTGGCTGGAAATGGTTTCGCGAGGTGGAAGCTGTCCTCTCCCTCACGCGTGCCGTCTCCTCCTTCGAGCAGATGACACATGCCTTCGAATTTGGTTCTAGTACATGTCAGTTGCCTCAAGATTTTTTCCTTCAGCGATCGTTGACGTATTATGGAGACAACCTTCTACATTATTCCGTGGTATTAAGGGTAAATATGGCGTGTATAAATTAGCGTCCACATGAATTAATACAACCACTTTGGTGTATGAATATCGTTACATGAATAGAAATGTAGACGAATGCCCTTCAGCCATTTCGTGTGGTTTAGGTGTAAATAATTGATGTGATATTAATGTACATACATAATACAGACGGTTATGTATCAGAAATGTACATATTATATTCATGAACGTATGAATATTAGGTAATTAAAAATTAATTAAGGACATTTTCCTGAAAGGAAAAATGATTTGAGACATTTTCATTTTGAAGAGCATTTTGTTTTCTATTACTTTCGTATATCTTACTGAAATTATAAGTTTTTAAAAGTCTCATCAATTTTATTAATCGAATGAAATTGGCAGTTGAATTTTAGTGAAATAATCGTAATTCGAATCTTTTTCTTGCGCATCAATGGTAATCACAATTGAGTCGGTCAAGAACTGGGTTATGAGTTTAGCACCCTCAGTAGCATCCATCAGTTCCTAAGATCAACAACCGACAGGACAAGCAGGAAACAACATAAAGTCGGCATACACAACAACAGGGATGGTGGACTTTTAGTCAACAATAGTCCTGCCCACCTTCCTCCTTCCCTTCACCTAGAGTGGGAGTGCTGATTCGATGATTCACATCAGAAACAAAGAGTCTGTTATGAGACCGAAAAAAAACTGTTTAAAAAGCCTTTTTTTAACTGAATGTGCCAAATCAACAATTCGGATAAACTGTGCCAAATCAACAAAA
This sequence comes from Agrotis exclamationis, assembly GCA_950005045.1. Lineage (NCBI taxonomy): Eukaryota > Metazoa > Arthropoda > Insecta > Lepidoptera > Noctuidae > Agrotis > Agrotis exclamationis. Next base: position 11,206,132 of record OX465442.1, read on the forward strand.
ATAACAGATGAAAATAAATTATTATCTTCTATACATAATAAATCTGTAGAAGGGTCAATTCTGTACATTGAAAATATTGAAACAATAAATAGCGGGGGGTGTTGCTGGATCGATACCAAACCTAAATATGTGATTAAAAAAAATTTTGTCTGTCTGTCTGTCTGTCTGTCTGTCTGTCTGTATGTGCAGGCATCACGTGAAAACTAACGGTTCGATTTCGATGAAACTTGGTATAATTATACCTTATTATCCTGGGCATAAAATAGGATACTTTTTATCCTGAAAAATACGTAGAAAAAAAAATCTGTATCAAACCTTATTATGGAACCACTGGCGACACCTATTATCAAAGTAGAACATTACGCCACGCCTGCCTCCATTGATTTCTAAAAACCGGCCAAGTGCGAGTTGGACTCGCCCATGAAGGGTTCCGTAGCAGCAAGCATAGATTAGAGATATAATTATATTGAGATTAGTAAGTAATATACACAAACAATAAAAATAACTTTGTTTTTCATAGTATTTGTATGAATGGCAAAGTTATATTTGCGGTTTTTGAAAATGTTCTATATCTCAAAAACTGCTAACTGTATCTCATCCAAACCAATTTTCGTTGGTAGTTTTGGTTGAGGTCTACATTATATTTTTTTTTTAGTTTTATCATTCTCTTATTTTAGAAGTTACGGGGGGGGGACACACTTTTTACCACTTTGGAAGTGTCTCTCGCGCAAACTGTTCAGTTTAGAAAAAAATGATGTTAGTAACCTCAATATCATTTTTAAAGACCTATTCATAGATACCCCACACGTATGGGTTTGGTGAAAAAATTTTTTTTGAGTTTCAATTCTAAGTATGGGGGGCACCCCCAAAATTTGTTTTGTTTTGATTTTTGTGTGAAAATCCTAATGCGGTTCACATAATACATCTTTCTACCAAGTTTCAACAGGATAGCTCTTATACTTTCGACAAAAAGTGGCTGTGACATACACGGACAGACAGACAGACATGACGAATCTATAAGGGTTCCGTTTTTGCCATTTGGCTACGGAACCCTAAAAAGGTTCCACCACTCACCACTAGATGGCGTTGTGCCTATGACGCGCATTTCTGAATCGCGAATAGCTCAATAGATCTCCTTAATTATTATAGGCTTAGCCGTATTTGGGTCCAATGGATATTTATAAGATGTCATTGTCAGAGTTACTCAAAATGGAGAAATGAACCATCCACGCGAAGACCAACATCCGCGCGGACGGAGTCGCGGGCGGAAGCTAGTGAAAAATAAAAACATTGATCATTTAATATCTCAAACCACAAACTTCACTTATAAGATGAATTATTTCCTTTCAAAAACTCAACCTCAGTGTCGTCGTGACGTAAGCTAAGTATGCTCCCATTCGATCTCAATTATTCTTCTCCATTCTAATTCATTTATTTACCACAAGCCACTTATTAGTCTTGGCAGTTATAATAAAATAGCATTCTTGCATTTACCAGTCTTGGAGAAGTGGGTCGGGTTGGTAATTATTATTTTTAGGGTTCCGTACGTCCGAATACAAAAACGGAACCCTTATAGGATCACTCGTGTGTCCGTCTGTCTGTCGCTTACAGTCAATTATCTCCGAATCTACTAGACCGATTGAATTGAAATTTGGTACACAAATCAATTCCTGTGACCCAAGCAGAGGTGTGACGTGAATAATGAAATCTGTATGTGGGAGGTTATTTTTGGGGGGGAAGGGGAAAATAAAAAACAATTGAAAACTGCATCGTGTGACATATCAAATGAAAGGTCTTGTTGAGACAATCTTAAATGTATTTATTTGTAATCTATGTATATGTATGTATGTGTTGAGTTTAGACGTCATTGCTATGTATGTGCGCGGAGGCGTGCGCTGAGGCGGGCGTGGAGGCGGACGCTTAGGCGGACGTGGAGTCGAGCGCGGAGGCGAGCCTGGAGGCGGGCGCTGAGGCGGACGCGGAGTCGAGCGCGGAGGTGGGCGCAGCAGCAGGCGCGGAAGCGGGCGCGGCAGCGGGCGCGGCAGCAGGCGCGGAAGCGGGCGCGGCAGCGGGCGCGGAAGCGGGCGCGGCAGCGGGCGCGGAAGCGGGCGCGGCAGCGGGCGCGGCAGCGGGCGCGGAAGCGAACGTGGAGGCAGACGCGGAAGCGGGCGCGGAGGCGGGCGCGGAGGCTTGCGCGGGAGCGGAAGCGGGAGCTGAAGCGGGAGCGAAAGCGGAAGCGGGAGCGGAAGCGGAAGCGGGAGCAGAAGCGGGAGCGGGAGCGGAAGCGGGAGCGGGGGCGGAAGCGGGAGCGGAAGCGGGAGCGTGAGCGGGTGCGGGAGCGGGAGCGGTAGCGGGAGCGTGAGCGGGAGCGGGAGCGGAAGCGGGAGCCGAAGCGGGAGCGGAAGCGGGAGCGGAAGTGGGAGCGGAAGCGGGTGCGGAAGCGGGCGCGGAAGCGATCGTGGACGCTGATTCGGTCGCTGTGGTGGACGCGGATATCAAAAATAATTAAACACGTGTATTTCGGTTTTTCGAAAATCACCCCCTAAGTTGGTGAAAAAGGGGTGATTAACTTTTAAGGGAGGGATTTTACTGCTTGCAAACTCAAAACTAGTCATAAATAATCTCTCAATCGTATAAAGAATGCGTATTTATTTATATTTCAAAAAATTAACCCTAGCGGGGTGAACATCAGCCCTACTAGACCATTTTTAGATTTCCATTATCGGGCATTAATTTCACTGAGTTCGAAGTTAGAAACACGCGCAGACGAAGTCGCGGGCGGAGTGCTAGTTTTAAAATAAATAGTTTCCAAGTTATTCAAGAAAGTAGACGAAAATTGACCATTCCCCCCTTATCTCCGAAACTACTGAACCTAAAATTTTGAAAAAAATACAGAAAATAGTTTTCTACTTATAGATCCGTACGATGTTACCTATCACATTTTTTTAAATGTGACCCTAAGTGGTATGCACAATATTGAGTGATTAAGGCTGCTTTTCCACCAGAGATGCGCTATGCTACGTTGCTGCGGATGCGTTTGATATCCACCAATCATATTCACTGGTTTACATAGCACAGCACTGGTGGAAACGGATTCTTGTGACAGCACATCTTCGTAGCGCAGCTACGCATCTTCATAGCGCAGCTACCTTGTGACAGCACATCTTCGTAGCGCAGCTACGCATCTTCATAGCGCAGCTACCTTGTGGCGGCGCATCTTCATAGCGCAGCTACCTTGTGACAGCGCATCTTCGTAGCGCAGCTACCCATCTTCACAGCACAGCTACATAGCGTAGCATCAGTGGAAACGGTCACACAGTTTCGTAGCTCAGCTTTTACATCCTCGCAGCACAGCTACATAGCGCATCTCTGGTGGAAAAGCAGCCTTACCATGTTATTTTGATATACTTCTTATAGGTTTTCCTGCGATCTATAAGCAAGAACTTTTAGTCAGTAGTTTCGGAAAAAGGGGGGTAATGCTAAATTTCCTTTAATAACCGGGAAAATATTATTTTAGAATTACGAATACTACGAATACACTTCTATACTATACACTTCTGCGTATTTTTCTGCAGCCATAGGAATTTGGGGTGCTAAGACAGGAAACCTCCACGTGCGCCCGTGGACTGGAGTTCCCTCTCGGATACGTCCGGGGGAAGACCAGTTTTTCGGGCCGGTGCACCCTGGGATGCGGGCAAAAACTCTTCCTTAGGCACTGTGTGCCTAAGGGGTCTCTTTGCCCGTATGCAAATAGCCTGTCGGGTGGACGCTCCAACGCGTGTCCCTCTGAATAGCAGAGGGCACAGCGGCGGAGCGGGCTTGCGGACGGTGAGTAATGGGTAAGCTCGCCGTCCGACCAGGTACCAAGCCAGGGTCGGTGGCGCGTCGTGTTTCACCGTGGCCCCGGAACGTAAAGGGCATCCGAAGGAACACGGGTGGATTTTAGTCAGTAAGAGTCTGACAGTCCCTTCCACCCCACCCCAGGGCGGGAGGACTCATTTGATGATTTTGCCACCCAAAAAAAAAAAAAAAAAAAAAAAAAAAAAAAAAAAAAAAAAAAAAAAAAAAAAAAAAAAAAGCCAGAAAATTGACCGTGAAGAGCCTATAAGTGCTGTTTTTTTCATTCAGATGATTGTACGGAACCCTACATACGTGCGTGAAATCGCATGCATGAAAGTACTTTTCGAGATACATAGGTTTCTCAGGTTTCTCGAGCAGATACTCGCTAGCTTTGATTCTAATCGTATTCACGATAACGAGTTAGAACTGACGGGATTTCAATCAGAAACTTCTACAAAATCCTTCAGGTATTTGCTTCAAGTAAATTAATTAATCCGTCTGACACTGCAAGTGCATATCGAATTTGAGAGAGAAGTTCTATTGACTTTTCTTAACGAGTTCACTCCAGCTTAAACTTTATGTTTGAATCTGAATAGTTTAGAACTGTCTCATTGCAACTGCGACTGTTGAACATGAGGTCCTAAATTTAATTCCCTACACGCAAAGCATGACCCAATTTTTGGGACGATTTGCGCAGTGACTGAGTGATCGATTGCTGCGCAGCGTGTTGCAGGTTCGATCCGCACGGAACAACACTGTAAAAAATAAAACGAGACTTTCTACTGTTCTTGAACAGTAAAAAAAAAACGGTTCCGGGAACTTATTTATACGTTAAAATAATTGATTACGGACAGTGCACTGAAATGGGCAAAAACAGTAAAGAGCTAAATAGTTATTTCAACTGTATGAACATTAAAGTCTACTTACAGTAAAGAGATAAACAGTTATTTCAATTGTTTGCACATTAACGTTAACTAAAACAAGCAGTAAAAATAACCGACCAGTAGCAAATGCACAGTAAAATCTACTGTTATAACTCAACTGTTTTTTTTTCAGTTAGTTTTACTGCTTTGGACAATAGGCTCTATTTTACTGTCCAAAACGGTGAATATTACCGAAAAATCGGTTGGTATTACCGATTTTTTTTTCAGTGAAATATGTCAACTTAAATAATTTCGTATTGCTGAATACAGAGGGATTGCATCTGTTGAGACGTCAAACAAATCCAGTGAAACATTGAAAACAATTAAATTTTATAATTTCGAATAAATTATAGCTAAGTATAAGTAAAGTATCGATGAAAAATAGCAATTTAATAAAAATCTGCTATTTACGAATGGTGTAATAATACAGGTTGTAATTTTTTTCCAAAATCAGCAGGTTCGTTTCCTGGCCAGGATTATTGATTTTTCTAAAATCCAATGATGAAGTTTTAGTTTTCGTCAAAATCGGCCTCGAGACTCCTTTCAAAGTTTTTTGGTATTCCTCATAATTTAGGAAATAGCCATCCACGCCCATTTGAAAAATTCACCCTGTATATGCATTGTTAACGCATTCACACAATATAATATCACGGCTGGCTATACACACTAAAAAGGGTGAAATAAAGAAAATAATGAGCTATTAAAAAGGCCGATATCATTATCATTAGCATTTCTCGAATCATTGTCTTATAATACTACCTGATAATACTCGTAAAACTGAAACCCATCTTCGAAATTAGGTTTCGTAATCCCAACCAAACTTGGAACCTATTTCTTTATGCTTAAAGTTTACTATAGTAATGACAGGTTAATAGAACATAACAATCTGTTACCCTACTGTGTAGAGGATGTAAATGTTTTTTATTAATCCTCTCAATATTGAGCCTTATATTTTCAAAGCTGAAGTTCAAATTTGCATCGTAGAACATTACTATCAATTATTCAAAAGAGCTTTTAATCATCATCATCTCAGCCATAGGACGTCCACTGCTGAACATAGGCCTCCCCTTTAGATCTCCACATATACCGGTTGGAAGCGACCTGCATCCAGCGTCTTCCGGCGACCTTTACAAGGTCGTCTGTCCACCTCGTTGGTGGACGTCCTACGCTGCGCTTGCTCGTCCGCGGTCTCCACTCTAGGACTTTTCGACCCCATCGGCCATCTGCTCTGCGAGCAATATGGCCTGCCCATTGCCACTTCAGCTTGCTAATCCGGTGGGCTATATCGGTGACTTTAGTTCGTCTACGGATTTCCTCATTTCGGATTCGATCACGTAGAGAAACACCGAGCATAGCCCTCTCCATAGCTCGCTGAGCGACTTTGAGCTTTGAGATGAGGCCGATAGTGAAAGACCACGTTTCGGTGCCGTAAGTCATCACTGGTAACACACATTGATTGAAGACTTTCGTCTTGAGGCACTGAGGTATGTCGGACGAAAAGACATTGCGTAGCTTCCCGAACGCTGCCCAACCGAGTTGGATTCGGCGGTTGACCTCTTTTCGAAGTTGGACCTACCTAATTGGACTACTTGTCCTAAATAGATATATGAGTCAACAACTTCGAGTACCGAGTTTCCAACAGAGACTGGGGTGGGCACAACATTGGAATTTGACATAATTTTCGTCTTGTCCATGTTCATTTTCAAGCCCACCCGTTGTGAAACTCGGTCGAGGCCATCGAGCATCATGCTGAGTTCCTCCATCGACTTTGCCATGACTACGATGTCGTCGGCAAACCGAAGGTGAGTGATGTATTCGCCGTTGATGTTGATGCCAAGTCCTTGCCATTCCAGGAGTTTGAAGGCGTCTTCCATTGCGGCAGTAAACAGTTTAGGGGAGATAACGTCCCCCTGTCTTACGCCTCTTCTCAATGGAATCGCCTTCGTGCTCTGCTCCTGTACTCGGACCGACATGGTGGCGTTATTATACAAACACTTCAACACCTCGATGTATCGATAGTCAATACGGCATCGCTGGAGTGACTCAAGTACCGCCCATGTTTCCACCGAATCGAAGGCTTTCTCATAGTCCACAAACGCTAAGCATAATGGCAAGTTATACTCTTCGGTCTTCTGTATAACTTGCCGCAGCGTATGGATGTGGTCTATGGTACTATAGCCTCTTCGGAAACCGGCTTGTTCGGGAGGCTGGAAGTCATCAAGTCTGTGTTCGAGACGGTTCGTGATAACCCTTGAAAACAGCTTATAAACATGACTCAGAAGCGTGATGGGTCTGTAGTTCTTCAATAGGCTGTTATCACCTTTTTTGAAGAACAACACCACCTCACCCCTGCTCCACGTTTGAGGCGTTTTGCCCTCGGACAGGACGGAATTAAAGAGTTTCTGGAGGACTTTAAGTACCGGTGTTCCACCCGCTCTCAGAAGCTCTGAAGTGATTCCGTCCTCGCCCGGCGCCTTGTTGTTCTTAAGCTGCTTCAGGGCCATCCTAATCTCGTACAGACTGATGTCCGGGATATCTTCGGTATAATGTCGGGACAGCTTGGCTCTTGGATCTCTTACCAAGCTGTCAACGGGCTTTGCGACCGAAGTGTATAACTGTCCATAGAACCTCTCGATCTCGCCTAAAACCTCTGCTTTGGTCGACGCTATGCTGCCATCCTCCCGTTTCAGCTTTGTCATCCGGCTTTGCCCAATAGACTTGTCCTTTGCGAACACTTTGGAGCCTTGGTTTCGCTGTATGGTCTCTTTAACACGATTCGTATTAAAGAGACGCAGATCGTGTCGCAAGGACTTAGATATACGTCTATTGAGCTGCCTATGTGACTTCGCGTCATCGGAAGACTGCAGCTGTAGCAAGCGTCGTTCAGCCATGAGGTTTAAGGTTTGCTCGGTCAATTTCTGAGGTCTATCTTTACGGCAGGGTCTAAAAAACTTAGACCCTACCGTGCGGACAGTTTCCACTAGCCCGTCGTTGATCTCGTCCACTGAAACTAAGTTCTCAAGGCAAGCAAAGCGATTAGAGAGCTCGAGTTGAAAGCTTTCGGGGTTTTGAATATGGGACCGAGTAGGTCGGAGCGTAGACTTCATCAGGCTGGACCTTTCAAGTTTAACATTGATATTCAGCGAGCCTCTTACGATTCGGTGATCACTACCGGTTTTTACCCTGTTGATCACAGAGACATCACTGAATATCCGTTTCTTGTCGGTCATGAAGAAGTCTATCTCGTTTCTCGTGAAACCATCGGGACTCAACCAGGTCCATTTCCTGTGAGGTGGCTTCTGGAAGAAAGACCTCACAGGAAAGAGCTTTTAATGCGCTACACTAACCCAAACCAATATTGGACTCTAATTCTTTTGTACTAAAGTTTAGAATAGTAATGACAAGTTTGTGGAACATTTCAATCTAAAAAAAAAATGTAACCGCCTTCAAAATCAACCACAAAAAAGGGTAAAATAACCTACAAAATAACTTTTCTTTCAGAAGTCGGTGCCTTTGTTTTTTTTCATTTCATTGTTTTTTTGCCACCGACTTCTGAAAGAAAAGTTATTTTGTAGGTTATTTTACCCTTTTTTGTGGCATTTTTTTTGAAATAGTTTTTTATTTTACTCTTTTTAACCGACTTCATTAGTTTAAATATTCAACTCAAATTCTTGTCAAATCATTCTCTCTCAAGTGCACAATAAGCTAATAAAATTCCCTATCTCAAAAACTACTGAACCGATTTTGATGAAACTTGCAGTATTCCGTAAGTTGAACAATACTTAGTACAACAAAAAAAGAATAACTTAAATCGGACTTGTAGTTCCAGAGATATGCGAACACAAACTAAATCAGTCGATGCCTACTCCAAGCCGTTGAGGAGTTGTACCTTCCATCATCAGCTCATCCACCTGAGATGATGATTATCAGATGCAAATACTTGAACAGCTTTAGAAAATATATGAAAATGGTACTATGTGCCTATAAAATTTGAAGGTTGCCCTCGATTTCCCTGGGATCCCATCATCAGATCCGGACCTGATGATCATGGGACCAATTGGAAAGTATACCCTTTCAAACAAAAGAAAAATTTTTCAAATCGGTCCAGGCGTCTTCGAGAAATCGGGGAACATACATAAAAAAAAAAAAAAAAGATTCCGACGAATTGAGAACCTCCTCCTTTTTTTGAAGTCGGTTAATAAAGGCCGTTAATGCGTTAATCAGTTAAACTAATCCCATCCAATACTGCACTCTATAGTTATGAAAATTAAGCTTACAATCGTTTATTAGAGTATTTGCATCATGAGGTTGTAAAAGCGTTACAATACTCCCACCCAAAAGTGGACTCTATTTTTATGCTTATACAGTTTTGAATAGTATTGGCACGTTTGTAGAACACTATATCCTCAAAAGAGGCTGTTAACGCGTCACAATAATCCCGCTCAATATTACACTCTATTTCTTCAACGTTAAAGTTTAAAATTGGTTTGTAGAACATTACAATTTCATAGTGTTACATACAAAATTCAATGGTGGTTTGAAGTTAAGACCTGTTTTATGAGGATTTAAGACATTATGTTAAATTAGTTTGTTGGAGAATTTGTGGGATTAGAATAATCTTACTACTATCTCGCTCGTAGAACTGATAACCGATAGAGAAGAAAGTTCTCGAGTGGCGACCACGGACCGGAAGACGCAGCGTAGGCAGGCCTCCCAATAGGTGGACCGACGACATCGTGAGGGTCGCGGGCAACCGATGGATGCAAGTGGCGAATTGTCGTTCGGCGTGGCGGTTTAAGGGGGAGGCCTATGTTCAGCAGTGGACATCTTCTGGCTGATAATATGTAATATAAATAATAATATTAAATAACATTCCACAACTATCACACAACGCCATCTAGTCCCAAGCTAAGCAGAGCTTGTGTTATGGGTATGAGACAACTGATAAACATACTTATATATTTCTTAATACATACATATTATAGATTATTATATGTATAGAAAATTACACCCGGACACAGAACAAATGATCGTGCTCATCACACAAAAATTTGTCCTGGGTGGGAATCGAACCCACGACCTCCGGCATAGCAGTCAGGGTCACTAACCACTAGACCAACAGGCCTATCCCAATGATGATGACTACGTGGTAAAATCATCAAATGAGTCCTCCCACCCAGGGTAGAACGGGAGGAACTGTCAGACTTGTACTGACTAAACCCCACGGTGATCCTTCAATAGTCCTTTACGTTCCAGGGTCACAGTTACCTGATGAGACAGTCCCGCGACACCTACTAGTAGGTACAAAATTATAAGAAATGTTTTAAGCTGATTTCAGACTACGCTATTATATAATAGCATAATCATATAGTTTAAAGCTCATATAGCACAACAATATCGCGCTCCATACATTGTTATGGACACGTTCACATTGTACTGTACTATATTCCATTGGCTTGCTATACGCTATAAATTGGTGCGATGGGCAGAGTTCATGCTATGCTATATCGCGCGCCGCCCTTGTCATCATCGCTTGATGAACTTTCAAGACTATCCAGTATTAAATCCATTGTGTCGATCGTGATGTGTGCTGTGCAACAGTGCACGCTCTTCAAAGATTAGTTAGAGTTGCGATAATATCGCGTACCTATATGTGAACGTCATGCTATATAGTATACAGCATTAGGTCATTCTTTGCTATACTTTATAACACGATAGTATTGCGTAGTCTGAAATCAGCTTTAAAGTCGAATAAAATGTAATATAAATATCCCTTTACATATTTATATATCCCCTTTGAACTCGTTCCCAATTATTTTCAGACGCAGTACTTAGGTAACGATATAACATAAATGTGCTTTCATAAAAGAATTGCTTCAGGCTAGGTGGCTTTGTTCAAAATATAATTATGCATCATTGGTAAATGATAAGAACAATGGTGGCCCATGGTATCAGCCCCGACTTACGAGTTCTAGGTCGTGGGTTTGAACGCAGTCAGGCGCATTACTGTGTGTAATTTATTTCATCACCACTAATCTCAAAACCGTAAGGAACCCGGCATGTCCTGAAACCAAGTATTCAAAGAAATGTGACATCTACCAAGCCTCACTGGGCCTGCGTGGTAGATTATGGCTCACTCTCTCTCACCGAGAGGAGGCCTTTTTTATCGTGGTAAAATCATCAAATGAGTCCTCCCACCCAGGGCAGGGTGGGAGGGACTGTCAGACTCGTACCAACTAAAATCCACGGTGTCCTTCAATAGCCCTTTACGTTCCGGGGTCACGGTAATTCGTGAGTCCCGCGACCCCGGCAGGCTTTCGCCCTCTAAAGGGGCGCACTATTTGAGGCACGCGTGGAACACAACGCGCTGTCAACCCGGGCATGGTCCATGGTCGGACAGCGAGTCGCCCATTACTCGCCACCCGTGATGCCCGCGCCTACGGTGGCCGGAGATCGTCTTTCGCGAGCATGACTGCTTCGCAGAAGGAGGCGACCGCTTCCCATTCCATCTCGCCCCGCAGCATGGCCTCGACCATTCTCTCTAGTCTCCGCCTAACGGAAAGGGGTGTCCTGTGTCCTGGGAATGGGAAAATTATAGTCTGAGACGAATAATATACGTAATGACTTCTGCAGTAACCGCGCAAGTACATATGTCTAGTGAGCATGAGGTCTAGAATTTGAATCACAGGTTGTGTTAAGCTTAAGTGAGTAATAAGTCATGCGGACGGCGATTAAAGGGTAGCTCGCCGTCCGAACAGGGACTATGCCCGGGTCGACGTGGCGTCATATTCTACGCGCGCGTCAAAAAGCTGTCAGCAATCTGAGGGAGCCCCCCATAGAGAGGTATTCCCATAGGAGAAGAGTCACACTGCTAGAGTCGTGGGACTATCTTAATAGGTAACTGTGACCCTGGAACGTAAAGGGCAATTGAAGGAATACGAGAGATTTTAGTTAGTAAGTTTCTGACAGTCCTTTCCGCTCCAACTAGGGCGGGAGGACTCATATGATGATTTTGTCATCTAAAAATTACTGGTGTAATAAATACTGGTCACAATATTACTTACGTAGGCAAAGCTGAGAACAGCGCAAAACTTAGTGATAATATAAACCAAAACACAATAGTTGGACTATGTAAATCTGTAGGATCTGAATAATATATTTTGGCTAGTACAACTTTGTTTTGTCTTAGGTAGTTGTCCCATTGCGAGCGAGGAAGCGAGTAACTATCGGCTTTTTTCTCGCTCAAGAAACGTACAATAAGATATACATTTCGTGTGAACAAAAGAGATGACCATAATATTATGTAGTTGGTCGCTAACTGTTCACACTCGCAAGGACTCGTTTTCTAATTATCGCTTATCACCAAACAGGTCTTGTCGATAAGCGATTTACTCGCTCAGCGATGCTCATTTGGCGTTCAAATACCTTAGTACAAGATCTTATTTTTACATAAAGCGTACTTGAAGTATGTACGGCGTTTATTGTATGGAAAATTAAAAAGCGCCTCTAGTGTACGACCGAAGACTGAACGATTTTTTCCAACAAATTAACGTCACGAAAACATGCAAAGTCGTGCTAGAGCCTCAGAACTCACGCCCAGAGACTAACCACGGGCAGTGCGGCGCAGCTGAGCATAGTAATCGCCCGTCGCACTCGAACACTCACTAATATCCCAGCGACAAAACTGTAGTAACTACACATTTGCTGCTCGCTGCTCATTTCATCGTTTTCATTTGCTCGCTCCACTCGCCACTCGCTGGTAGTGGGACCACTGCCTTATATTCTACACAAATCTTGACAAATAGGGGACGGAGTACTTAGATATTCTTTTGTTTATAAAATTAGTTTATGAGGCCTTGAGACTTATGTGGTGGACAAATAAGTTAGGAATGTCAGTCAAAATACTACGACTTATTTCAGTGTCGGAGCGGAGAATTCACTAGTTATTACTCGTTCATTTTCAAATAGTGAATGCCTGCGGGCAGGCTATATTTAGCCCGTGGGCAGGTTGTCATTTCTGAAACGATTTGCAAAAAATCCATATAACCTGAATTAAACATAAAAAGAAATAAAACACTTAAGTAGGATAATTTTTATCCCAGTACCACGTTTCCATGATACAATTACCAAACTTCATTCAGGCAATGGCGCAGACATACGCTACTATAAAATAAAACCCTGACACACCACAATGTGTTAACATATTCCCAGAGGCCCCATAATTTCCCGTCCCGGAAATCTTGCGGCTTCCACATGATAAATACCTCCGAACGACTTCCGAAGCCGCCACATAAGCCCGTGATCCTATGATCGTTGTAAGCCTTGTATTATCTTACCTACTTATGTTCTCATTCGAGAGTTATCCTGAATAATTGAGTGTTTGTTTTTTTTTAGATTTATGTGATATTGATATATAGATTTAAAAATACTAGAAATATAATGTGTGTAGAAACTGAAAAAAAGGGTTTTGGGTTTGGTGTTCAGACGCCCTTCTTATAGTGGTATCATCATCATCATCAGCTTATAAATGTTCCCACTGGCTCGCTGGGAGTGAGTGGGCCGTAATCCACCACGCGGGCCCAGTGCGGGTTGGTGGATGTCACATGTCTTAGAATTTTTGGTTCTAGGACATGCCCGTTTCACCGTTTTGAGCAGTAATGATGAAACAAATTACACAAAGTAATGTGCCTGGCTGGTTCGAACCCACGGCCTATAACTCATAAGTCGGGGCCGCTACCACTGGGCCCCCACTGCTCACGTGTAAAGTGGTATATCGATGGTCAAAAATTAAATGAATGTGTTCAATAATATTTTACGGCAAGCAACCCATTACTCGTAAAGCCTCCCGAAGACACACGCGATTAATCGCGCGGGGCGACATGTCGCGGTCCATTCACAGTATTTTTAGAGTGGAAATTAGCTTGGCTCGTTGTCGCAGCGCGATTAATCGCGTGATGTGTCTGCAGGAGGCTTTATCCTATTATATTCTATGTAGGTTACACACAAAGTAAATAGGATAAACCTTTGAAATCGAAAAACCTTGGAACTTCCGAAGATCATCTCATAAATCTTTAACTAGTGAACATAGTATTTTAGTTAACATTATGTTGGTAGTACCTTAACTAATTCTTAGCACGCACACCCGGCCGGAAATTATGAATAATTGATTCCGCCCTACTTCCGATGTTGGTACTATTTTGTATAGAGGGTGTTCGATATTTTATTTCTAGACCCTTTAGAACTTAGAGAACTACCTTTTTTTTGCGTAGTAAAATCATCAAATGAGTCCTACCACCTAGGGCAGGACGGAAGGACTGTTAGACTTGTACTGACCAAAATCCACGATGTCCTTCAATAGCCTTTTACGTTCCAGGGCTACGGTTACCTGATGAGACAGTCCCGCGACCCCGGCCGGCTTTGGCCCGCTAAGGGGGACTCCGTCATATTGCTGACAGCTCTTTGAGGCGCGCGTGGAACACTACGCGCCGTCGACCCTCGAAAACTACTTTCAGATTACAAATGATTTAACATCACATCTTGGCAGTCGTGATGTTAAATCATTTAGGGAGGCCCCTAAATGGGTTCTCTTATAACTAAAGTACATTCACGAGCATAAGAAGAATAACGGCTTTACCAAACAACGAGCTCAGCGTGCCTCCAGGCTGGCGTGGCCTGGCTCGACATTAGCGTGGCATGTCCTGCTGGGGTCGCAAGCGTATGGAAACCTATTTTGCCAACTCCTACACTATTCATTTCTGATTAATTTCGTGCAGGATCCAAGACAGGTAAATTCATTCTCCGGAACACGTCGAGCTTCAGTGTCTTTTCTGGTGGTTGCGACTGTTGATTCTGGCTTTCAGGAGTTGCAGTGGTTTGGGAAGAGTGTAGTGGGTTCGTTCTAAAAAAACTCCTTTCTGCTCCACCCTGGATTGGAGGACTCATTTAGTGATTATTAGACCTGACCAAAACTTTCGGCATCCAGTCTATATACCTACCATAATCTGTACATGGAGAATCTACCAGTATAACCTTCACAAATCAATCAATACCACAATGTTATTAAATACACAAACATTTGGCAACAGCCTGTACATTATAACGACATTTTGTATTTTATACGGATGTCCGTTTGTATAGTCGGATTGTTCGCAAAGTTTAGCCATGCAAAAAATGTGGTTTTATGTTCCGTTGGAATATTCGAGAAGTTTCGACGGTTAATGTACCGCGTCTGTGTTTTTGGTGTGAAAACAAATAATAAATTAGTGAAATGAGTGAATGTTTACGGAGTATATTGTCAGCCTATTGCCGCCCAGTGCTGAACGTAAGCCTCCCCCAAATCCCTGCCGGGGTCGCGGGACTGTCCTATCAGGAAACCGTGACCCTGAAACGTTAAGGGCTATTGAAGGATCATTCTTGTCACTACACACATCTATCTCAACATCCTCATCTCCGCTACATGTAATACTATCATAAAATAAAATTGTAATACTCTCAAAAATACAAACCTATACGTAACTCTATTATTACATTTTTCATTACTCATACTCTGAAAGTAGGTCATTACATGTCTGATTAGCCGTTTGAAAGTTATCCATTGCCGCCCTAGGGAAAATCGCTTTCAACTGACAGCTGCCAAATTTAAGAAAAAAAAACTAGTTCTATTTTGACATTTCTATTGAACCATGTTCAAACTTTTTATACAGCCACGAAATTACACAGCGATTTAAAATTAAAATAACATAAAGTTAAATAATAAGAATATAAATAATGACTTTAAAATAATTTCGTTTCAACTATTTCTCTAAAATAATACAGATTTCGACAAAATCTTTGCCAATTTTTAAATAGTGAACATGAAAAATCCTGGCTGTATAGCTGGACGACCACAGCACAAAAATTAAAAAAAAACAAGCGGCAATGTGACAACCCGATCTACACTCGTTTTTTCTTTAGCTAAAATTTATGTTGTTAATTTTACTTTCCTCGTATTCGTAATGAAAAGCACAGTGTTTACCTCGGGTAAATTACTTATTTAGTCCCTCGAACTATTAGCGCCGTCACTACGTTACGGGCGCCAAACCCCGTCTCGGGACGTAAATAAGTAACTTTCACGCCTTGGATAACAATGTACTATTAAATACTTACCTATTTTGTTAGAAACCAACCGCCGCCTTATTACCCGTTATTCCCAGTAAGTTCTAATCTAATCTAGGTCTAGACAATGTACGGATGTACTAGATTTCTAATAAGAACTCCTGGCAACTATATCTGGCGAGATAATTGGAGTCATATAAAAACAGGCAAAATACGTGTCGAATGTACAAAATTTGATTTGATTACCACTTATGAATTTGGCTACCACTGGTGGACGGCAAAACTTTTTATACAAAATTTTCCCTCTGACCACCCCAAGGTGGACCAAAGGAACATTTTATACGAAATTTCTCCCTGGCACCACTGGTGGACATTGATACGAATTTTATTAAGTATTACCGTTGGCCACCACTGGTGAACAGTTTCAGGTTTTTTGTTTAGAAAAATGTAACTGTCCTCCACACAATTCCTAGGTCGGGAAACGTCGGGCATGCGGGCGGCGAGTAAAGGGCAACTCGCCACCCGACCATGGACCATGCCCGGGTCGACGGCGCGTTGTATGCCACGCGCGCCTCAAAGAGCCTCAGCATAATGACGGGGCCCCCCTCTAGAGAGCCAAAGCCTGTCGGGGTCGCGGGACTTATCTCATTACCGTGACCCCGGAACATAAAGGGCTATCGAAGGACACCGTGGATTTTAATCAGTACAAGTCTGACAGTCCCTCCCGCTCTGCCCGGGGTGGGAGGACTCATTTGATGATTTTACCACGAAAAAAACAAGGTCGGGAAACGTGAAAAGTTTCTCAGTAGCAGCCACGGTTTTGTGCTCGGCCAGTAAAACATAACTTGTCAAAATGTGTGTGCAATTAGGTATGTACACCACTGTCTATCACCTCGGGGATTACAGAAGTGATCAGAAAAGACAATAAATTGGGTTTATTGGCATTAAGCAAAGCATCTGGCAAAATAAAAGCAGTATCATAAAGTCAGTGCTAATTTTCTAATAACGGCATGTGATGTCACCCAGCCAGTCCCCATTTCTATCAGGTTCTAATCGAATCTACTAGCTGATAACAATTGTACTCAAAACAATGTCACTGGATATATTGATAGTGCATTGCTTCCACTTATAACTCTGTGAGGTTGCTGCGTTTTCCTGTTATTTTATGCGCTAGTTGAAGTTCTACAGTTTAAGTAATTAGAATCAGAAAACTGCTGAAGCAAATAAAGTTGGTGAGAAGATTTTCGGTGAAAGATGTACCTGGAATCCGAAATGAAAAACAGGAAATTAAATACATATTTGCGTAGTTTTAGGAAAATTACAAGATGATATTATTACCATCCTATGGTTTCATCGTCTAACCAACGGATTATAAAATTTGTTCAAATAAAGAATGATTCTAACTCAAAGTGTTTATTGCATTCATGCGTGTACATTAAGTTGTATAAGTTCCAACATGAAACCCAGTTAAGACACGACAACATAATGCATTAGACAAAAACTAGAATCCAAGCAGTAGGTATTAGGCGCGTCCACACAGAGCGAGTAGCCTCGCGAGGCATTTACCGCGCGAAGCAGATCGGTTAGTGTGGACGTGTCTCGGCTGAGGCAACCGCACGCGAAGCCTCGCGAGGCTGCTCGCTCTTTGTGGACGCGCCTATTAAACAAAAGAGGGTGCTCAAAAAACCCAGCTCCGGCGGAACAAGTTGTATTACCTATCTCAAATTATCAAAGTGTTTTAAAATAATAACCGGTTCGTATGATCGTGATCCTTACTGGCAAACATATAAAAAATCCATTTATGTTATTCAGTTCTCCATAGAAAAAGTAGTTCGTAGTAGAAGTATGCTCCCCTGTTTTTCAAAGATGCCTTTAACTTTTTGGAAAATTCTTTTTTTGTCAAAAATGGTGTACTTTCCAGGTGATCAAACGCTGAAAGTAACAGTAGAAATAAAATGTACACCAGTACCCTTATCACGAGTTTTCACTCTTTTACTTTACAGCGTCTTTTCAGCGTTTCTTGTATGAAAAAAATGAACAGCCCCTCTGGTGTGCGAAGAGGGAACTAATTTTTTCCTTGAAAATTGTCAATTTGAAATTGTCAAAGTTCCAGTTTACTTTACGTCTCAAATAGCTAGATCTAGCTATAAAGTTGCTAAGTTGGCATCACTGCTGCCGATTTGAAGTTTGATCAAATCGATCGTCATGCCGATTGGACGATAGGCAGTATGGTGTATGGCTACTTTAACAAAAAGTTTTCAAATCAATTCCCATGTAACGAGACCCTCTGCGCTATGTTCTTAATCTATCCATTTTATTTATACCCAAAAACTTAACGAGTGACCTTGACCTGAGACCTTCAGTTCAGATATATCGGCAACTATTTCAGCTAAAGGCTATCTTTGTAATACCGTCGTGTCTACGAAATTGGGCCACACAAGAGTGCTATAAAGTTCTGAATTCGCCATTCGATTCGACAGTATTGACTAAACAAACATTCACATTACATTCTGATGACAGCGTGGCTCTGGAAAGCAAAGGGCGTCTGGAGAAACATGGTGGCTTTTTTTTTCTTTCTTCTGTTCTTTTGATTAGAACTTTGCCTCACATAAGGAATTTCTCCTGTGTCGTGGGGTGCGTTTGGTAAATTGGTACAGTGAAACTCACATACACAAACACCCAGACCATACAAATTAATAACAATACAATCACTGTACGTTTAGGTACCTATTGCCAAACTATTATCAATGAATGTACAACACAAGAGCTATTTTACACCCATTGATAATAGAGGAGGCGCGGGTTGGGCAGGGATACCGCTGTAGGTTACGTAACAATCGGGAATATGGTGGACGCTTCGGGAATATGGTGGACGCCAAATTGGCCTCTCTGGAGAGCAGATTGTTGGCAGAGAGGCCCGTACGTCCGCCTCTTGATTCTGATTCGGAGAGGACGGCGGCTTTAGCGACCCAGTTGCATCCCGTTGCCGCATCGAATGCGGTACCCAATACTGCAACAAAGAAAAAGGGGAAGAGAAAAGGAAAATGCAAAGCCGTGACCCCGGTGCCCGAGCTTCCTGCTGTTTCGGCTGCCCCCTTGCAGCGTTTGCGGGCTGAGACGGTGACTGATACCTGGTCCTCTGCAGTAGGGAGGAAAGCCAAAAAAGCCGTATCCGATACCAGAACTGGTGCACCATCTACACCATCTGCGTTGTCGAATTCTGCAAAGGGAAATAAACAGCTAGTGAAACTGCCTAGGGTTCCCACTACGGCAGCGATAACCGTCTCAATAAGGGAGGGATCCTCTGTCACTCTTGCCGAGGTTATGTCTGCAATGAGGCAGCGGATACGGCTGGCCAACTTGGGCATAGACGTTGTGGGCCAGAAGAGGGCTGCCGATGGTGGAATTATAATCTCTGTCGCTGGCACTGACTCTTCCACCAAGGCTGACAGTCTTGCCAGCCGTATGCGGGAGATCCTAGCTGAGTCTGATGTGCGAATTGCGCGGCCGACTAAAAGGGCCGAGGCGAGGATCATGGACCTCGACGACGGAGTCACACCAGAAGATGTGGCAAATGCCATTGCCGAAACGGGTGGCTGCGCTCCAGGAGATGTAAAGGTGGGTGATATCCGTCGCCCACCTGTTTCCCTCGGATATGTTTGGATTCGTGCGCCACTAGCGGCGGTAAAAAAGTTGGCATCCAAAAAGAGCATGCGTTTAGGATGGACTTCTGTACGGGTCGAGGCTCTACAGGCACGTCGTATGATGTGCTTCCGCTGCTTTGAGCCTGGGCACGTTCGTCGCCAGTGTACTAGTGAAGTAGACCGAAGCAACAAATGCTACGCCTGTGAAGGAGCACACAAAGCAAGGGAGTGCACCGCACCGGCCGTGCGTTGTCCGCTGTGTGCAGACCTTGGCCGTCCTGCGGATCACCGGTTGGGCACCAAAAACTGCGCTCCGCGCAAAAAACATGGTCCAAATCCAGCTTCATTGGAGCGGTCGGCGTCGGCATCACTGGGTACTAACCCATTGGAGGTTATGGAAATTTCGCCTTCCCAGCCCTGAAGGTTCTCCAATGCAATCTGAACCACTGCCGCAATGCGCAGAACCTTTTCCTGCAAACCATTGCGGAGTGGTCGGTTGCCTTGGCAGTAGTAGCGGAGCCTTATGGTCTCCGGGATCATCCTTGCTGGTTTCGGGACACTGTAGACTCCGTCGCTGTTTACTGGGCTGGCGGAAGTGGTGATCCTCACTGTTCCTTACTAGATAAGGGGCAGGGTTTTGTTGCAGTGGAATGGGGGCGCATGGCCGTTGTAGGTTGCTACGTGTCCCCCAACATCTCCCTAGCTGAATTCGAGGGTTATCTGGACGAGGTAGCAAATTGCATTCGGTGTAAATGCTCACCCCGTCCTGTGCTCATCTTGGGTGACTTCAACGCTCACTCTAGAGCGTGGGGTAGTCCCCGGGACAGCCCGAGAGGAAATGCTGTGCAAGAATGGGCGGTGTCACTTGACTTTCGACTACTGAATCGAGAGTCTGTTTCCACTTGCGTTCGTTGGCAGGGGGAATCAATTGTAGATCTCACATGGGCGACTCCTCCGGTGGCCCGCATGGTATCTGGATGGCGAGTAGCAGAGGAGATAGTCACGCTCTCTGATCATCGCCACATCGTTTTTGACGTAACACTCCGCCCTTCCGTTAGCCTGGGCCGTCCAGGCGCTAGCCCACTATCACGGCGATGGGCCCTCAAACAGCTCAACAAAGACATGCTTATTGCAGCTGCCAACGTTGTGACCTGGCCAGATGATGGTGGATCCCAGGGGATCTCACCCGATCCGGAAGAAGAGGCGGCTTGGTTCCGGGACACGATGACATCAATT
Organism: Agrotis exclamationis; assembly: GCA_950005045.1. Lineage (NCBI taxonomy): Eukaryota > Metazoa > Arthropoda > Insecta > Lepidoptera > Noctuidae > Agrotis > Agrotis exclamationis. The sequence goes on from OX465442.1 coordinate 11,226,869, forward strand.
TGCGATACTTCTATGCCCCGGGTCAAGTGCGCCCAGCGCCCTGGAGCTGTTTATTGGTGGTCGCAAGAGATCGCACAGTTACGCACTGTTTGTCTGAGGACCCGACGCCAGTATCAGCGTACCCGACGCAGAAGACAACCGAGAGCTACAGAAGAGGAAGTAGCTAGAGTATACAGAACATACCGAGAGGCGACTATGGCGCTCCAACATGCTATTGCAGATGCCAGGTCTCGTTCCTGGAGTGAACTACTCGTGGGGCTGGACAGGGATCCGTGGGGAAAACCGTACAAGTTGGTAATGGGCAAATTACGGCCTTGGGTACCCCCCACTACTATGACTAGACTATGGATCCAGAGCTGCTGGAAAGAGTCGTCAACGCACTGTTTCCAGTAGTTAGTGACAGCCCGCCGTCCCCATCATCGTCGGAATGGTCTGATGAGTTCAGGGTGACTGAAGCAGAGCTGGGCAGAGCTATTCATCGCTTAAGGGCTCGTAACACCGCACCTGGCCCAGACGGCATCCCCGGCCGAGCGTGGGTCCTAGCTCTGGCCACTCTGGGGAATCGTCTAAGACGGTTGTCTCCGAGAAGGCGTGTTTCCCTCCGGCTGGAAGGAGGCCAGATTGGTCTTATTGAAGAAAGTGGGCAGGGCTGCGAAATTACCCTCTGCATATCGTCCCATATGCTTGCTCGACGAGGCTTCCAAACTATTCGAAAGAATAATTGCCGAGAGGCTCGTCGAGCACCTGTTGCGAGTTGGTCCCGACCTTGCCGATAGCCAGTTTGGTTTCCGGCAGCGGCGTTCCACCATAGATGCGATTCTTCGCGTCCGCACGTTGTCGGAGCAGGCTGTGTCCCGGGGTGGAGTGGCGTTGGCGGTAAGCTTAGATATCGTCAACGCCTTTAACTCCCTGCCATGGAGTGCCATTAGGCAGGCCCTAGTTCACCATAGAGTGCCTGTTTACCTGCAGGGCATTATTGGGGCATACCTACGCGACCGACACATTCGCTACGTGAGCCGGGGCGGTAGCATTCAGCGGAGGGAGATAACGTGTGGGGTTCCGCAGGGGTCCGTCTTAGGTCCTCCTTTGTGGAACCTCGCATATGACGCAGTTCTGCGCGTCGAACTGCCCGTTGGCGTAAATATGGTCTGTTACGCGGATGACACACTTGTATTGGCCAGCGGAAACACCTTCGATGAGACCATACGGCTCTCTGAACTTGGAGTGGCAAGAGTCGTGGCGGCAATTCACGAACTGGGTCTAGAAATTGCGCCTCATAAAACCGAGGCGCTATGGTTTCATAAGCTGCCGAAAAGCAGAGAACCACCAAGCCTGTCGGTCCGCGTTGGGGATGCGCAAGTCCAAGTGAGTCAATACATAAAGTATCTTGGGTTGACCCTGGACGGTCGATGGAGTTTCGAAGAGCACTTTGATCGCCTAGTCCCCCGAACCGAGAAGGTAGTGGGTGCATTGCATAGACTGCTGCCCAATCTCGGGGGACCCCGAGAAGAAGTTCGGCGCCTTTACTCGGGTGTTGTTCGATCGATAGTCTTGTATGGAGCACCTGTTTGGTCAGGTAGATTGTCAGGCGTTCGGCGCTGCAGGACTAAAATAAACAGCCTGCAGCGGAGGATGGCCATTCGTGTTGCAAGAGGATACCGAACGGTGTCATTTGAGGCGGCAACTCTCTTGGCACGCTTTTCGCCTCTGGATATCCTGGCGGATATGGACAAGAGGATCTATGATCGGACTCGTGCCATTATCGGAAGCGGCAACAGTTTACCAGCTATCTTTTTTGCAAGGCTGAGGCGGCAGGAACGGCGACACGCGCTTGAACAGTGGCGCGAGCGGCTACAACAGCCGCAATTTTCGCGCAAGCGTGTTGTCGAAGCCGTCTTGCCGCACTTTGAAGCTTGGCTGGAAAGAGAGGAGCGCATCTCCTACAGGCTCACTCAGGTGCTGACCGGGCACGGTTGCTTCGGCGAGTACTTGCACAGGATTGGGCGAGAGGTCACGGCAAATTGCCACCACTGCGGAGGTGATCTAGATTCAGCACAACACACACTCGAGGAATGTCCCGAATGGGCTTCCGAGCGGCGGGTCCTAGTCGCCATAATAGGGCAAGATCTGTCTCTGCCGGCAGTAGTGAAGGCCATGCTAGCTGATACAGAGAAATGGAGAGCAGTGACTTCCTTCTGTGAAACAGTGATGCTCCAGAAGGAGGCCGCCGAGCGCGATCGTGAGAGAGTCGATCCCGCCCGGAGAAGAAGGCGTCCGGGAGACAGCCGCCGTGGCGCCTGACACGCCGAAACCCCGTCTGCATAATGTTTAAGGCAGGCGGGCCTTTGAGACTGCGAGCGTTCAGAGTGGGGACTCTGTCCGCTCATTAAGTGATCTCAGAGAAGACGGTAGCACTGTGATCACGTGCTACCGTACACAGCGAGGCTGAGGGGAGACATCTACAGTCTTCTCGAGGATGTGCCTTAACAGGCGTTGCACAGGGGGGTTCCGGAGTTTGGTCTTTTAAGAGGTCCCGGTTCCCTTCTATATGTGCTGATGGTGATCACCGGGGTGGTTTTAGTGAGGTACAAATCCCACACTCCCCGGTCTTGTCCCCAAAAGACCGGGCGCCTTTTTGAAGGTTTCCCCCCGGTAAAAAAAAAAAAAAGTTACGTAACAAGCTTATAGCTTTGTGATTTTTCATGATACAGTTTTGAATTTTTGTACATATAAGATTCTCACAAAAATACTTTATAGGAGTGCCGGATTTCGCTTAAACAAAAAATAATGTTGTATGTTATGCTCCGCTGGGAATTTAATCGACGACAGCGTAGCAGTCCATGGCTGCCACTGCGCATAATAATCTATCGCAGTTACTCGTAATTTGCTATCTTCGGTTAAATCTTTGTCTGTAACCAATTAGTTTCTTTAGGAAACCGGCATGTTCTAGAACCAAAAATTCGATGACAAGTGAAATCTACCTTCTCAGAGTAGTATTGTACGAAACACCTATCTCATATTTACATGAAAAGACGTGTAAAAGTGTTAATATAACCTACTTGCATAATCAAATATCAATTCATTTCATTGCCAACCCGCACTTAGCGTTGCCAGGCGTCCGGATAAAGCCGGACGCAGTCAGGCTTTTTGGTTTCGTGTCCGGCCAAATAAGACCGCGTCCGGCCTGTCCGGCTTTTGTTAGGCTTTTTAAAGATCTTTTTTTTTCATAATTTGGTTACGCTACGCAAGCCTCGCCTTATATCGCTGGCGCAAGCGAGCGGTCTGTCACTTGCCGAGCTCACTTGCGCTGTTCCACGGCGAGATTAATCTTCTTAACCTTGCTTTAGTTTTCAAAAAATGGTCGTGTTATACTAAAACTAAAAAAATTAAAGGTGTCCGGTCTTTTCACCAGAATTTCCGGCTAAACTGGCTGGTCGGTCCGGTTTTTGGGTTTAAAGACCTGGCAACCCTACCCGCACTGGACCCGCGTGGTGGATTATGGCCCACTCCCTCTCTAGAGGAGGCCTGTGTCCCAGCAGTGGGAACATTATAGGCTGATGTTAATGATTATTGATGAAAATTATAAAACTTTTTTTCGATACATACCTAAGTTTTGATAAGAAGATTTTGTACACTTTTACTGAAAGCTTTTCTTATAAAGCATTCTTAAATTGTTGGAAGCTCAAAAGTTTTTAGGGCGAAATCTCAGAATTCAGTTTTAATGATGTAAACTTATACAACGGTATTGATTTGTTACATTTACTGTCAGAAAGTGAGTAAAAAATGAAACCAACGAAAAACAAATCAGCATTCAGACAATCACCGTCGTACCACAAAAACCTTTTAACGTCTGTTGAATACTTATCTAATAAAAAAATGTCAGATTATGACGTTGAAATAAGGTCCGTTTTGCAGTCACACTTTTTTAGACAAGTGTTCAACAGATGTTTAAGTTTTTGTATTTTGTTTATTTGTGTTTTGTTTCTTTTGTCATACATGGTTTTTTAACGTTAAACCGTTTTTGTACCTAGGGCGTTTCTCACTAAATCGTTCAAAAGCATCACTAAAGTAATAAGTATTTTTAATTCTGGCAACAAAATCCTATGGCAAAGATGAGACAAATGGGAAATTTAAAAAAAAACTGATTCATTTGTTAAAAAAGTAGACTTCAAGTACTGATAGACTTGACAGAGCCGAGCATAGAGCCAAATACCGCTACTAACATTTTCACGATCTTTCTAGCAATATTTCTAATCGATGGGCACCATTTCTTTTTCCTCTGTTGAAGCTGTCAGACTTGACAATCAGCTCGACAAAATCTCGTCCGAACGCTCGGCTCGTTAAAACGCTCTCGTTTGTTTTTCAGAATGCTCGAAGTAAAATGCTCAAGTTTATCAACACCGTTCAATTCATAACCAAACTTACAAATGTCAGTCACGCTATACTAACATAAGGCAGATGGCAGCACTGTCATAGTATTAGGTTTTCGTTCGAGACTCCCTTGACCTCTATGGCCTAATTTGTCATCCATGGTGATGGCACGCCGTTGGGGCCAGTAGAAAGGTAAGGTTAGAAGGATAACTTGGTTTTCTGTTACGTAACACAAGAAATTTGAAGAAATAGATTTATTTTTAAAGCTTCTCAGCTCACAAATGAAAAGAAGTTCCGACTTTTTTCGAAGTCAACTAAAGACGTATGTTTTTCGTAGTAAACGTATAGCGTAACCTCTTTGTGCACACGTCTTGCGTAGTTAGTAAACGTACCAAACATCTTGCGTAGCAGTATAGAAGATAATTATTCAGTTGAAATCCTTACCTGGAAAAACAAAAAAGAAGTTGTTAAATGAATGAATAAGGAGTGAATTTCTTTTTACTGAGGAGCTTGCACATCATGTATGGAACGTAATTGATATTATAAAAAAACTTTTTGAAAAAAAGGGAACCGACTTCAAAACCAAACACAAAAAAGTGTAAAATAACTTTTCTTTCGGAAGTTGGTGGCTTTGTTTTTTATTTCATTGACTATGGCCACCGACTTCCGAAAGAAAAGTTGTTTTACACTTTTTTGTGTTTGGTTTTGAAGTCGGTTCCCTTTTTTTCAAAAATGTTTTTTATTTTACCTTTTTTAGTTTAGATATTCATAAGAGCAGTGGTGGCCCAGTGGTATCGGCCTCGACTTACGAGTTGTAGGTCGTGGGTTCGAACTCCGTCAGGCGCATTACTTTGTGTAATTTATTTCAACACCACTGCTCTCAAAACGGTGAAGGAAAACATCGTGAGGAAACCGGCATGTCCTAGAACCAAAAATTCGAAGACATGTGACATCTACCAATCCGCACTGGGCCCGCGTGGTAGATTACGGCCCACTCCCTCTCACAGAGAGGAGGCCTGTGTCCCAGCAGTGGGAACATTTATAGGCTGATGATGAGTTTAGATATTCAACAAAAATTTCATATTAATCGGCGTCTTTGAAAATCTACAATCCTAGTAAGCAACAAAAAGGGATCTATGCGGGCAACTTGACGAGATATCTGTTATTGTTATATACTAAAACCTTTCCCAGAATGTAATGAACACTTTCCTGAAAACCGCATCAAAATCGGTTCAGCCAAACGCGAGATAATCGCGGACAAACATACAAACATACATACAGGTCGAACTGAGAACCTACTTTTTTTTCTTTAGGTTAAAAATGCGAAAGTGAATATTTGGATGTAAGAATAAATGTTTGTTGCTTTTTCACACGAAATCTACTGAACGGATTTGGATGACAGTACGCAGCAAGATATCATTAATTCGGTTTTCCATAACATATAGGTTACACGCGTGCGAAGCAACTGGTAACTCTAGGTGCGGGAAATAATTATTGTTCTACAATTTTTGATGCTTCTACTTGAATGCTCTAGAGCATTTTAGCATAATATATTGCCGGAGCACACGGCACGTTGCGGCGCCGCCGCACTGCAAAAACTTCGCCTCACAAATATTTGTCACGTGTGTATGCCAGTAGGGCGAAATTTTTGCGGTGCGGCGCCGCCGTAACGCGCCGTATCCATACCTAGCCTTTTCCCAACTATATTGGGGTCGACTTCTAGTCGAACCAGATGCAGCTGAATATCAGTATTTTACATGGAGCGACTGCCTATCGGACCTCCACAACCTAGTAACTGGGCAAAACGACACCCCATGATAATACTGATTGCCAGACATATTATGAGCTACTGTCAAAGATCTATAAATGACAGCCGGCAGCAACACAGACCAACCTCGCCAACCGCGGATTAATTCGAAAGATCAGCCTTTGAAGCTGTAAATAATAAATAATAATATACATCGCCGTACATTTGTTTTCCGGTTCTGCCAAGTAGAACGCGAAGTTTATTTTGAACGAGACTTTAGTATTTACAGACTTGAGACTTGTAAACCTTCTGAATCTACATTTTCCATTGTCCCAGGGCACTGTCATGTGCTATATTTGAGCCGATCGATGAAACTAATGGAAGTGCTCACAACATTGTAAGTAATTGTTTTTGCGAGCCATTAACACTGCTTAGCTTATTACAATGTTGCTTTATGTTGTTAAAAAGAGTGTTTTAATTTAATTAATGTTCTAATGAAGGGTTTGTCGGTTAACCACCGACTTTTTAAGCAGGTTTGTTTCGATACAACCTTTTATAATTCTGTGCGTCCTGTGAAAAGTGATATAAGTCAACTTATATCGAATGTGATATTAATGTTGCACCTTCATCAGAAAAAAATACTCTATTTTTCTGTCTAATTAACATTTTGATACGTCTATTAGTTTTCGAGATCGTATGGTACATCTAAGACGAAATGGCGTGTTTTGATAAATATTTCTGTGTAAATAAATACATATTGACATGTATCGTTCACAATATTCAAGTTATGAAAAAAATAATTGTGTTTTAAGATGTATCTCAAGTCATATCATTATTCACATATATTTATTACGTTCTAATAAGGTATCACCTGATACATGTTTAGTTATATCAATTGACACAAAGTAAATTCGTACATTGCATCGGTACAACTAAAGTTGTATTACTGCTCACAAACATAGGAAACTAATATTTTCTGTGTAAAGTGATTCAAGTAAAGTTATATCAATAATCACGAGAAAATTAGAACGGTTTTGATCCAAAATATGTGCAAAGTAATACATCTACAGAACGCGGGTGATGCGCGGGGCGCGGGGTACATTATTGCGGGGGTATCGCTGTCCGCGCGGGGTCAGTGCCGCATATACTACTGGACAAGGTGCCCGCGCGCGCTGTCACAGCAATCCAACATGGCGCACAACGTACGTATTAGATGTATCATTTTACACAAAATTCTAATTTTTTTTCGTTTGTTCATAATAACAAGAACTAATTTTAATTTACACATAATAATTACTCCAGTTATATCAAAATACACGAAATCTATTTACCTATTATTGTGAATTTTATAATTATAAAGTAATGAATACTTGTTCATGATATGGTTTATTTTTCTTTGTTATTACGAGTATTATGTTTTATGATGATCTAAAATGTAAAATATCATTGTTGCAGCTTCGTTCTTGCCGTGCAAAACGCATGTTAGACATGTTAAACATAATGAGAATGAAAAAGATGATGTTTTCATGGATGAAAACTATTCTTCTTCTTCCTGTCAAAATAATAAATATAACCGTATTAAGTCGAATAGCAAGGAAATATTATATATATAGAGCAGAGTCCTTCTAAAAATAACATGTCAGTCAAAGAAATATGCGGCGACGAGGATAATGGTTGATCTCCTGATGGTGATTTCGGTTCTTCGAGTAGTGATGATTATAAGCTGTTTACCCGTGGTCCCAGTGGGTCGACCCATTACCGGGTGCACGGGTAGTTTAAATTACCCGTGGTCCCGTGGAACCTAACCAAACCGAAGTTCGGGGTGCCTCAATAGTTGTTGGTGCCTTTGAAAGTAGACGTCAGTGGCACCCCGAAGTTTGGTTTGGTTAGGTTCCTTTAAAAATTGCACACAGAAATAGGAGCCCCGCGCAGCGGGGCTCCTATTTCTGCCTCTCTTTTAGGTATAAGTTCTGAGTAAATCTTTTCCTAATAAAAGACTCACAAGTGGAAAAATGGTTATTTGGTACAGCCACAAAGTGCCTTTATTACATTGCACTAGCTCATCAACTAATTTTGTGAAATTGAACGATTTCAGAGGTCATGAGCGATGGTCATAAAATAATCATATTTTGCTATCCCCATATTACGACAGGGCTTTTAAAAGGCCATCGATTTCAAACGTAAAAAAATATTATATGATTGTTGTTTCAAAACAAGGTAATAAAGTTTTTTTTTCGGTAATTTATCTAAAAGTTAATATCAAAGTTCGATTTGTTCCAATTCCGCATGTAAATATCTTAAAAACTTACTTTTGTAAGGTCGTCGTAAAAAAAAAATCTCTAGTTCTACAAAAACAATAAAATAACTGGAAAAAATGCATCAAATAATAAACGTAAGTGCATCAAATCAAACGTTGATAGGTACCACATAATGTGACATCATAAATATTAATGTGAAAAATTTTTAATGACAAGAAAAATTAAGGCAGATTAAATTAATTTTTTAGGCCTTTTAAAAGCCCCGTCGCCGTATCTGGGTTAATATTAAATAAAAATGATGTTTTATTTAGTCAAATTTAGGTTGAGTAAAATATTTTTTTTATATACTTAATGAATTAAAATTACTTTTTTATTCTATACAGAAACAATAACGGTATCTTTCTTTTTTCCACGTGTTTTTTTCCAGGCTTCTACGACTCATTGTTGATTCATAATTTCAATCCGAAATTCAGTCTTCCCGTATAATCTCAGAAATATAAGTTCAAAATAAGCTTTCGTTTTGATATTTTAATAATGTTTTTCAATTTATATTCTATGCAAATACAATATAAAGATATGTCTAATGCGGTACTTAAATTAGTTTTTAATAATTTCGTGCCAATCTGTAGTAATTTAACTTTAAAAAACCCCGATGTAAAGTAAATTGACATTTTTTACCGATAATACTCTTAATATCATTAAAAATAAATAAAGGTAAATGCATTTTTTTTTCTTTTTATTACTTTATTTTATGCCTTTTGTCATTAAACTGTTTCTTGTATCATATTACACAAAATTGAGTTGAGATATAAGTCAACTTATATAAAAAAAACACATAATAACATGACCGTTATTCTCGTGTAAAATGATATAAATAACAAAAACAACAAATTTTACGAGTTTTGTGTTTACAGTGCTTCTGCCGACTGAAAAATGTTACTCGTTTGTTTGACAGCTTTGAACAGGAGTTGATTTAGTTTCGTATAAAGTTACCTGACAATGCAACAATATCACCTTTCACCAAAGCTTCACACAAAGTGTAAAGTGATACAACTCATTTAGAATCATTATACACGATCATTCATTTGGTGTGTTTTGATACAACAAATAGCTTTTTTTAAATATCTGTTCCTGTATTAACGCCTCTTGAGCAGGAACTTAATAGGTGGTAAACAATACGATACTAATACAACTTGTGTCACTATTTTTGTAAAATAATTATCGTAACAAAAGTTTATAATTTTTTAAACACAAAAACTACTATATTGTAAAGTTGACATTTTCGAGATGTATCAGTTTTCACAGGACGCACAGAATTATTAACTTAAACTTCATTAAAGTAAATCATCAGGAGCATTCGCGTGTTATGGAACATTACAGATACGACTTTGAATATTACATTACAATGCTACCTCTCTGACTGTGAAGCATTCGCCTGTAATGTAACATTTAATTACAAGTGGAGCGCATTGATGTTAAAAGTTGTATCAAGGTATTACACATTGTATCGTTACAAGTCGCGCATTGTAATGGTCATTGCTCGGTTCTCCTCCTTCACTATAATGTAATACTAGTTTTGTATTATTGCAGGGTGCCTGTTTTGTATCGTTACATTACAGGCAAATGCTACCGATGAGAGAGCACCTTAAGATAGACCAACACGGCAGTACTAGGTAGCTAAAGAACGTCAAATGCCGTTTTGCAATTAACAGTTTTTTTAGATAGGTAAGTGTTTAACCGATGTTTCACTTCTTTGTAGTAAGACGGCAGAAAGTTTAAAAAGCTATTTTCAACAACGGAACCCGAAAAACACAGTCATAAAATAAAGAAGCTACGGCACCAAACAAACAAACAAATAACAATTCGTTCAAACTCTATTCTATCGGCGATTCCCCCGTGAAAACCTTTTCATGAGTTTCAGACACAAATATTTACGTTTTCAGGACATTTCCAGACGATGTCAGAGTTCATTTAACAGGAGTATATTGACCGCGGGTTTTCTCGTTTGTTTTTTTTTTTAAATTCTAACTTCCTAACTATCATAACATAACTATTATTTTAAATGCGAAAGTAAGTTTGTTTATTACAATTTCAAGCTGAAACCACTGAACAAATCATCCTGATTTTTTTCACATACGTTTTCAGGTGTACAGAGACGGACATTTTTTTATCGTGGTAAAATCATCAAATGAGTCCTCCCACCCAGGGAAGCGCGGGAGTGACTGTCAGACTTGTACTGACTAAAATCCACGGTGTACTTCAATAGCCCTTTACGTTCCGGGGTCACGGTAATTCGTCTTGAGTCTCGCGACCACAGAGACGGACATAGGGTAACCTTCATCACGACTACTTCCTCTTTCTACAAAAAAGTTAAACATCGGGTGAACACTAACCGTCGTACCACAAAAACTTTTAAACGTCTGTTGAACACTTGTCTACGGTCCGTTTTGCCGTCACACTTTTTTTAGACAAGTGTTCAACAGATGTTTAAGTTTTTGTAGTAAGGCTGTATTTGTCTAAAAAAACAGTCAACTGCAAAATGACATTTCACGTTGATTTAAGGGTCGTTTTGCTGTTACACTTTTTTTTAGGCAAGTGTTCAACAGATATTTATCTTTTTATGGAACGACGAGTAGTGTTCTTGGTTTTACAACAAATTAAACGCGAAAATTATAAACGAAACAAACAGACAAACAGAACATTTAAATATTAATATAAGTATCGACAAGATTGCCTGTTTGATAGGTTCAATATTGAGTTCAGTCTTGTTGATCTACTGGTAAGTATTTGGTCAGGACTTTGAAAGAGCCATTTTATGAATGGCGGCTCTGGATAAAGCCGCTATTTGTCTCTTCTAAAATATTTGTTTTCTTTTTAATAGGTATTAATATCCTCATTAATTTGACAAACTTTTATTTACGTGGTAAAAATCTCAGTCAGACTAGTACTGACTAATATGGTGTTCTTCAATAGCCTTTTACGTTCCGGGGGCCGGTTTCCGTAAGGTTCGCTGATAAAACAGTTCCACGACCGGAATTTCACTAACTTAGCTTGGATTAAAATATAAATTCCGAAAGTAATATTGTACCGAATAACCCAATTTCAAATAGGGTGTAATTATTCGTCTAGTGTTAGTAATAAATAGATAAGACATGCTCAGAATAGTTGTTTTGCCGAAGCGCGGAATATTCGGCATAAACTCGCAACAGAAGGGCCGAATATCCGGCGGCAGAATATTCGGCGACACTTTGTACATTTTGATGATTTTGTGACACGTTTCGATCTGATTTTAACATCAAATTGTGTTAGTTAGGGCGTGTATATACCTCTACTTTATGACACTTTTTGTTGTAAAAACTTTATAATTATAATGCTAAACATAAAAATGTTTGTTTTTTTTACGTTTTGCTATTCGTTCAATTAGTTTGGCATAATCGGCTTAGTACAAAATAATAAAAGAAGCCGAATAGACCGAATATTGAATGGTAATCGAATATTTGTGTTGTCTCTAGTAAAAACGGGTAAGTCAAAAGTGATTTTTCTTTCAAGTAAATGTAACAAGGGAAAGAGAGAGATAGAGATACTGTGAAAAAACAAAACTAAGACTTAAATAAATAAACAAAGACCTCAATATTGTTAAAGAATAATTTTCTTCCATCTTTGTTTGAGAAAGTTCGCCTTTTAACAATCAGAATTTGAAATTCAAATGTTCTGACAAAGGGCCTATGTTATCTTAACCTCGACCAGTATGTTAATGATTTGTTGTTGTCTTGTTAAAAAGAAGTCCAAAAAAGACCTCGGCTGATTGAAGGTCGAATTTGTTTCGGATTTTTTCAGATCGATTTAATTTTGTTTACATTAATACATATTATTATACTACAATATCACAGATAATATAATACTAGCGTACAGATACCCTATCCCATACAAAGAAACGTGACCGCCGTAACTACGTCATTTCTTCGGCATATTCGGCCAATTTTCTAAAGTGACTGAGCCCGGCTTGTTTCACTCAAGTCGCGGCTAGATGGTGCTAGCAGCGTTGACTCGCTACCTTGTGGGTCGCGGCTAGTTACACAAACACCAATAGATGGCGTTAAAACCATTCTGTACTTTTGCACTACATAGCCCCGTGACCTTGAAGCTTACGTCGTCAGTCACTCGGCAGTAATAAATTCACGTTCTTTCATGCATGCCTACTTTGCGATAGCGCATGATTTCTTGAGCGTGGTAATGGTACAGCTACATGTTTTACGGCAGACTTGGTTATTTGTTAGGTTCGGCGTCAAACGTCAACGCAAATTATTATAAAATAACAAGTAGGTAGGTAGTTCAGTCAATTAGAATAAATTTATAATATCGAAATACCTAGCTCTTGAAATGATTAGGTATTTGCTGCAAATTAGATGACTTTAAGAAAGGAGAGTTATTTTTTTAACAGAGTCAGTTTCGAGTGTGTAGAAAACATTTTGCTGTTATTACTTAATAAGCAATATTTAGCTGTCTGCACACCGAAACCGCCGCGCCGGCCCAACGCACAGTGGATCGACTCCATACAAGCGAGCGGACATAGGATTATTAAAATATGATTTCATGATTTTTGAAAAACTAATGATGCCAATGTATTCCTCTCGATAATCTAAAATTAAAGTATGGTTTTTTCGATTAAACCCCTATTTTAGGAGTAATTTGAGAAGTAAAACTGATTTCAATGTATGGAAACATCATCATCCTCAGCCTATAAATGTTCCCACTGCTGGGACACAGGCCTCCTCTCTGTGAGAGGGAGTGGGCCGTAATCTACCACGCGGGCCTAGTGCGGATTGGTAGATGTCACATGTCTTCGAATTTTTGGTTCTAGGGCATGCTGGTTTCCTCACGATGTTTTCCTTCACCGTTTTGAGAGCAGTGGTGTTAAAATATATTAAACAAAGTAATGCACCTTTTTTTTTTATTTTTTTTTAGGTGGTAAAATCATCAAATGAGTCCTCCCGCCCTGGGTGGGGCGGAAGGGACTGTCAGACTCTTACTGACTAAAATCCACCCGTGTTCCTTCGGATGCCCTTTACGATCCGGGGCCACGGTATCCTGTGTTAAGAAAAACCCGCGACCCCAGCAGGCATTTGGCCCCATAAGGGGCCCCGTCAGTTTGCTGACAACTCCTCGAAGGCACGCGCGAAACACGACACGACGCGCCACCGACCCGGGCTTGGTCCTTGGTCGGACGGCGAGCTACCCATTACTCACCGTCCGCAAGCCCGCTCCGCCGCTGTGCCCTCTGCTAATCAGAGGGACACGCGTTGGAGCGTCCACCCGACAGGCTATTCGCATACGGGCAAAGAGACCCCTTAGGCACACAGTGCCTAAGGAAGTCTTTGCCCGCATCCCAGGGTGCACCGGCCCGAAAAACTGGTCTTCCCCACGGACGTATCCGAGAGGGAACTCCAGTCGACGGGCGCACGTGGAGGTTTCCTGTCTTAGCACCCCAAAGTAATGCACCTGGCGGGGTTCGAACCCACGACCTACAATTCGTAAGTCGAGACCGATACCACTGGGCCACCACTATTTCATGGAAACATTTATTAAAAAATGTTTTCTGGCGATTCCCGCCCATTCCCGGGTTCTGACGCTAAGATTATAGATTGGCATAATATTTAGAAGATTTCGTCCGAACATACTTGGTACCCCTGAGCACGCCCCTTGGAGACGTGGGACAAAAAGATTTTTTTTTTTTAATTTTTATCAAAAATTCGATGCCAATATGCTGTCAACCTAAATACTAGGTGGCATCTAAACTTAGTGGTTTTGATACTCTAGAGGGCGTTACTTTTCTATTGATTCTCTGTTCTCTTCATTGCACCGCATCGTGAGTTCAAGGACAAAAGTTTTATTTGTGTGAGTGAGCTACAAACATCTCACTGCACACAGCGTGACACATCGAATGCGATGAGATTATGAATTGTATTTTAATACAGCAAGAGTGTATCATTCAACTTTTCTCGCGTTTTTTTACAATTTGAAGGTCACTTTCAGTTTAAATGTTGATCGTAATATGATTCGCGGCTTTAACAGCTATTTTAAATACCTACGAAAGTTTGTGAGAATTGGTGGATGTTTGTTACGTTATTTTCGAACTTATAATGGCAATGTTATGAAATAATTAGGTACATTGACTTAAATAAAAACATTGGATGATTTTTTCCATTGATCATTTTTGTAAATATTTCATTACTAGAGGCACTAGAAATGAAACGTATTATTTATATAAAAAATTATACGTCGGCCTAGAATTAGAATTAATTTCAAATAATGCCCGAAACTAAAAAAAAATACACTTGTTTAAAACAATTTTTGAACTATTTGTTTTATAAAAAACAAGTTAAAAAAAAACCTGAAATGTGGTAAAATTCAGTACCTAAAAATATATTTTGATTCTTTCTGTATTTTGTATTTATTGTTTAAATATGTATAAAAAACATTATCTCACTACCTGCTTGATTACTGTTTTGTAAAATTTTATAGTTCCAGGCTCAAAAGGCAGATACTTAGAATACGTGAGTGAAGCCACAAAATCAAAAGCGAATTCAAACTCACGTAAATAATTATGCCGTCTCGTGTCTTATTTAACTTTTATTCTAATATTATTATTCCGCTCAAATACTTCTTTAGTACCTTTAAAGCTAAAACACGTTTCCTATTTGAAATATTAGGTAGTCCAATAATTGAGAACAATTTAATGAACAAAAAAATATGGGAGTATTTCTCAATATCTGGCAACCATACACACACACAGCTGTTGCACGGTGTGCGTTTGTGTGTCGGTCCCTCTTATCTGCCGCGCACACATAAATAAAAAGTGGTTTCAGCTTGTTTGTCGCGTAGGTACGTTCTATCTGTCTGTTTCTTTGATCTGAGGTTCCAGATTTAATAAAATAAAATAGAAATGTATTTTTTTATATTTCTATGTTATTAATATATTTATAAATTAATACCGATTTTTGATACACTTAATGTGAAAAATTTAGTAAAACGCCATCTATTGCAATTAGCTCTAAACAAGATAGCTGCATCGAACGACTTTATCATTCTATGAGTTCGAATCATGTTCGAATGGAAGTTAAAGTTTTCAATTATCTTTTTTTGTCGAAATTACGTGATTTATGAGTGTAAATAGATAAACCAGCCTTGAGCAACGAAGTTTTAATATTTACTTATCTTACTTAAGCCAAAATCTGCCGTTTAACGCAATTTAGTAGTTGTAAATTTTGTTAGAGTAACCTATACTGCCATCTATGATTTTTTTTTTAAACTAATTATAATCCTTTAGAGATGAGACCCCATGACAATATTAATATTTAACGCACGAACTATTAATAAAAACTTACTAGCAGCATTACCACCATAATCAATCCTGATTCGTTGGCCTATAAATAGACCAGTCCTCTGGTCACCGGAAGAGTTGACTAATCGCCTGGCGATATCTTTGAAAACTTTGTTAACTAGCACTCGGACCGCATGGCCCTAGAATTTCAACCCCAAACGGCTCAAACACATCGATCCTTTATTTCAAAAAGACACAGGCCTCCTGACTGTGAGAGGGAGTGGGCCTTAATCTTACACGCGGGCCCAGTGCGGTTTAGTAGATGTCACATGTCTTTGAATTATTGGCTCTAGGACTAAAACACTCTTCACGAAGGAGGAGGCAGGTCGCGCGAGGGAGAGGACGGGAGAGCGTCCACCCCTTACCAACGCCGCAGTGGTAGACGCCCACGGCGACGCGACAGACGACGCGGGGCGATCTCCGGCCACTGTAGGCGCGGGCATGCGGGCGGCGAGAATGGGCGATCGCTGTCCGATCATGGACCATGCCTGGGTCTATGGCGCGTTGTGTTCCACGCGCGCCTCAAAGGGTGTCAGCACAAGGATGGGGCCCCCCCTTTAGAGGGCCAAAGCCTGCCGGGGTCGCGGGACACACGTATACTGCTACTCCGGAACATAAAGAGCTATTGAAGGACACCGTGGATTTTAGTCAGTACGAGTTTGACAGTCCCTCCCGCTCTGCCCTGGGTGGGAGGACTCATTTGATGATGAAAAAAAACGACAAAAACACAAACTTAAAATTTTTAAATTTTTTATTAATGTATTTATATAAATATTGATGAAACCGCGTGTTGATATTAGTGCTAATACAATACCCCAAGAAGCGTGTAGCAAGCCTAATACACGATTAAAACTTTACTCACGTTTATCTTAGATTTCGATTAGAAAGGCAGTACCTATGTTATTTTCTTAGCTTACAATTACAGTGAAATTAACAAAATTGCTTTCAGTAACTGTTCCAGTAATTGCTACTGTGGAAGTATTGGTCTTATAATTATTGTAGCGAGGAAACCAGGTTTTCTTTAGACTATGGATAGAATTTAATTTGGCAAAGAGCATGCTTGCTACTAGATACTATTGCCATAGTATAAAGAAGGGAAGTAGGCTATCTTTGACCCAGTCCGCCATACAATTGCCTACAGACTGTCTTAGGGTTGTAACTTTTAGCTAAATTTTATTCAGTGCCTATAAATTGGTAAGGGTCGGGAAGTTGTATTTACATTCATAAGAGGTTAGCGTTAATTATGTTACACGTTGTATACTAATCAGTTTTTGTATTTTATCTCGGACTATTATTTATTTATCTTTATTCATTTTTTTACCTCATTATGTACATTTTTAAATATTTTCACAAAATTAAAAGAAATATAATAAAAAACATTTAAAAATATATATTTATTTTATTATTAATTAATACAAACATAAATAATGCAATTATCTATTGAATCACACAATACGTTCTCCTGCGATTATCACATATTTTTCATTCATTTAGCCATGCCGACAAGCTGTGACGCGCGAACCTCGTGCAATGTTAGCCCCGACTGGCGCACCGCGAAACAGCTCGAGATTTTGTTAAAGTGTGCGACGGCGACGCATAGATACAATGGCGCACACATACAAGCCGCGCGCGTTGCGTTTGTATGAAGATAACTTACTTCCCGTCTTTATACTATGCTATTGCGTGGTGTATTACAGTCCACTTCCTCTCACAGGGAGGAGACATTAATGTCCAAGTATTATACGAGTAAGCTGATTATGAACACTTTTTTTGGATGTGAATCGTCAAACGATTGGTCTATTGGTGACCATCTGTCATAGCTAGTTATATAGCATAGTTTCCTCCGTGCCTCGGAAAGCACGTAAAGCCGTTGGTCCCGGCTGTCATTTGTAGATATTTGACTGTCGTTACTGTTAGTCAGAAGCTCTAAAAGTCTGACAACCAGTCTTACCATGGGGTATCGTATTATCCAGTTACTGGGTTGTGGAGGTCCGATAGGCAGTCGCTCCGTGTAAAATACTGATATTCAGCTGCATCTGGTTCGACTGGAAGCCGACCCCAATATAGTTGGGAAAAGGCTAGGCAGATGATGATGATGATGAATCATCAACCGATTCCCCCCACACTGGTTGAAGCGGAAGGGCCTGTCAGATTCTAACAACCCGTTCACAATTTAAGTCAAAGTGGTGAGCGGAGTGACGGGCGGCGCGAATAAGACATTATAGCTACTTTGTAAGTATGCGAATTCGCCACGGGCGGCGTTTCATAGCGTGTTTCAAACACTTCTATTCAGCCGCCCCGCACTAAGACCCCGCTCACAGCGGTATGGTCGCTAGTGACTAAAAGTCTAACCTGTTCATTCGGTTGCCCTTTGTAACCGTCGCGCCCCATTAAGCTGGCACCAGTACTTAATCGTTGATATTAACAATGTGACGGAAATTAATAATTTGTAAAAAGTATCATAAGTTCCAGTCCGTAACACGTTTCTTGCGTGTAACGTCACGATAAATACCTTACACTTTTCGTATTATTAACAAAGAAAAATAATGAACCGTTCAAAAAATATATTACCTTATTTCTACATTAGTTTTACCCGTGAAATTGCCGTGAAACTTAGTTATAAACACTCAATCATAATAATTTATTAAGCTGTCAAAAAAGCTGTTACTAGTCGTCGCAGACAGCGCAATAGGTATTATCGACAGCGTCAATAATAATTTGCCAATCACTGCTCAACATTAGTCCATCAGCTAGGGTTTTGAAAAAGAATAGCAAGTGTTTTTTGTTGTGTTAAATCAATGCATATTTACAAAGATATAACGCATCAAAATCCGAGAGTACAGGCTCGTGACGTCAGAAGCAAGTAAAAACCGCACTTGCTTGTGACACATTTGCAAAGATAGATTATAGAATCAGGCGTTACTTTGCGGAAATCCATGACATTAAATGTTATGAAAAATGTCTAGTTTTAATTCCGCAACAAAAATCCAGGCTTCATGCAGGATGCAGTCCCACCCTCCCGCCCTCATGCATATGCACATGAAGCAAAGGTCCCACCCTCCCGCCCACATGCATAATTATGCACACGTGCAAGAAAAATGGAAAAAACATGCCATGCAATCAAACCCACACCCGACACGTGCTCCGCCCCTCCACGGGGCACCCCCAGGAGACGCTGCCTGACTCGACAAGCGCTCGGCCCACTCGAGGCCGATTTTTCTTGCACGTGTGCATATGCATGCTACCTTTGCTTCATGTGCATATGCATGAGGGCGGGAGGGTGGGACTGCATCCTGCATGAAGCCTGGATTTTTGTAGCGGAATTAAAACTAGATATTTTTCATATTTTTCATATATATATATATATATATATAATCAACCCATCACGGTAACGTAATTATAATTTTATACATGTGTCTAAAGTATCAATTTATATTGCAACTTAAAAACAGGATTATTTTTAATATCCTTCACGTAGGCGCGGGCATGCGGACGGCGATTAATGGGTGACTCGCCATCTGATCATGGACCATGCCCGGGTTGACACAAAGAGCTGTCAGCAATCTGGGCTCCCCTTAAAGAGCCAAAGTCTGCCAAGGTCGTAGGACCGTCTGATCAAGTAACCGTGACCCCGCAACGTTACCGAAAAGGGCTATTGAAGGACACCGTGGATTTTAGTCAGTACGAGTCTGACAGTCCCTCCTGTCCCGCCCTGGGACACATTGATGATTTTACTTCGTTCATTTCCAGCAACATCATAGCCTATTCTTCTATTATTATTGATTCAGGAAAGTGAATCATTAGGAATATAAGGCGCGGGACACAAAGAAAAGACGTAAGACGAGGGCGCGTCGCAGACGTGCATAAATGTATGAGAGTCGCGCTCGCGCCCCGTCTCTTCTGTGTGTTTCACGTCGCGACGCTTCTATACATTTTGTATGAAAGAGACGCCGAAGAGACTCCGCCCCGTCTGCGTCTTACGTCTTTTCTATGGGGCCCGCGCCTTAGAGAATTAGGCGTTACTTTGCGGAAAACCATGATGGCATTAGGTTGCGTGGTATGTTAACTTTTTTCTCGCTTTTCTCGCATGAGTGCATATGCATGAGGGCGGAAGGGTGCATGTCTTTCCTACATGCCTGGATTTTTGTCGCAGAAATAAAAACTATCCGTCTTACCACAAGAAAGATAAACAACTGTTGAACACTACTTGTACAAAAAAAATGGTAAACGTCAATACGACATTTCACGTTGATATAAGGGTCGTTTTGCAGTTACACTTTTTTTAGACAAGCGTTCAACAGACGTGTATGTTTTTGTACGGTAGATATTTTTCAAACATTTAGGTAATTAGGAATATTACCAAGTGACCGTTTTAGATCCGATGCAGTTATTTTCCAGTTCTATACACTGCAAATCAATACAAAGTAGAGTAAACTGTCTGTAGACTTTTCAGTTACGTTATAACTTTATAGTGACGCTTGTTAAGCTTAAAATGAAAATTAACTGAAGTTTAATTAAACTTATATCAAAGTTTGGGAGAAATTTTGATATTAGAAGCTTGAGTATTAATCTTAAGCATATGTTTCATAATCAATTAGCTAGAAAAGTAATAAGGGTTGACATTGTTGTGAAATATTAAAGCTTCTAGCAGTTTTTAGAAGAAGAACACCATTTTTCTTTGAAATTTTTATTAATTTTAAATTAATTATTTGAATAATCAACTTTAGGCTTATTAGGCTCGCGGGACTGTCTCATCATGAAACCGTGACTTCAGAGTCAACGTAAAGGGCTATTGAAGGATCAGAATGGATTTTATTCAGTACGAGTCTTAAAGTCCCTTTCGTCCCGCCCGAATGGGAGGACTTATTTTATGATTATATCGCGATAAAAATAATACTCTAGATTTTTTTTTTAATTAATTACAAGATCGTCGACGAGCTCATCGTAATCTTTTGGAGAATACCATAGCAGATAGATGACTTACAACTTTTTTGATGAAATCACTGTCTTAATAATTCAGTACCCTTTAATTAAACATTTCCTTAAAGCTTGATTTTTTTTAAATAAAATTCTTAGAAACTGGAATCTGATCGAAAAGGCTTTACCTTCAAATTACATTAAAAATACCATTTATTTCAAGCGACAGAGCTTGATAAATTAGATGCCAATAATATTGCTCTTGAAATACGAAGCACGAAAGGGAAAAAGAAAATACTCTTTTCGACTTAAAAATGTGCTTTTAAAAATACTTTGAATCATTGAAGTGTATTTAAGATAAGTAATTAGGTAGAGCAAATTGTCGGTCTCGATTTATGAATTTCTCACCCAGCCAGGCGCATTACTTTGTGTAATTTATTTCATCACCACTGCTCTCAAAACGAATGGAAAATCGCGAGGAAACCGGCATGTCCTACAACCGAATACATGTGACATCTACCAACCCGCACTAGGCCCGTGTGGTTGATTATGGCCTGTGCCTGTAAATTTAATTCATGCATTAAACGCACACTATAAGCTGTAAGCTGGCTTATTATAAACTATGCGATTATATCGCTGATAATAATGCTTGGCTCCATGCTGGTCCTGCTCCACCTGACAGTGTATAGGATAAATATTGATAGCGTTTATTTAATATTCTTGTTGGAGCTGATGAAGATTGTACAACTGTATTTGCATTGTGTAGATTCAATCTTCTGTAGCACCATAATTTTGTAGTGTCCTTTACTTTTTTTTTAATTACTTTACTTTTTTATCTTTGACAATTCTAAATTGAAATAAATGCTTTGATTTTGATTTTTCCCCAGCATTAAAAACATTTTAAGCTGATGATGACAATGATAATGAAGGTACGAGTAAGGTCAATATAACAAAATAACACTTTTGTTTAAACGCTTAACAGAAATACAAACAATAAATTCAAATTACGAGAATGGATAAAATGTTCACCAAATTATGTTTCATGAATTACTATAGAAATAAAGATGTTGATAGAAGCCCCGCTGTGCAGGGCTTTTATTTCTGTATTCACATTTTAAAAGAACCTAACATTAAAGGGACAACGGGGCATCGTCAAGCCTCTTCGCTTGCTTCCATTTGGTGACCGTTAACCCATTTTGGTCAGCAAAAATAATATAGATACAAAACTATAATATAAAATTTGGACTAAATTGTAACTGATCCAGGTTAGCACCAATTCTTGCTTTTTTAAAAGACAAAATGCAATTGATCTTGCTACTTAAAATTCATCAGACAAAAGTTCAAACAAAAGATTTATTTTAATATTTTCACAACTAGATTTCTGCTGGAAAATTCAATATTCCAGTTAGTTACGAGTAGGTCACAGATGGCTAGACTGAAATCTATAAAATTTATGATCCGACGTCAATTTCAAATGTTTGTTGGTAAAACTTTAGGCCCGAATTTACAAGATACTCGTAAAAGACAACAGAGAAACTGCCAAGCTAAGATAATCTTGGGCCTTTCTCATTTGGTAAATGAGAACAAAAGGTTTCTAGTTTTTATTGACATATGGGACTTGTATAGTATGTTTTGTGTTATTTATTTTTATACTAGCTGCGTTGCTAACGGTTTCACCCGCTACAACTCGAAAATTATCGAAAATCGGGATAATAATTATCCTGTCGTGCCTAAAAATTATATTAATAACCTCAATATAATTTTTAAAGACCTATGCATAGATACCCCACGTATGGGTTTGGTGAAAAAAAAATTGTTTCGTTTTTATTTTGTGTGAAAATCCTAATGCGGTTTACATAATACATCTACCTACAAAGTTTCAACAGGATAGCTCTTATACTTTCGACAAAAAGTGGCTGTGACATACGGACGGACAGACAGACAGACAGACATGACGAATCTATAAGGGTTCCGTTAATGCCATTTGGCTACGGAACCCTAAAAATTAGTTCATTTCCAAATTGTGTGCGTTCACTCGAGTGAGTCACTCAATAAGGCTCATTTTTACACATCCCTTGCCTCGAAAGCGAATTTAACAAGTATAGCTAAAGTATTACTCATCCTTGTCTGTCGTTATTTAGTAGACAGGGTGACGCCACTAATACGCGAGTGCCCACATGTCCCTACCTATAAAAAAGTACAAGGGTAGGGTGTCCAAAAAATTTGAGCTGAGGTTAATTTTAGGCCTTTATCGTCAGAGCGCGATCCGTTCCGGCGATCTGGTGATACGATCTCTGTATCATATGGATGTCAAGGATGGACGCGATGGGATCTGACGCCGGCAGTGAGAAAGCACATTTGGACATTCATACGTTACAGAGATCGCATGGGTTCAGATCGTATCGCCGGAACGGGTTCGATCCCCAAACCCAACAAATATTTGTATGATATGCAAGAAGTTGTTCCGAGTCTGGGTGTTTGTGTATGTCAGTTTCTATGTTTGTAAACGCACACAGACAACAGAAATTCCAAGAGGCAACGTTAATAAAAAAGGAAAGTAAATAATGTCTGCCACATGTCTTCGATTTTTTGGTTCTACAATATGTATGAAAAGTACAGTTGAGACCACGGACTAGCAAGCGCAGCGTAGGACGTCCACCAACTAGATGGACAGACGACCTTATAAAGGTCGCCGGAAGACGCTGGATGCAGGTCGCTTCCAACCGGTAGGTATATGTGAAGATCTAAAGGGGAGGCCTATGTTCAGCAGTGGACGTCCTATGGCTGAGATGATGATGATGATGACAATATGTTGGTGTCCTAAAGAAAAATAAAAATAGCTTGGTAATATCCCGTTTTAAATTCAAATAATAATAACTGGAGAAAACTAAAATTTGAAGTCCTGAAAAATGTCCCATATATTTAACAAAAAGGATGGGCACCGC
Organism: Agrotis exclamationis; assembly: GCA_950005045.1. NCBI lineage: Eukaryota > Metazoa > Arthropoda > Insecta > Lepidoptera > Noctuidae > Agrotis > Agrotis exclamationis. Next base: position 11,250,488 of record OX465442.1, read on the forward strand.
ACTACGTAATACTCGAAAACTATTGAGAGCGGAATTCTCACAGAACTTGACGGTATTCAGAGAATTTTCTAGATTCCTATACTTTCTAGTATTTGCCGTTCTTCTTGAGAAAGAGTTGGGAGTCGAATTCCGTTTTATATGACGTAATAAGTAGAAGGTATATCTTGGAGTGAAGTATTTTATGAACTGAGAAAACTTATATTTTTAGTGTCTGTATTTTCTTGAAAATTGAAAATGAAATAAGCACCTCTAGTGTACTCGTATTAACGAGGAACTTCCCGTTAATTTACGCCACAAAAACGTGAAAAATCATTTGCATTTTTTATTTAAGATTTCTGTTTTATTCTTTTCGTTACTGAACTTACGATACAGCATTATGTAACAAAAAAAAATACATGTGGCACTTTGAGACTGCCGCGGTGAAGCATTGCATAACATTTTTTTTGTTTAAAGAATAAATTCGCCTACCGCGTATATTTAACGAGAATATAATTTATTTTAAATGTTTGTGGTGCACTACTGTAATAAAGAACTTCTTTGTTGTAGGAGAATTTTATAAGTAGGTTTCATTGTGAAAACTCCTTTTGTAGCTGGCCGTTTAGGATCAGTAAGAAAAAGTAAATTGTTTTTGTGACAGATATTTTTATGATTGCCGAAGTCTCCCGAACTGAAACGATGTTAGACGATGCGTGGATATCAGATATTTTCCTTAGGTTTTTGGAATTTTTTTGATTCGGTCGCCGCGCCGCGCCGCGCTCAGAGCCCGCGATAAAAGCTATGCAATAGCTTAAAACGAATTGTCAACAAAAAAGCCATAGCCAATAAGTTATTCTTGTCAGAACGTTCTAGAAAAATTACACACTCCATATTTTTCGATACAAAGAATTATAGGCAACAAAATTGACCTTGAAATTAATTATGCGACACTGTGTTGATAAATTCCAAGGTCAATTTGGCTTCAAATGTCGTGTCTCTGGAGACGCAAAATGTTTTAACAAGTAGTGTATAGGCAATGTAAACTTGACTTAAGAACTAGTGTTAGTTTTAATTTCATGTCCAAGGTCATTTTAATACCACAATTTGTTAATGTAATTAGAAAATTAAATAGTAATGGTAATTTATTTTATATCAAAATCCTTTTTTTTTAAACGTGTAAGGTATAGGTAAGCGTAGTGTGGGACGCCCCCCGGCAAGATGGACCGACGATCTGAAGAAGGTTGGTGGCCGTGGCTGGATGAAAAAAGCAGGAGATCGTGCGCTGTGACGCTCCCTGGGAGAGGTCTATGTCCAGCAGTGGACTGCAATAGGCTGAAATGATGATGATGACATAAATAATTTATAACCTGGATAGTTTTATCCTAATTTTTCGAGTTAATTAGCTAGTACGATTATAACTATCACTAACAGAAGCGCTTTTTGTTTTTTAATAGCATTTAGCGCTGACTCGCTGAATTTATATAATCCCTAAACCGGTGTATTTCATTTAACTACTGTACAGCATTTTTGAAAGGAAGCATATACATACAGCTTTACCTACTCTTGTGCATTTAATAAGATTTACGAAACGGGTTTCAGTAAGTCGGAACCCTTTCAGTGTATGAAAAAGGTAACATATTCTCTAAACATGATTCTTAAGGCTCTCACCCACTGCGCCACTTTGTAGCGCTGTTGTCGTGCGTTTTTTAAACGCGATATGCGTCCTCATTTACTATGTCGACCGTCAGAGTATGCCAGCTTCTCTGTTCTCCGATCATTATAATATCTAGATCTTTTCAAGGTTTTAGGCGAGCGTGCACCACCCTAGACCGTATTAAAGCTTCACATCAGGCCAGTGAGCGCAAAAGGCAAGCATAATAAGTGGAAAAAATGCGCCTTAATTGATGATAGTCGGATTTTCAAAGTGCAATAGAAGCTGTGCAAACGATCGTCAAAATTGCCATTGTATCTATACAAATGCTTGAATTTGAAATGCGCAATCTGTTTCATTCATACTGAACCAGGCAACGATTTTAGGAGATACAGAGTCATATTTACATAGATGAAAGTATACATGAGAACATCGTGACCGCTTGTTGATTCACACGACACTACGACTACGCCAAAAGGCGAAACAAATGTTTTAGAGGTACGCAGCGTTGTGCGACTGTCAAAGGGCAACCAAAGCAACAGGATACATTTTTAGTCAGTCTGGCAGTCTCTGCCCCATCTAGGTCCAAATAAAAATGCAGTACGCCACTCGGTCTAGTGGTGTATGTGTGTTAGACGTATTTCGTACTAATGCGACATGAGATCCGCTTTACAGTCAAAAGTTGTGAGAGAATCGCCTTTTGCTTTTGCATCGCAACAACTTGCGGTGGGCGCGAACCCTAAATCGCGAAAAAATTCGCCAGTAAACATGTCTTTATATTTTCACCTTGGATACAGTTACATAACGTAATGTAGCGAAGATATGGATACTATTACAGCTTTCTTCTTTGAAGTTATGTTGATATTTGTACTGGATACAGTGGTGTTATCTCAAGATGTTGTTTTGGTTAAAGGAGGCTCAATTCTAAGGATATTTTGTGTACTTAGATGAGATGAGTCAAGCAAGGGAAAAGTCTCATATACAGGCACGTCACCGAATATTTTACTTAAAATTATGTACTTGTATGTATTTTTATGTCCTTTTCTTTTTTTTATCATCATATTGAGTCCTCCCACCCCGGGCAGGGCGGGAGGGACTATCAGACTTGTACTGACTAAAATCCACGGTGTCCTTCAATAGCCCTTTATGTTCCGGGGTCACGGTAATGAGATAAGTCCCGCGACCCCGGCAGTCTTTGGCCCTCTAGAGAGGGGCCCCGTCATTATGCTGACGCTCTTTGAGGCGCGCGTGGAACACAACGCGCCGTCGACCCGGGCATGGTCCATGGTCGGGCAGCGAGTTGCCCTCCTTTACTCGCTGCCCGCATGACCGCTCCTACGGTGGCCGGAGATCGTCTTGCGATGTCCGTCGCCGCGGGCGTCCACCACCGCGGGTGGTGTATTTTTATGTCCTTGAAAATCTTTCGTCTTCCCTTTTGCTTTGAGGATGACGCCGTCTTCTGATGTTGGCATAGGCTTCGGCTTTGGAAATTATATTGAGTACTAACTTGTTCCCAGTGGACACCCTCGTTGCTCGGCTCCTATTCGTCAAAGCGTGATGTTATATAGCCTACACGGGTCGCTACCGTATCCTTATTTGTAATGAAAGTAAAATTACCTAATTTTAATTTTTTACTAAGCCCCTTGAGATGGGCACGCCGCAATCGCGGCGGTAAGACCCCTCTTTGAGGAGTGGCTGGATAGGAGTCACGGCGTCCTGACCTACCGCATGACGCAGGTCCTCACCGGACACGGAAGTTTCGGGAGGTACCTGTGTCTAAGGAGAAAGGAGGAAACGCCTGGGTGTCACCACTGCGAAGATCGCCCGGAGGACACAGTAGAGCATACGGTGCAAGACTGCCCAGCTTGGGCAGAGCACCGACGTGTCCTCACGGCGGCGATAGGCGGAGACCTCTCGCGCCCGGCATTGGTTGCGGCCATGCTGCGGGGCGAGACGGAGTGGGAAGCGGTCGCCTCCTTCTGCGAAGCAGTCATGCTCGCGAAGGAGGAGGCGGGCCGCGTGAGAGAGAGGACAGTGTCCTCCCTCCGCCCCACCCGCAGTGGTGGACGCCCACGGCGACGGACGTCGCAAGACGACCTCCGGCCACCGTAGGCGCGGGCATGCGGGCGGCGAGTAAAGGGCAACTCGCTGCCCGACCATGGACCATGCCCGGGTCGACGGCGCGTTGTGTTCCACGCGCGCCTCAAAGAGCGTCAGCATAATGACGGGGCCCCCTCTCTAGAGGGCCAAAGCCTGCCGGGGTCGCGGGACTTATCTCATTACCGTGACCCCGGAACATAAAGGGCTATCGAAGGACACCGTGGATTTTAGTCAGTACAAGTCTGACAGTCCCTCCCGCCCTGCCCGGGGTGGGAGGACTCATTTGATGATTTTACCACGATAAAAAAAAAAAAAAAAAAAGCCCCTATAGATTTAAAAAATAAAATTGACACTTCTCATTGACACTACTACACACCGCCCTAAAACAAAAAAGTAACATTTCAATGAACTAATATGTACAAGTCTCCCCGAGCACACATAACTGTCGAAAAAATATTCTAAACTTTCCTCACGACATTTTCAGTTACGTAAGAAAATTTGCCACTCGACGGAAAGTTACAAGTAAATAGTTCTAACAACCCTATCGATCAACACAAGGCATAGTCATGTAAACTTCACTTGACTGTGAAGTTTAGATGACTATGTGCTCAAACACACTGCGAGCCTAGCGCGGTGGCGGCGGCGGGCGCGGAAATATTGAATGTATGAAATCGCCGCTCGTGGCCACATTGAAGTGACTAAGGCGGGGGCCTAGCGCGATGGCTACAAGCGATTTTGCGAGCCTAGGCGTTGCTAGGCAACAATCGATACAACGGGCGGGTGGCAGGTGTATCAAACATTTTCGGTCTTTTAGTAGCGCCATCTAGTTACCAGAACATGCACTAAAGTACTACCGTTGGATGTTTTTGTACGTATTTAAATTATTTTTAACGTACTTGAGTAGAAAAATGTAGAATGATTGATAATTTACTTGTATGCAATCCTAAACAACCTATAAAACATTTTAAAATGAATTTCTTTATACAAGATTTATAGAAACTACTTTGTACCACCGGTTTACAACACCTGAATTCGCCACTACAAAAACAAACGCTTGATCCGGCAGTGTGGACACAGATCGCGCCCGCCGCCGCGCCCGCCGCCGCGCCCGCCGCCGCGCCCGCCGCCGCCGTCGCGCTAGGCTTCCAGTGTGGACACACACTATGCCTGAGTCTACGTTACGATAGCACATTGTGTCCTTGGGAGTATATACGAAGGGTTATTAAAAAAAATAATTAAACATTTTCAATGTCACATTTTTTTCAATTTCAAAAAAGTAAAGGTGTGCACCTATTGCGATCAACCGGCAAAATATGACCCTTAGAGGGCCAAAGCTTGCCATGGTCGCGGAACTGTTTCGCCAAATAACTGTGACCCTGGCACGTAAAGGGCTATTGAAGGATCATCGTAGATTTTAGTTAGTACGAGACTGACAGTCCCTCCCGCCCCACCCTGGGTAGGAGGGCTCATTTGATGACTTTACCAAGATAAAAAAAAACATCTTTGAATCTGTACTAGAGACTCCAGTCCAAGAGAAAACCAACAACCGAATTTTATTTATCAAAAATTCTTTTTATTTCCAGAAAGTTTAACAATAAATGTATTGAAATCTGAAATGAATTACGCAACGAAAAAAATATCCTTTTGATCTGCAAATATGTATATCGATCAATAAGACATTTTGTGTAAACTTCACTAAACGACCTCGAGTTAGCTTTTGTGTCCTTGGGGAGTTTGCGAAGGGTTAGGTCCCAACTTTAAAAAGAAAACTAAGGCTGTGTCCCCAGTAGGCAAACTGTTAGCAGCCGACTGAGTGAGCCGCAAATTTGTGGCAAACTGAAATTTGAGTTAGCTGCAACAGATCAATTTTCGTGCGTCGCAAGCAAACTGTTATGAGTATAGGAGAGTTATTTCGGTACTTGCATCGAAATGTTGATATTAAAATGGATATTCCTGGGATTTCTAACAGACAATCTCGTGTGGAAAACAGTACCACAAATAAATCATAATAATAAAAATATCAGAGATAGATTAGACAAATAAAGTGTTTCAAAGTAAATAACTTTTTATACAATATATAAAGGGATTTTCTGCTCTTTAAAAGTAATTCCGGGATTTCGGCCATATCCACTTTAGTCTTTCGCAGCGTAAGTACATGAAGCACTCTACCTAAATCCGACCTATGGTTATGAGTTAGCCGCTTATTTAGGTCGACCGCATGAACAGTTTGCAGCAAACGGACTCACTACGCGCCGACTGGAACCGACTTTGCTGTAAGTCGGCCACTAACTGAGACAGTCGGCTCACGTTACGCTACAAGTTGCGTAAAGTGAGCGCAAAACTAGCAAACTGTGAACACTATATTTCAAATGGGAACCGATCAATTTACCGAATTTTGTTTGTTCGAATTTCATTACACCGAAAACTATTGACCGACATCTCTTTTGCTATATGCATTATTTGACATATTTTCAGTTCATCGAAGTATCATTAGCCATAAGTATTATTTTACCGAAGTATGTTCCGCCGATTAACAAAATAACTTTTTACTATTGACCGAAGTCTCTTTTAAACTTTTTTCAATTGCCAAATGATTTATTTGCCATATTTTCACCATACCGAAATAACATATTACCGAAAAATTAAATTACTGTCATAAAAATTCAATATATTGTGCTACAAAACTTTGTGGCAGAAACGAAATGCTGCTCAGCCGACTTTACGTAGTCTTGTCTGCCCTACCCCTAGAGTGTAATTTAAAATCGCGTAGGCGCGGAGGGGTGGGTTGGCCCGCGAGCTGAGGAGCAGGTGGTTGGAACGGCCGCCGCCGCGGCTGAGGCTGGCCGGCAAAGCCGGCCAGTAAACCGAAGCTGCGGTGGTGAGCGTTCAAATCATCTGCGACGATAAGCTCGCGTGGGGCCACCCAAAACCCCGCAGCGCCGGAGCCATGACAGAAACAATGCTTGTTGCATGTTGCATGCTTGCTTGAATGCTGCGTGTTTGCTGAATTTTGCATGCTGCGTGCTTGCTGCATGTTGCATGCTGCATGCTTGCTTGCACGCTGCAAGCTTGCTTGCATGCTACATGCTTGCTTGCATGCTGCATGCTTGCTTGCACGCTGCGTGCTTGCTTGCATGCTGCATGCTTGCTTGCATGATGCATGCTTGTTTGAATGCTGCATGCTTCCTTGCATGTTTTTGTGGTGCTTGTTTGCATGTTGCAAATCTGTTTTATGCTGTTTGCAAGTGTATCACAATACAAACCTTTTTACAAAAACAAGAACAACACAATAACAAAAGAGTATCTAGAATCAAACAAATTCCGCAAAAAGATTCGGACACACGTGCTAGCCAGAACACCCCTAAAGGTGAAACCGCACTAGGCGAAACTGCACTGCAGCGGAACTGCGCGACACGACGCGTCAATATATTCTTTATATGAAATGAGAAAAAGCGTCGTGTCGCGCAGTTTCGCCTAGTGCGGTTTCACCTTTATAGTCCAACTATATAATTAACAGCCATTGTCAAAAGTCATTAATGATAATACAATACCCGTCAGAGTTATATTATCGTATATGACTTTTGTACAATTGTTTTGTATTGTCTATGTACCTACATTTCAATGGCGCCTGCTAAAAATGTAACAGCAATAATTAGTGTGCACAAATTTCTAGGTGTTTGGTGTAGTGAAAATATGGCAATTAAAACAGTGGTATAATGAATGTTCGGAAACATAATACTTCGAACAACCGTCATTTCGAGTAAGTGTAACATCGGTAAAAAGTTTTTCGGCCAAATGAAGTGTTGGAGTAACGAAAAAAAACGAATAGATAATAGGTTAACTGAAACAGTGGCAAACGTTACTTCGATGAAGTAAAAAAAAACCAAACGATAATAGTTGAAAAGTTTTAGGTCAAATGAAATTCGGTCAAACATTTTTCGATCTTATGATAGGTAACCATTTCAAATATATGGAAGAGCGTACTAAACCGATACGCCGCAAACTCAGTCGGCTGCTAACAGTGTGCCTACTGTAGACACAGCCTTAGTTTGCATTCATACGACAACGAGTGTTCGTGACAGGTTCATTTTAAAAGATTGTCCTTGGAGTATCTTATTTTATTCAACTGTATAGAAACCGTTGACAGCGAAACACGAATGAGACTTGATTTTAAAATGGGTAGCATATAATATTATCTTTTTTTTATCAAACTGCAGGACAATTAAGGGCTTATTTGAAATAAATCCTTTTTTTTATATTAGGTTTCGAAAGAGAACGGTATGGCCTTTGCTCAGCCGTGGGACATAGTACCCATAGGCTATAAAAATAGATTAAAAAGAAAGTTTGAGGAATAGGGTTTTAAACCTCATTCCCAGTTGAAAGAAGGAGGAGGGTATTGTGTCTCTATGAGAGACGCCCAGAGCGTTGAGGACCGCGACTAATCTCGAGGCGACGCGCGGACTTGCAGACAGCGAGTAATGGGTAGCTTGCCGTCCGATCAAGGACCAGGGTCTAACCCTAAACTATCAATGCACAAAACCCGTAGTTTCTGCCGCCGTTTCAGACGTTTCATATTCTTTTTATCACTTACAGGCATAAGATTAGTTAGTGATACGAGCTACAAATTGATGATAATATGACTGGACACTTGTCCTGACTTAAGACTTCAAAACTAATAAAGAGATTCACTCAAAAATTTCGAGTTTCTTTCGAACGGACCCGTAATTTCAGCTGTCAGTAAATTAGTAGAGCCGCTATCCTAATCCTACCTATACCTCATTATCAGTACAAAATAAAATATTCAACGACGATTTTGTCAACACCTACCCTTATTCCGTTCCGAAATTATCTTACTCCATTTTGATTCCTGCTCAAAAGTTCACGAACAGTCACTCAAACCCACTCATACCCATTGTCCTTACATGTCATTTTGATCCCCTCTTTGACCCCCAGACAATCTCTTTGTTTGGTATGACACAAAGGCATATCTGTACCCTTAGCACGAGTTTTCACTCTTTTACTTTACAGCGTCTTTCCAGTATTTACAGCGTTTCTTGTATGACAAAATGGAACAGCGCCTCTGGTGTGCGAAGTAGGAACTAATTTTTTCCTTGAAAATTGTCAATTTGAAGTTGTCAAAGTTCCAGTTTACTTTACGTCTCAAATACTGAAAACTCGTGCTCAGGGTACTGGTGTCTAGGTAAACAATAGACATATCACTCGTTTGTTTTGTCAGTCATATTTGTTTGACTGTCAAACGACTGGATATCTACTATATGTATACAGGGTGGAATTTTGTAATGCCACCTGGAGGGAAAGTACTCTTAATACTGCAGATAGAAAATTTTACTCAATGGAAACATTCCTTTATTTTTGAATAGAAAGCAAACTGCATTCAAAGATTTTCGAAAATTCTCTTCTCCCACACCCGGGAATCGAACCGGCTAAAATCTGAAAAAAAAACCCTGTACTTTTATTTCATCGATCGTTAGGGTCAATTATAAGGATGAAATCTCTCTAACAAACATGATAAATTAAATGAAAGGAAATTACAAATTTAATTTTTTTGTAAATAATTAAATTATTTTAAGATTTCCTGGTTTTCCTTTCATTTAATTTATCATGTTTGTTAGAGAGATTTCATCCCTATAATTGACCCTAACGATCGATGCAATAAAAGTACAGGGTATAATTTTTTCACATATTAGCCGGTTCGATTCCCGGGTGTGGAAGAAGAGAATTTTCGAAAATCTTTGAGTGCAGTTTGCTTTCTATTCAAAAATAAAGGAATGTTTCCTTTGAGTAAAATTTTCTATCTGCAGTATTAAGAGTTAGTAGTAGTTCTACAGACGGGAGAAATAAAAAAGGCGTATAAGGAATTAACTAACAAAAAGGACTGGATCGTACAGATGAAAGACAAAAATAGATTGAAGGAGAATCGAAGGCAAGAAATATTAGATATTGCTACATCGTACTACAAGGAACTATATGCAAATAGCACAGCAGAAAAAGAAATAGAATTGTTAGAGATTACATCGGTACCCAGCATTTTGCAGGAAGAAATAGAATTCGCTATAGAAACCCAAAGAGACGACAAAGCTCCGGGACCCGACGGAATAAGCAATGAAATAATAAAAAAAGCAAAACAGACAATAACACCTGTACTCAAAGAAATATTCAATTCTATCATCAACACAGAAACGATTCCACAGCAATGGACTCAGTCTAATATAATTCTTCTGTACAAAAAAGGAGACCAGCACGATATCGGAAACTATCGGCCCATAAGTTTGATGTCTAACCTATACAAAATATTTGCAAAGATCCTACTCAAGCGTATGGAAAGAAAACTAGATGAGCAGCAGCCAATAGAACAGGCAGGTTTCAGAAGAGACTACTCAGTTCTCGATCATATCCACACTGTTAGGCAAATCATTGAGAAATATACGGAATATCAACTTATATACTATGTAGCATTTGTCGATTATAGTAAGGCATTTGACTCGTTAATACACACAAACATCTGGGAAGCGCTAAGAGAACAAGGGATTGAACAAAAATATATAAGATTGATCAGAAGTGTTTACAAAAACAGCTCGGCATGCATTCAGCTAGAAAAGAAAGGAGATTCATTTAAGATACAAAAAGGGGTAAGGCAAGGAGATCCTCTCTCTCCAAAACTTTTCTCTGCTGTACTGGAAATGATCTTCAGAAACTTTGAGTGGGAAAATCTGGGGTTAAATATTAATGGCCGCACACTAACACACTTAAGATTTGCCGATGATATTGTGTTATTCGCAACAACGCCAGAAGACCTAAACAGAATGTTAAACGAACTAGCATCTGAAAGTGCAAAAGTTGGATTGAAACTAAATCCCGACAAAACAAAAGTAATGACCAATGGATATAAAAGCAGCATAAATATTGGCGGGGCACAAATTAGTTATGTAGAAGAATATATATACCTCGGGCAGCTGATATCACCTAAAGATAACATAAACAAGGAAATCGAAAGAAGGATAGCGAATAGCTGGAAAAGGTATTGGGGCCTAAGAGAAGTAATGAAAGACAAAAACCTACATATAGCAATAAAGAGCAAAATATTCAATGTCTGCATCTTACCAATTTTAATGTATGGAAGTCAAACATGGGCCATGACAAAAAACACAACCAATAGAATTGCCATTTGCCAAAGAGCAATGGAAAGGAGCATGCTGGGAGTAAACAGGAGGGATAGATTAAGAAACATTAAAATTAGGAAAAAGACGAAGATACAGGATGTTACCCTAAAAATAAAAAGGCAAAAATGGAAGTGGTCGGGGCACATGATCAGAGGAAAGGACAAGTGGAGTAAGATAGTAACACAATGGTATCCAAGGGAAGGAAAAAGGAAAAGAGGTAGACAACAAAAAAGATGGGACGATGATATCAGGCAGGTTGCAGGCATAACATGGAATAGAGTGACCCAAGAGAGACTTGAATGGAATAGGTTGGAGGAGGCCTTTGCCAACTGGCAAACGGACCTACAGAAATTAAAGAAACACGAAATACGTGAACAATTTTAATTATAAGAAAGTGTATGTAATAGTGTAAGGAAACGAAATTGTAAATTTACTGTCCGAATAAAAGGCTTTATTATTATTATTATTATTATATTATTATTAAGAGTACTTTCCCTCCAGGTGGCATTACAAAATTCCACCCTGTATAAAAATAAGTCGGGTTTTCCTTCCTGATGTTATAACTCCAGAACGCACGCACCGATTTCCACGGTTTTGCATTCGTTGGAAAGGTCTCGGGCTCCGTGAGGTTTATAGCAAAGAAAATTCAGGAAAAAAAAAATCTTCTTCTTTTAATCATCAAACGAAATGTTACATAAAACGAAGCCATCTGGTAGCGAAACGGAGTTCGTCGGGTTTGCTAGTTCTTGATGAAATTGTCAAATATTTAGGCGAATAATGTTTTATTTTTCTACTAGCACTTTACCTGTGACCCCCTCCCTCTCACAGAGAGGACGCCTGTGTGACACCAGCAGTGGGAATATTTTTATAGGCTGATTATGATTTACCTGTGGCTACACCCGTGGTCATGATTGTCCGTCCCATATCTGTGGCAGAACAAACTAAAGGTGGAATGGGAAGGTTCTCGAATGAAGACTACATGAAGGTAAACATAATGTGGGACGACCCCGGCAAGATGGACCTGAAGAAGGTCGAAGAAGCTGACAGTGGCTGGATGAAAAAAGCGGGAGATCGTGCGCTGTGACGCTCCCTGGGAGAGGCCTATGTCCAGCAGTGGACTACAGTAAGCTAAAATGATGAATGATGACACCGGTATGGAGATATGAATAAAAATAAAATTGTGCTACCGGAATAAAAAGAAAATTGTCCAGGTTACAAACTATGTGTGCTTTTTTATTTCATCCAAACTCACCAAGTGTTTTTGTGCAATGTATATTCATCATCATCATCATCATCAGCCGGAAGACGTCCACTGCTGAACATAGGCCGCCCCCTTAGACCGCCACGCCGAACGACAATTCGCCACTTGCATCCATCGGTTGCTCGCGACCCTCACGATGTCGTCGGTCCACCTAGTGGGAGGCCTGCCTACGCTGCGTCTTCCGGTCCGTGGTCGCCACTCAAGAACTTTTCTTCCCCATCGGTATATTGTATTGCAATGTATATTGGTTAAACTAAATTATAAAAAAAATGTAGTAGGTAGTAGAAGTTCTGTTAACCCCAAAATCTTCTATACCGCGATTTTAACATAAACAAGTAGTCCCAAATATAATGAATACAGACAATACCTATCTTATCTACCAGATTTGCTATCAGTAGGCTTTTCTCTTATCTATGACGTCAACAGACGGGCAGGATTGACTGACTAAAACACGTAAAAAAAGATTGGGTAGTTTAAAGCTTCAGGTGTTCAACCCGAATTCTGGTCATGTCATATACATAATTTTCTAATAATCGTCTCCAACTATATTGTGGTCGGCTTCCATTCGAACCGCTGCACCTGCAGCTGAATATCAATATTTTACATGGAGCGACTGCCTATCGGACCTCCTCAACCCAGTAACTGGGTAATACGATACCCCATGGTAAGACTGGTTTTCAGACTATAGAGCTTCTGACTATTGTTATAATATCGTTTAAAATATTGACAACACGTCACTTCTTGACTTAATTCTTACATAGTTCTGATGTCATGAGCCCTTTGCCAATGTTCATTGATTTACAAGAACACTTACCGCATTATTTATCAATACCCTAAACTAATGAAATAAATGTTTTTGCAATTTATGAAACCTTTTTTCTTTTTGGTGATAAATTTATCAAACGAGTACTCTCGTCCTTAATCGAGTGGCAGGGACTATCAGACTCATACACTGAAAAAATTTTACTTTAGCAAAGTACCTTTTTGGCTCGGTTACAATCATATTGGTAAATTTTAACTAAGACTTGCCTAAAAATCTACAAGTAAACTTGACAAAGAGTAGACTTGTGAATATTGTTAAATATTCTTGGCTAATAACCAATAAGCATGTTGTTGTTACTAAACGAGTATTTCACTCGGTTGTTTTTTCCAAACATCTATAGTTAATAATAGATAAGTACAACTCTGTTGATTGTAATCGAGTAATTATTCGGTTGTTTTTTACAAACATCTATAGTTAATAATAGATAAGTAGAACTCTTCTGATTGTAATCGAGTAATTATTCGGTTGATTTTTACAAACCAACATATTTATCAATACATAAGATTAACCGATTCATTGCCACCTTCATTTTCGTGAACATTTCAGCCAGGCCCCATTCATTGGTCGGTGGATCACCATTTGAGTCATCGGCCTCCCTGAAGGATGACTCAACTGATGAGTCATAAAATATTTTTCATTTAAAGACGTAGGAAATTAATCTCAGCTTAATCAAATGTAGATATGGGCGGCTGCCATTTTTCTTTACTCGGTTGCTTCTTGCAAACTACCTCTGTTAACGGCAATCGGTTCGTGTCGTTTAATTTTAACCGAGTAGCTAACTCTGTTAAAAATAATCGAATCGTTTGGCTAGCATCAATCAATCCCATCATTCGTTTAGTCTCGGTCGCTAGTTAGCTCGTTCATTTGCTCGTCGATTCTCTTGAAGTAAGCACGCGTGCATGCGCTCCTCGTTCGTGGCTCCGCTGTGAATATTGGGTGTGTGTGATAAGTTTGGACAAGTGACACGTTGTTTGGACAATATTATGGACGATTAATGAATTCAATTTGTATTATCAATAAAAATACTTAGGTCAGTACTTCCAAAGTTTTTATATTTTAAAGTGTATCTACTTTCGAATATAAAAACTTTGGAAGTATTGACCTAAGTATTTTTATTTAATACAAATTTAACTGTCTTTATGCACCGAATTAAATTGATTACGAATACAGAGTAACACTGCTCTAACTACCGAGTAGGCTGGCTGTGGCTACAGCTTAAATTGGTTAAGAAAACCGAGTAACACTGCTCTAACTACCGAGTAGGCTGGCTGTGGCTACAGCTTAAATTGGTTAAGAAAACCGAGTAACACTGCTCTAACTACCGAGTAGGCTGGTTGCTGTTACTAGATAAATTGGTTAAGTATACTGAGTAACTCTGCTCTAACTACCGAGTAGGCTGGCTGCTGTTACTAGATAAATTGGTTAAGTATACTGAGTAACACTGCTCTAACTACCGAGTAGGCTGGCTGTAGATACTGGATAAATTGGTTAAGAATACCGAGTAACACTGATGTTATGTACCGAGTGAGCCGGCTGTAGTTAAGTTAGTAAAACTGGCTAAATGCAGCCAACTTAACTCGGTCGTTACTAACGTAAGATACTGTGTTATTTCTAACCAAGTAAAATTGGCTAAATTCAGCCAACTTGACTCGGTCGTTACTAACTTAAGATACTGTGTTATTTCTTACCAAGTATTTTTAACCAATTTTAACGGTTAATATTTAACAAGTAATGTCAGCAAAGTTGACGTATTTGTTTTTAGCAACAAACTTTGCAGGTGCTATGTTGACAAACATGCTGGGTTATTTTTAACAGTATTTTATTTATTTTTAACCCTTACGTTTTTTGAGTGTACTGACTAAAATCCACCTTGTTGCTTCCATAGCCCTTTACGTTTCAGGGTCACGGTTGCCCGTTTGGCCAGTTCCGCGTCCCAAATGTATGTACTGTTGTCATATCTTCATAACGAACTTGCCACTGTAAGCGATGACTTGGCGCGAGAAAGTAAGATCAAAATTATGTATAGAACTGTTTGAAACACGACATCAGGCGCCGCCAGTTGCGAATTCGCGTACTTATAATGTCTTCTTCACGCCGCCCGTCCTGACCGCTTAGGGCTTATGCACACCACGTTATTTAAACGCTTTTATCAAACATAGCAGTTTGTTGTCGTTCGTATCGCGTCAAACGCGCGCCACCGGCGACGCGGCGGTCGCGTCTGTATCGATACACATGCTCGCTAGCATCACGTCAAACACGCAGCACCGCACCGGCGCGTTTGTATCAATTTGTTCTGCTTAAAAACTCAGAATGCCAGCGCGTTGGTATCGATACAGACGCGCGTTTGTATCGTGTCTATATCGCTACACACGCGCGCCAACGGCGCGTTTAAAAAACGTGGTGTGCATAGGTCCTTAGACTAAAGTCGTGAACGGGCCGTAAGTTTTATTTTTAAAAAGAATATAAAGGTAGTATATTTCTTTAGATCGCTCATTCGTACCCTTCCATCACATTACCCGTTTGATAGCCAGTTGAACGGAATGTTCTCCGTCGGTTTCTCAGTGATCTATTTTCTGTAGCGTTTGAGAAATGATGCTATGTGATCTTTTAATAGAAGGTTTGTAGTTGGCCGTTCATTTTGTTTCATTTCTACATTGTGAAAAAAAATATCCAGTTGTTTACAACTTACTAAACTGGTTTTTATACAATGGAGCGGTTTTTTTTTATTTTATTATCATCACCATCATCGTAGGAGGTGTAGACTTTATGCTGGACATAGGCCTCCCCTGTAGACTTACAATAGGACCGGTTGTAAGCGGCTTGCATCCAGCGTGATCCTGTGGTCTTCATAAGATCATCTGTCCACCTTGTGGGTGGACGTCCTACGCTGCGCTTGCCGGTGCGTGGATGTCCATTTCAACCACGCGGCCTACTCTTAAAACTTGATGAAACTTTGCCAGGAGTTAGTAACGATTTGTTACTACACACTCCTCATTTCCTGTATTTGTTGCAAAAAAAACTAAGACGCTATGACCAAAAATATTTGGCCGCTAGAACCGCCACTTGCCGTAGTCACCGCCTGTGATAACACAGAAACTTGATAATGCAGATAGGCGAATGATATATCAAAAGAAAGGTCTTAATCACTTGTATTTGTTGCAAAAATAAAAAAATATCAAAACGTAAATAAACAAAAAGTTATGCTATGTTAAGTTTCCAGGTTATGGGTAGGTAGGTATTTTACCATAAATATCGAATAAATAAAGATTTATACTTAT
Organism: Agrotis exclamationis; assembly: GCA_950005045.1. Lineage (NCBI taxonomy): Eukaryota > Metazoa > Arthropoda > Insecta > Lepidoptera > Noctuidae > Agrotis > Agrotis exclamationis. Next base: position 11,266,758 of record OX465442.1, read on the forward strand.
AGACAGTTAGTTGCTGATTTGTTGCAGCGAATAAACAAGAAAAAAATACAAAAACTTGGTCCAATATTTTTTTATGATCGATTTTACTTGGCCGCTCGGACGGCTATATGCCTAAAATACAATGGCGTTTATTTCGTTATTAAAAGTAAGTTCAAGCTTAGTTATAGTACTAATCGACAGGTAACGTAACCTAGATTGGATAAATATGGCCAAAATAACTGTAAAATTCATGTTTTAGGAGATATTCACTAAAATGTAGTAGTTTGAAACTGTATTAGTGTAGGGTGACCATGATTACATAAATACGAAGACATGTTTTTAAATATGGGAGGTAGAAAGGTACACTATTTACATAGGGTACCTACTTAAATTAGTTTAAACTAGCTATTACATTACACAACACTTGCATCTATTTATCAACCTATTTTTTACCGACTACGGCAAAGCCAAAAGGAGGACTGTGATTTTGACCGGTATGTATGTATGTTTGTCTGTTCCCTCATAACTTCTAAACTACTTATCATTACAATCATGACAAATGAGGTGTCGTTAGAAAAGTCTCATTTGTCCGCTGGTTATAGGGTAATTATCCAATATGGCTCTGTCCTCTAGGGGAGGATGTAAAGACGTAACCGAAAAATTTTAGCGCGCTAACGACATCGGTATCAAATTAAAGGGCTTGATGAGCACATTTGAAATATACATATATAAATTATATAGCTTTTACTAGATAATTTGCTGTTTCTAACAGTGTCAACATGAGTATCAAATGAGAAATAAAAATGAGAAAAAATATCAAATGATAAATCTTAAATTCGCAACTCAAAAAATATACCTACATATAACTCATTTGATACTCATGTTGACACTGTTAGAAACAGCAAATTAGCTAGTAAAAGCTATATAATTTATACATATACACCGTGACTGTTTAGTCGTCTTACAAAAGAGGTCCACTTAATGTATCCGACATAAAATACCTCTAGGCGTGATTATTTTATTTTTTTTCTTTAAAGTAATTTTTATCATTAATAAATAGGTACGTTAGAAATATGAAACACCCTGTAAAAATGTATACGTATCGAACTGTAGAGTATACCTACCCAGCGCACGAGTCGAGCAGATCATTCCATCTCCATTTTCTATGAGACAAGGGTGGGTGACCAGCTAAACTATAAGAGATACAAAAATGGCACCATAGCAGAAATTGTTCCAGGTGATGAGCATTTTCTGCTGCGAAAATAATTTTGAAGATCTGGAACACCTGATGTGGAACTACAAGAGCCCAGCTAAACTAAAACATATAAAAGAATGACGTCTTAGCAAGAGTTCTTCAGCCTGATGAGCACTCTCTGTCTTCGTATAAAAATTGAAGATCTGGAACACCTGATGTGGAACTCTAAGAGCCCAGCTAAACCATAACATTAATAGGAATGACGTCTTAGCAACAGTTATTCAGCCTGATAAGCACTCTCTGTCGACGTATAAAAATCAAAAACACCTGATGTGGAACTACAAGAGCCCAGCTAAACTATAACATATAAAATAATGACGTCTTAGCAAGAGTTCTTCAGCCTGATGAGCACCCTCTGTTGACGTATAAAAATTGAAGATCTGGAACACCTGTTGTGGAATTCCAAGCGCCCAGCTACACTATAACATTAACACTATAACGTTAACACACAGGAATGACGTTTCATGTGGAAATCAAAGCTATCGCTAATTTCACTGTATAATTATAAAATAACATAAGCTGGGAGTACCTCCACGCGGTGAAGGCGGTAAGACTTTAGGACTGATTTTCGATGACGATGATGGTATATCATTAAAAATCTGACTCTATTGGCCAAAACTCCCATTTTTTTTTACCCGGGGTCTTGGTATTGGACATCAGACCAGTTGCAGATCTTCGATTTTGACGACCCCGTTGTCGCTGGCATAAGCAACAGGATCCGCGTACGAAGTCGCGGGCAGAAGCTAGTAATGAATAATATTTTTATTTTTAAATTATTAAAATCTCATAAATCCCTATTTTTTTATTATAAACGTGTTCTAGTCATTGGATACATGAACTGGGCTCCCGTTGTAAGACGACTAAAAAGTCACGGTGTATATTTCAAATGTGCTCATCAAGCCCTTTAATTTGATACCGATGTCGATACCGCGCAAAAATTTTGTTTTTCGGTTACCATCTTTACATCCCCTAGAGGACGCCATATTGGATTATTACCCTATATCCAGCGGACAACTGAGACTTTTCTAACGACACCTCATTTGTCATGATTGTAATGATAAGTAGTTTAGAAGTTATGAGGGAACAGACAAACATACATACATACCGGTCAAAATCACGGTCCTCCTTTTGGCTTTGCCGTAGTCGGTAAAAAATAGGTTGATAAATAGATGCAAGTGTTGTGTAATGTAATAGCTAGTTTAAACTAATTTAAGTAGGTACCCTATGTAAATAGTGTACCTTTCTACCTCCCATATTTAAAAACATGTCTTCGTATTTATGTAATCATGGTCACCCTACACTAATAGAGTTTCAAACTACTACATTTTAGTGAATATCTCCTAAAACATGAATTTTACAGTTATTTTGGCCATATTTATCCAATCTAGGTTACGTTACCTGTCGATTAGTACTATAACTAAGCTTGAACTTACTTTTAATAACGAAATAAACGCCATTGTATTTTAGGCATATAGCCGTCCGAGCGGCCAAGTAAAATCGATCATAAAAAAATATTGGACCAAGTTTTTGTATTTTTTTCTTGTTTTTTCGCTGCAACAAATCAGCAACTAACTGTCCATAAGCATAAACCTCTATTTATTCAATATTTATGGTAAAATACCTACCTACCCATAACCTGGAAACTTAACATAGCATAACTTTTTGTTTATTTATGTTTTGATATTTTTTATTTTTGCAACAAATACAAGTGATTAAGACCTTTCTTTTGATATATCATTCGCCTATCTGCATTATCAAGTTTCTGTGTTATCACAGGCGGTGACTACGGCAAGTGGCGGTTCTAGCGGCCAAATATTTTTGGTCATAGCGTCTTAGTTTTTTTTTGCAACAAATACAGGAAATGAGGAGTGTGTAGTAACAAATCGTTACTAACTCCTGGCAAAGTTTCATCAAGTTTTAAGAGTAGGCCGCGTGGTTGAAATGGACATGTGCGTGGTCTCCTTTCGAGAACCTTACGGCCCCATCAGTCATCAGTTCTGCGTGCTATGTGGCCTGCCCACTGCCATACGTTTATACATGAACGAAAAAAACGACTTTTTTTATTACTAAAGTTTTAATTTATTAAAGACACGTGACACGTGTTTCACTGAATGAGGATGGGAGGTACCGGTATTGGCATCTGCCGAGATCGTGAGACTGTCGTAAAATTACACCGCAGCTCTGGAATGCAAAAGGCAACTAACTACTACTACATAAACCTTATAAGTTACAAATTATGCAAAAAGAAAATATGACACTATATGCCGTCTTATCGCTAAAATGCGATCTTTTCAAGACATTATGAATGAATTAAAGGTAAAGGGACAAGACTCAACTAAAAGATATCCTTAGAGACTGTAGTGGTAGTGTAACCAAGTAACTTTAAGACTATTGTAATCTCATATATAACGGTGTGTTATCCCAATAAATAGTCAGTCTTATATCAGCATTCAGTTGCTTCATTTCTATCCTTACGCCAATCCTTACATGGCGACCGTGACACCCGAAGTCTGCACGAGTGCGTTCGCGCGTCCCAATAAGGACTAAGTTATGTAAACATCTATCGGGACCAGTGACTTTTGAATGTAATTATTCATTATTCAATTTACCAAGATGTGTTATTACTCAGAAGCTAGACACTGTGTGCAACTGTCGCGACAATTTAATCAAAAACTCGGTCTTGAAAGTATTATCTATCTTCAAAAATGGGAGGCACCAACTCAAAGGAGGAAGTTGTAATTGCTCAGAGCGGGGGCCAAAATACAGCTAGTACACAACAAGTTCAGCAACACGAAACGACAAATATTTTACTTATCATCATATGTACTACGTTGGTGTTTGGAATTATCATAGTCGTGTATAAATTGGCAAAAAGGTGCCATGACAAGCAAATACTAAGGAGATTGGATGAGATAAGGCTGACGCGCTATGCGAGTATCCTGCGCAGACACGAGATCAAACCAGACAGTGTAGTATGAGGTGAAGAAGAAGTGTTAGTGTTGGTGCCGTGATTTGTGCGGAGTGCAAAGATTACCCATATCCCAGTGCGTAAAGTGATGCGAGTATGCAGTGCATAAATTGTAAGGGGCTCAATGTGACCGTATTTAAAGGAAATGTTTAGTAATGAGTACTATACTGTCTATTTAGTTGTGCTTAACGTTGCTATGCTATAGATATATGAATATTATGCATTACACTTTTCTTTTAGATACGGTATAACAACATATTTTGTATTAGTATATTTATGTGCATGGTTATGAATATTAATGCACATTATAATGTTTAACGCTAGTTTATTTAGAAGATAATTATGTGTTATGGCAGAGGAATTGGCGATAATTTTAAATGAATTAAAAGTTATAAGAACGTACCTTATTAAAATCGGTCCCGGTCGTAGAGTAGGTAAAGTAATAGAGATAAAAAGAAGCGAAGCAGATATAGTGCTATTAAAATATAATAAGTTTTTAGAGACATATAAATCGCAATTAGGTAAATACTCGAAAGAAGAAGTTTCCTTAATTACCAAAATTTGTGAAGAATTTGACAATTTATTTACGGAAGTCCTTTCTTTGTGTATCGATCAGTCTGGGACTAAGAAATCTTTGCTTGAAACACAAACAATGGCGGGAGATAATTTTGATTTAAAAACAGCTTTAAGCCTATTCCCTGTCATGACGGATGAAGATAAGAATACAAAGCAATTAATTGAGTCTATAGAATATTATGACTCAGTGCTAACAAAACCCGAATGTAAAAATAAATTAATAATGTTCATACTGAAAAGCCGATTATCGCAGCAGGCAAAGCTAAAATTACTACCGAAATATGATACTGTCGATGAGCTTGTAAAGGACATGCGACGATTATTATTACCCCGCAAAAGTTATGTGGCTTTACAAACAAAGCTACAGCATGCTCAACAGGAAAATAAAACGGTTCTTGACTTTGGAAAGGAAATTTCAGACTTGTTTATAGACCTGACTATCTCGCAGGCAGATGGAAACCCTAACAACTATAATGTTTTGCGACCTCTTAATGAGAAATTGGCAATAAAAAGGTTTGCCGACGGGCTGCGAGATCGTCGGTTAAGTACTATAATCGCTGCGCGAAACTTCGATTCCTTGACAGAAGCAGTCCAGGCGGCGCAAGATGAAGAAATTCAATCCGCTACGGGGGAGATGATAGGTATGTATAACTCCAGTTATCGTTTCAACACAGGGAGGAGACCTCAACGTGGCCAGTACAGAGGAGGTCGAGGCTATCAACCCAACTCCAGAGGACGCACGCATAATACGTACCGGCGCACGCCTGCTCAGCGATCCCAGGTACCGTACTCAAGAGGTAATCATCGTGGAAGTAATTATTACGCTAACGGAAATTATTCGGAAAATCGTGCAGAAAATCATTCCACTCAGGGTAACATGAATCTCGTGACAACAGAGGGCAATGATCCAGATACCACGGAACAAGCAAGTCCCAATAAGGAAACGCTGAATCATTTTTTTCGGGACTGAGTTTATGTTATCATGTAGCAGTTTAAACAAAGTTTCATTTTTGATCGACAAATGTGGACATGACTTACTTATAGACACTGGAGCATCGATTTCAGCTATCAAATCCGATTCAGTGAAACGTTTACAAATACCTTCCCATAAAGAGAACATTACGGTCAAAGGTATCGGAGGAGATATTTTTTCGGAAGGGTATTGCTATTTAGAGTTAAAGTATAAGGGGAACATTTTTACGCATAAATTTTTTATATTAAAAAACTTTTTCGTTCAAATCGCAGAAATGTCGATTTTTTATTCAGTTTTCCCCAGAGAGTGTCCGAAGTGAAAGGTATAATTTATTCAAGAACGAATCTAAAGGTGTCATGAAAAATCCCAAATCTATTTCTAAAGAGTAAGAAATAGTGCTGAAGTCCATTTATTTATTCATACGAGAACTGGCGTGGTTTAAGGGTTATGTACTCCTCATAAGAAAAACCGGCCAAGTGCGATTCGGAATCGCTCACAATGGTACCGTACTATTGTCCATAAAAACGGCAAAAAATCATCTCTTTAAGTTAATTTTTTTTTTGTGTTTCAGTATTAAAATTTGTTGTTATAGCGGCAACAGAAATACATCATTTGTGAAAATTTAAACTGTATACTATTGCGGTTCGTGAAATACAAACTGGTGACAGACGGACAGACAGACAAACGGACGGACAGATAGCGGAGTCTTAATAATAGAGTCACATTTTGCCCTATGGGTATGGGTACCGGCAGACGATCTCCGGCCACCGTAGGCGCGGGCATGCGGGCGGCGAGTAAAGGGCCAGTCACCACCCGACCATGGACCATGCCCGGGTCGACGGCGCGTTGTGTTCCACGCGCGCCTCAAATAGTGTCAGCATGATGACGGGGCCCCCCTCTAGAGGGCCAAAGCCTGCCGGGTCGCGGGACTTATCTCATTACCGTGACCCCGGGACATAAAGGGCTATTGAAGGACACCGTGGATTTTAGTCAGTACAAGTCTGTCAGTCCCTTCCGCCCTGCCCGGGGTGGGAGGACTCATTTGATGATTTTAGCACGCAAAAAAAAAAAAATGGATATGGGTACGGGACCCTTAAACAGACTACCTATTGTGTTGTTGTGTACTTCATTCCCTGAAACAACTACTTATAAGTCCTACAAATATTTGTACCATGCGGGAATCGAACTCGCGACATGCAGCGCAATTATATTTATTTTACGTTTACGTCGCGGGCTTGTGCTACAGCGCCTCTAACACGAACCTTTGTTTTTTACCAACCTGTCGACCATTATTAAATCACAAAGGTATTATTATCAAAAGCATATTTCAATTATTTTTAATTGTAATTAATACAGAAAGAAACCTTCAGTTTCCCTATGCTATTATTTCCCATTAATTAATAAATTACAGAGTGAATATTTTACGTTATAATTAAATCAGCCCTCAACATTCTTTGCGAGTTCTATAAATCACTAAGACTTATGGTGATTAAATCTTGTGTGGAATAATAAAATAGGTGAAAAGAATAATTGACGGTACGGTACGCGCGACAGGTCACCGGAACAACTTGCGACCCACGGATGCCCCTCAAGTTAAAGGGGAAAATATACAAATCCGTGATTAGACCTGTCGTATTTTATGGATCGGAATGCTGGGCTGTGAAAAAGATGGATGAGAAACGATTGCATGTAGCGGAGATGAGGATGTTGAGATGGATGTGTGGAGTGACAAGAATGGATAAAGTAAGGAATGAGTTTATAAGGGGAAATTTGAAAGTGGCGCCTTTTACAGAAAAAATGAAAGGGAATCGTCTATCTTGGTATGGACATGTGATGAGGAGGGATGACACCCATGTGACTAAGAGAGTGATGAGTATGAATGTTGATGGATGGAGAGGAAGAGGAAGGCAAAGAAAAGATGATGGATTGTCTAAGGAATGATATGAAAGAAAAAGAATTAAATGATACTGTGACGTCTGATAGGGGAGAATGGAAGAAGAAAACGTGTTGCGCCGACCCCAAGTAGAATGGGATAAGGGCAGGAAGAAGAAGAAGAAGAGGTACGCGCAGTAGCTAAGCGAAATCAAACTCAAAGGATTTGTAACAGAGAGGTATTCTGTTGCCTCGACCTCTTCACTTTAAGATCTGTTTATTGTTTTCAAATTTAAATATTCGTATTTCGAATTTTCAATCTATCATTGCGTCACTTTCAATTCTTTTTTGGTCAGTACAATTTTACGACGCCTTGCAGCAGCTCCTGTGCTGATATTTTCTTTGCTGCATATTTAATTTATTTAAGTAAACTCAGTCATGTGTCATTATGCTTCCTACAACTGGACTGAACTTTTATTAAAATTGTTGTAATACTGTCTACCCTGATAAAGGTTCGTAAAGTACTTACTAGATTTTTCCCACTTTTTTATACACTCACTTTTCTTGTTTGTTTGTCGTTCCGGTTGGACTTTTGCAACTCAATTTTGAGGCACTTCCCGATAAGCTAGCCGGCTGAAATTTTCAGGGTAGCTTCAAACCCAATGAACAAAAAATATATTAATATTAGATTTAAAAAATCTAAAACCCACATTTTTAAATGTCCTAAAAATAAGAAAATAACCCTACGGGGCTGAGAGTTGGGGAGTTGGGGCCACTCAAAACGTGGGGGCGTATCTTTGTAAGTTACACCCACGATCTATACACGTCATGTAAATATATCCCATAAATAATCCCTTAAATAATATACGCCCCCACGTTTTGAGTGGCCCCTCTCTCAGCACCGTAGGGTTATTTTCTTATTTTTAGGACATTTAAAAACGTGGGTTTTTAGATTTTTAAATCTATTATTAATTGTTAGATACCTCTACAGGTCCTCAGGAGCATTTAATGTTATTTAATTGTTTTATCTCATTGTTCATAGGGTTTCACCTTTGGAGCGGCAATAAATCAAATACAGAACTTGTAGTGGCTACTTATTTCTATCCGTCCCATTACCCTACTGACTATATTTATTTGTGGCATCTCGGCCTTTGGGACTAGCCGAACGCCACAGATTTATTAGAATTTGACCATTCCAAGGCACTAAAAATCTTTACAATGAAGCTACGGGTCGCAGGACTGCCCTGGGTCGCGGGACTGTCTCATCAGGTAACCGTGACCCTGGAAACTAAACGGCTATTGATGGATCACCGTGGATTTTAGTCAGTACGAGTCTGATTGTCCCTTTTTTTCCCACTCTGGGTTGATGGACTCATTTCATGACAGTACCACGATAAAAAATTATTAAAAAAATAATGAAGCTACAGTCCCAGTCACAAGGCATAATACTAAAACGTAAAAGTACTGTAGTTGTTACCCATTCCAAATCGTTCAACTCTATGGAGGAGAATAGCTAGGAAACTCCATGGGCACTTTTTTTTTTAACAAAAAATACAGAACCTTGTATCCGTCATTCATACACGTACATGGGAGAACGATTTAGAAAAACGTGCACTTAAAAAGTGTCCAGAGTAAAAATAATGAAATAAAAATAACTTAAACTAAACCGTGGTAGCCAAGAGATGACCAGTCCCTACAGACAGCGCCCGTTCACGAACATGACACGTGTATCACCACCATTCAACTCAACCTTTTTGAAGGGAACTAAATGATCCGAAACTCGCGCCACCATCAGCGAGAGATTGAAATACTTTCAACCTGCTTCTTATATCAATTTTGTGTTCTATTTAAAATAAATTTAAAAATAAATGTGTCTCATTCCGACTTATTTTTTAAACCCCCAAAAAAATTAACCCTTTGTTTACCCTTATCTATTCAGGTTAGTCACCCATCTAACCAGAAGCGGGTTACCATCACTATTTCACACAAACGACGGCCGTTTTTCCTTACCTTTATTAGGGTTACCGGTAACGTAGGAAACAGTTGTTAATGAGGGTAGAAATAGTTTTGTTTACTGGATTCAACTTTTGTTTTTTTTTTTTTTTTGTAACAACTGTATGCTTGGTTGTACAATATCTGATCTGATATTGAATTGTGTACCTACCTATACTTTTTTTTTTTTTGGGTGGCAAAATCATTAAATGAGTCCTCCCGCCCTGGGTGGGGCGGAAGGGACTGTCAGACTCTTACTGACTAAAATCCACCCGTGTTCCTTCAGATGCCCTTTATGTTCCGGGGCCACGGTATCCTGGATTAAGAAAAATCCGCGACCCCGGCAGGCATTTGGCCCCATAAGGGGCCCCGTCGGTGACGCGTGAAACACGACGCGCCACCGACCCGGGCTTGGTCCTTGGTCGGACGGCGAGCATACCCATTACTCACCGTCCGCAAGCCCGCTCCGCCGCTGTGCCCTCTGCTGTTCAGAGGGACACGCGTTGGAGCGTCCACCCGACAGGCTATTCGCATACGGGCAAAGAAACCCCTTAGGCACACAGTGCCTAAGAAGAGTTTTTGCCCGCATCACGAAAAACTGGTCTTCCCCCCGGACGTATCCGAGAGGGAACTCCAGTCCACGGGCGCACGTGGAGGTTTCCTGTCTTAGCACCCCACCTACCTATACTAAAGAAAATTATGGAAAATGATAAAAAAAAACATTTTCTAATCTCATCAGAACAGCTGAACGGATGTGGATGTTTTTTTTACCGACTTCAAAAAAAAGAAGGTTATCAATTCGACTCGTATATATGTAATATTATCAGAACTGCCCGGTTTTCATATATGTTAGTCTATATCAGCGTCTGAACAAATGTGCCAAATTTCATAAGTGTAGGTATGTATGTATGTTTTTATGTTTGTGCACGCATATCTCCGGAACTACAAGTTCGATTTAAGTAATTCTTTTTTTGTTGTACTAGGTATTGTTCAACTTAGGGTACACTGCAAGTTTCATCAAAATCGGTTCAGTAGTTTTAGAGATATGGATTTTTTTATGTTGTGACGGATTACAAGATTAGTGCATCTGCATATGTAAGAAAATTTTGTATTTTACAAGAATTTGGGTTGAATATGTAATAAATAAACTAATAAAAACTTTTTCAAAAAAGTAACCGACTTCAAAAACAACATCAAAACAAAAAAGAGTGAAATAATCTAATTAATAACTTCTTTCGGATGTCGGTGGCTTTATTTTTACCGACTTCAAAAAAAAGGAGGTTATCAATTCGACCCGTATGTATGTAATATTATCAGAACTGCCCAGTTTTCTTATATGTTAGTCTATATCAGCGTCTGAACAAATGTGCCAAATTTCATAAGTGTATGTATGTATGTATGTATGTATGTATGTATGTATGTATGTATGTATGTATGTATGTATGTTTTTATGTTTGTGCACGCATATCTCCGGAACTATAAGTTCGATTTAAGTAATTCTTTTTTTGTTGTACTAGGTCATGTTCAACTTAGGGTACACTGCAAGTTTCATCAAAATCGGTTCAGTAGTTTTAGAGATATGGATTTTTTTATGTTGTGACGGATTACAAGATTAGTGCATATGTAAGAAAATTTTGTATTTTACAAGAATTTGGGTTGAATATGTAATAAATAAACTAAAAAGGGTAAAATAAAAACTTTTTTAAAAAAAGTACCGACTTCAAAAGAAATACAAAAAAGTTTAAAATAACTTTTCTTTCGGAAGTCGGTGGCTTTGTTTTGTTGTGTCATTGACTATTGCCACCGACTTCCGAAAGAAAAGTTATTTTAAACTTTTTTGTATTTGTTTTGAAGTCGGTACTTGTTTTAAAAAAAGTTTTTTTATTTCATTGATTTTTAGCCACCGGTTTCCGAAAGAAGTCATTAATTAGATTATTTCACTCTTTTTTGTTTTGTTGTTGTTTTTGAAGTCGGTTACTTTTTTGAAAAAGATTTTATTTTACCCTTTTTAGTTTATTTATTAAATAGTCAACCTAAATTCTTGTAAAATACAAAATTTTCTTACATAAAATATGCACTAATCTTGTAATCCGTCACAACATAAAAAAAATCCATATCTCTAAAACTACTGAACCGATTTTGATGAAACTTGCAGTGTACCCTAAGTTGAACAATACCTAGTACAACAAAAAAAGAATTACTTAAATCGACCTTGTAGTTCCGAAGATATGCATGCACAAACATAAAAACATACATACATACATACATACATACATACACACATACATACATAGGGGAAACTGAGGACACTTGATCCTTACGGGAGACTAGATACACTGGATTTACAGAGCTTCTGTTAACACTCTTTAAATTTAGAGAGGCCACATTTGTAGCATATGGTACAATTACCGGCATGGATCTTGAACGCTGACCTTCACCTGCGCAGAAGTGAGATATTAGGTCCCTTTGGTAGATGAAGTGAGGAACGGGGGCGGGGAAAGTGTAGTGATTGGCCCGCGTAGCGTGCCGTAGCGCATCGCGTCATAGCCGCCACTCGGGATTCGTTGTTTTGTGCGTTTTATTTGTTTTATTGTGCGTTTCATTTGTCGATAAGTGTACTATGCGCAAAGCGATCCCCACTCTTCCGACGAGCGTTCAAGAACCGTGCCGGGCACTGTACGTCCTAACTTTCAAAAATTGGTACCCATGTCAAATTCGATAGTTGAGCAGATGACGGATGATTTTGTGTTTCGTGTTGTAAAAAAATGTTTTTCGTAAGAAAACATAGGTATATGTGTTTTATTATAACAGTGGATTTGTTTTTATTGTTTCTAGATTACCTACTTAGCAAATAAATCAATGATAAACAATTTTCACATGTTATTTTGTATTGTTCCCCCAGGATCAAGTGTTCCAGAGGGTGGGGATCAAGTCAGACATATATATGGGACACATGGTACAATTCCCTATACGACGTTTTCGTGGGCTGGTTACTAAATTTATATACCGATATCATTAGCTATTATACTCAGTATAGCCAATTAAATTCCACGTATTTCAATACCAGAATATTTAAAATCGGATTAAAATTCGCGAAATAATAGCCAAAAAACAAAAGGGGGGATCAAGTGTCCTCAGTTTCCCCTACACTTGTGAAATTTGGCACATTTGTTCAGATGCTGATATAGACTAACATTTTAGAAAACTGGGCAGTTCTGATAATATTACATACATACGGGTCGAATTGATAACCTCCTTTTTTTGAAGTCGGTAAAAAGGGTAAAATAAAAACTTTTTTTAAACAAGTACCGACTTCAAAACAAATACAAAAAAGTTTAAAATAACTTTTCTTTCGGAAGTCGGTGGCTTTGTTTTGTTGTGTTCCGAAAGAAAAGTTATTTTAAACTTTTTTGTATTTGTTTTGAAGTCGGTACTTTTTAAAAAAAAGTTTTTATTCTTTCTTTTTTTAAAACGTTGTCACACACTAGGAATTTCTTCCTGTATCGTGGGTAAATGAAATACTTCAGGCAAAATCCTAACCAATATTTTTTGAGCTTCTCATAGGAAATAAACTAAAATAATAATCCTCGATGAATTAGGGGAACAGTGTATAAGACGGGGACGTTAATAATCGCGAGGTATAATGGGGACATACACTCTTTAGGCATACTTAACACAACACTAACATAAAGCAAGCGCCATCAGGACGTCATTTGCAAGCGCCCAGACCCAAATGGCGTCCTGTTGGCGCTTGTGCTACGTTAGTTTTGTGTTAAATTTGCCTTAGGTGTGTGATTTCCCATCATACCTCGTGTCCCCGTCTTATACACTGTTCCCCTAAAACATTTCAACGTTGAATATCGCAAGTTATCCAAACGATCACCGAACGAAGATAGGCAATGTGCGAAGTTGCCACAAACGAAAATTGTGGGCCACAAACTTTTATCGTCTAGGGGTTACCAGTTAAAAAGTTTTTCGGCACAACTTATTTTTGAGTTGGCAACATTTGGCGAAGATTGTTCAGCGAGTTTTGTTTTTTGTAATAATTGAAAAGGAATTGAAAAGTTCAGTAATGTTGCTAAGAAATATTGTACTGGGCTAAAGATTTTTATTCAAAATATTATCACTGAGCCAACCGTGCCTAAGTGTCTAAACACATTATGCCGAAGTTACGCGACCGAAGTTCAGCACAATTATGCCTGCAATGCTATTTGAATTACTGACGACACACTATGCCAAAATTACGTCGCGTCATAGCGTACAGCCGAACTTCGGTCGGGCGTAAGTTCAGCGGCAACTTATTCTGTGACCACACATTATACGCGACCGAAGTTCGGTTCGCCGATGAAGATCCGGGGGCGGGGAGCAGCAGGGAGCCACCCGCGCCGAATTTCTGCCGCGTAAGTTCGGCACTTATGGTGTGTCATATCACCCAAATACGTCGGAACGTAAAATCCGCGGCCGAACTTCGGTCGCGTAACTTCGGCATAGTGTGTTTAGACACAAATATGTATTGCACTTCCCGCGGTTTCACCTGCTTCTCGGCTTCTATTAGTCGAAGCGTAATGTTATAGCTTATAGCCTTCCTTGATAAATGGGTTATGCAACACAAAAATATTTTTTCAATTCAAATCAGTACTTACTGAGATAGATTATGCGCACTTCATCCATTCGCGGTTCGTCCCAACCGCACTTGGTCAGATTTACAGATCGTTGATTAGCTACATCGCGATTTGTCTAAAGTTTGATTATTAATTCGAGTCAGTAAAATGACAAGTGCAACTGTCACTGATACAAACAAAATGAAACAAACCTGCAACATTGGAAATGTCATTTTACTGACTGGAATGAATAATCGTATTTTTGATATATTTATTATACCCTGGCATTAGATGTGCCCAGTATACAATCAGGCGGGTAGACGAGATCAACGAATTTCTCGTTGAAAGGGAGAGGGAGAGGGAGGAGAACGTTTCTTGACATCTCACTTGATTGACATGGCTGACCATAGCCTATAAATTAGTACAGTAATAAATATAATAAATAAATAATAGTTGATAAAAAATGCTATGCAATTATAGCTTTACCGCGGCAGTCCCCGAGTGCCAGACGTATTTTTTTTGGTAAAAGCTACTTGAAGAATTCACACACACGGACCCCACAGCCTTAGAGTTTCAACCCCAAACGACTCAAAAATAGTAGCGATAAAATAAAGTTGCGCCATTTAATTTTTTAATTTTTATAAACAGTTTAACCTTTCCAAATATTTAACATTATTTTTGTTAGCCTTAATATCAAGTTACACTCTTTCCAAGTTAAGTACTTAAACACTCTCATAACTCAGCAAATTGTTCTAAGAATCGCACAAGTTACAAGTTATTGTGATAAAACAATAAAGGTTTTCTTAGGAAAGGTATTTTCCGAGATCTGGTAGCATTTCTGGCTAAGTGAGGTACGAAAATATTAATAAGATTTTATTTATTAAATATTGATATTTTATTTATTCTACCCTTTTTTTCAAAATTGAAATATAAAATAACATCACACCTTTAATCCCCGAAGAGTTAGGCAGTGTTGATGGTCGAGGGATCCCACTGGCCGCCTCGACAAATAGTTTTTACTGTGCTCCGTCGATGCATAAAATTCCAGTTCACGGTTCAGAGTTTACGGTTGGTACAGTGGCTGAACAATCCACTGCTGCGCAGCGTGTCGCGTGTTTGATCCCCGCGCGAAACAAATGTTTTGGATCCGAGTGTTTGTATATGTGAGTTTCTATGTTTGTAAACGCATCCATGGTACAGAGAAAATACTAGTCTGAGGTACAGTATTAAAAAAAAACCGTGTGAGATCGCTCCATCTTGGGTTCTAAGCTAGATGGAAGCTAAGTGCAAATCCATTTTAATTAAGAACCTGTTAAAATACACTCCGTTTTGCTATGCACTAGTCGAGTAAAAATCATAAGCTCCGTTCCAAAAATCGAACTCTGTTAGGTAAGTTAGATTCTAATAAATCCAGCTCAAACCTACTGTATCACTGATAAGATAGTAATGATAACGACTATTAAGTAACTTTTACATGCTTTTATGAAAGTTCTTATCACTTATAACGAGATTTCGTTTGATGATGCAAGGTTTTGTAGTTCAATGTATAAAAGTGCTAATAAACTTGAACATTCACTTATATAATGAGTGTTCTAGCGAATGTTACATTAGGTACAGAAAAAGCAAACGAGAGCGTTTTAGCGAGCATTCTAACGAACGTTCTTTTTTTTTTTTTTTTTTTTTAGGGTGGCAAAATCATCAAATGAGTCCTCCCGCCCTGGGTGGGGCGGAAGGGACTGTCAGACTCTTACTGACTAAAATCCACCCGTGTTCCTTCGGATGCCCTTTACGTTCCGGGGCCACGGTATCCTGGATTAAGAAAAAATCCGCGACCCCGGCAGGCATTTGGCCCCATTACGGGCCCCGTCGGTGACGCGTGAAACACGACGCGCCACCGACCCGGGCTTGGTCCTTGGTCGGACGGCGAGCTTACCCATTACTCACCGTCCGCAAGCCCGCTCCGCTGCTGTGCCCTCTGCTAATCAGAGGGACACGCATTGGAGCTTCCACCCGACAGGCTATTTGCATACGGGCAAAGAAACCCCTTAGGCACACAGTGCCTAAGGAAGAGTTTTTGCCCGCATCCCAGGGCGCACCGGCCCGCAAAACTGGTCTTCCCCCCGGATGTATCCGAGAGGGAACTCCAGTCCACGGACACACGTGGAGGTTACCTGTCTTAGCACCCCTAACGAACGTTCTGGCGAACTTTTTGCCGAGCTTACTGTCAAGTCTGACATCTTTATGAAGAAAAATATTTCGACGATCATCTACTAGAGTGTTCGCTAGAAAGATGTTTAGCTCTACTCTTGGCTCTTTTCAACAAAATTAAAAACGTAGAAAGCTCGTTTTTCTGTTTCAAGTGAATGCTCTAGGCTTACCTTTAAATGACCAAGTGGCATGCGATTTTTGTCTACTGATGAAAAAGGGGTGGCAATCCAGCAAGATTCAAATATTTCTTTTCAAAATCAAGTTTTAAATCAAATACCTACCATCGAAATATCGAACCAAAATCAGCTGTCGCCATTGTTTGTCCAAAACTTCCCTAACTAAAAGCGACCCCTGGGGTACTGTCCATGATACGGGTTAACTATCCTACCCACAAGTTTGTAAGTGAACCCTCTGATTTGTACTAACTGATAATGTGAGGGAAAGGCAAGGTTTGCTAAACTGATAACTTATAAAGGACAGCTCTTAAGATTTAAGGATGTGCTTAAGCGACACATGAAGGGATGTGACGTAGATTCATCTCAGTGGGAAAAGCTTCCGTCTAACCGCAGAGAGTGGAGGTCACTGGTACATCAGAAAGTTTCTGACTTTGAGACTCGTCGGCTTTCAAAATTAGACTCAGCGTGACGAACTAAAAGCCCGACCACCAGCGGCAATCAATTACAACTATGTTAATGGTGCTCTCACGTGTCCACTCTGTACAAGAATTTTTGTAAACAAAGGCGGTTTTGCTAGCCACATGAGAGCCCATGTTAGACTCCAGTAGGTTAGTAATGAAACGGTCGCCGTAGCCGAAAACGGCATGGAAGGATTATTATTATTATTAACTTATAAAGTAATTAACTAAGTTTTTTTAAATATTATACGCATTAAGGTCCGTTCACATGGGTGATCATCATAGCGTACCCTTATTGAAAAAACCGATTATCTGCATCAAAATTCGAGCGATAATGGGTTTTACCTATAGCTTCGTCGTGAGTTGAGGATTCGATTTGTAGATTTAACTAAAAATTGGTTTAAAAATGCAGATAATCGGTTTTTGCAATAAGGGTACGTATTAGGTCGGAATTAGGTTGAGTTATTCATGTAGGTACTTACACTGATTTCATACAGCGAAAGTATAAAGTGGATACGCCCCGAATCCCGGAATTACTTTTATGAGCAGAAAAATCCCGTGATTTATTAAATAAAAAAAAGTTATTTACTTTTACACAATTTATTTGTCTAATCTATCACTTATTATTTATTTGTAATACTGTTTTCCACACGAAATTGTCTATTAGAAATCCCGGGCAGATCCATATTAATATCATCATTTCGATGCAAATACTAAAATAACCTAATTCCGACTTCTGGTGATCATCTATTATGATGCCTTGCCGCCTGTGAGTGGTGACTTAGTGAGAGCGGCGAGCTGTATGATCAAATGTATAGAAATGTTTGAAACACGACACGATGTGCCACCAGTAGCGAATCCAACCGTGTCTTAATTACATTGTAAGTACATTTACAAAGTAATTAAGACACAGTTGGCGCAGTGACTGAGTGATCGACTGCTGCGCAGCGTGTCGGGGGTTCGATCCCCGCACGGAACAAATATTTGTATTAATCTGCAAGTAGTTGTTCCGGGTCTGGGTGTTTGTGTATGTGAGTTTATATCGGTGCATCCACACCGCCGGTAACATTTGTGGAGAAACAAAAGGCAACACGGTAACATTCGGCAACATTCGGTAACTTTTGTGGCTCCTTGTTACTATTTGTTGATTGTTACTCATCCACACCGCAGTAACATCCGACAACAAATGTTGCCGTGTTACTGTATGTCGAGTAACGTTGCTCGACAATTGGCAATATTGTTAGATAATGGGGGTAACATTGTTACCGAATGTTGAGCAACGTTACTCGACTTACAGTAACACGTCAACACTTAGTAACATTAAATCGAGGGGTGAAAGGCTATTTGCTTTAAGCGACATCTTGGGCGATATTGAGTTATATACATATTCGGAATCAGCGATTTTTTCTTCGTCGAATGATGCCGGTTTCATCTAAATCAGAGCACTTTTTTGGCGTTTGAAACAACACTATTTTTGGGTTGCTTCCAAAGGGGCAGCGTATTATCCGACGTCGTTTTTGCATTTTTTTTTCAGTCATGTACTTGAACTGTACAATGGTATAAAGAACCGAGACATAAACCAATTACCCTTTCTCAGATAAATGATTCTATATCGGTTAAAGCGTTTTTCTTGTTTCTATTTCTTGTTAACATGTTACTTAAATCATTTCGATTTCCACTATTTACACGCTGTGATGTCACTTAAATCATTTGCCCGTCAACAAAATATGACATGGAGTGTCGCTTAAGCTCTTTCGGCTGCATCTATTTTCTACCTAGGGTGCTTCTTAAACCAGATAGACGTTTTGTTCCAGACATTCTAATATTCGTTTAAACAATTTGGTCCTATTCTTTTTTTCGACGAATGTCGTTTAAAAATTACGGTATAATGGAGAGATGAAACTTAAAACATTTTACAGTACTAATAAAAATAAAAGTCGACCTTTAAATCATCCTATTCTAATATGATACATTTGATTCATGTCATATGATACCATGTTTATTCTATCTCCTGGGAGTTAAAACTCGTAATCATTCAACCAGACCGCAGCGCTCAGTCGGTTCAGTCGAAATCCAGAGTGTATCAAAGAAGGACGTGACTCGAAGTTGCCGCCAGTATTTACGTAAAACGTCTTCTAAATCAAATCGTAAGTGCTATAAATTGCATTATTTATGTGTAATATTTCAAATTGCATTGAAATGTGATACGTTTACTTATTTGATGTAATTATTTATTCGTTCTATTATGTTACTTATTCTATTGAGTGGTGGCAATCTTAGGCTAACAGCGTTTATATAAGTTCTAACTAATTGTATAACATGATTGTTATTATTGATAATAATATACACACTGTTTAATATTATTGTTGTATTCCGGCGATTCTTAGGCCGGACACCTGACGCGTACACGTGTGTTATTTTTGTATTGTTTATGTATTGTGTTTTTAAATTAGGTGTCATATCGATGATGTATTAAATGGGGATGTAATTATTAACGAAGTTACGGTTGAAGTGGAAAGAGAGGTGATTTTTTTTATTTAGTTGCTAGTTTTTTAAAGTAATAAAAAGTAGTCAAGGTTTTATTTTGAATTATAAGCTACATGATTGTTAAGTTTTATCAAAATCTAATTAATAGTTTCAACATAAATGAACAACAAACATCGCTTTATCCATCTACTCGCATAAAATTTTGCGTTTACAGTAGAACCTAACACGATGTAACATTTAATGCTTAATAACATTTAAATTGTCTTTTAGAATCAAGAAGAAAGAGACAAACCTGAAGTAAAAGAAATAGAAGGAACAATTAGTAACGACAGTCTTCAACCAACTATTACTGAAATTATACCTGAAACCGACATGGACATATTAAGGAAATCTTTAGAAGATAATAATACCGATGAAAATGTAGAGATACAAACAGAGGCTGATCATCCAATAAGCCAGATAAAACGTGTCCTAAAAAAAACTATGTTGATTTTTTTAACTGAAGATGAAGATTTAGCTTGGGACTCGACGTTGTGGAAAGAAACAGATGAATCTTCAAGTGATCAAGATGATCAAACGCTAACGAAGAAAAATAAAAAAGTATAAAAGATGGAAAAGTAGGAGATGCAGGATTAAAAAAGAAAAAATAAATAAGAAAAAGGTACGAAAAGGAATCTAGATCAAAGGGCATGCAATATGTTAAGGCAGATGCTTCAACTGTGAAAGACAGAAATATGAAACCGAATCCTTGCTAAGAAAAAAACTGTCCCTACAAGTGTAAAGAAATAACCCCAGAAAAGAGGATGGCCATATTTAAATATTTTTGGGAATTATCAACAGAAAGAAAAAAACAGTGGCTCATATCTATGTCCTCTAAACAAACCATAAAAAGGAAGAGATCTAAAGACTCTAATTACAGGAATAACACATTCTTTTATTTCATAAATGATGGAGAGGGTCGGCGACAAGTTTGTTTAAAGTTTCTCTTGAATTCTCTGGATATCAGTCAAAGATACATTGAAAACACAGGATCTTGGTATGGTGAAGGAAGAAGGAAGAGGAAAATGCATTCCCAGCAACAAAACATCTAACGCAACCAAAGAATCAGTAAAATCCTTTATCAAAAGGTTACCTGCAAAACCATCGCACTACTGCCGCAAGGATAGTACAAAATTATATCTGCCTAATTGCTAGAAGTTTTGTTTTCTGTACAAAAATTAGTTTATAGTTGATTTTCCTACATTGAGATTGATTTTACAATCATGATTATTATAATAAATATTAAGGTATGTGATGTGTAATGTCTTATTCATAAAAAACATTTAAAATTTTCGACAGCTATTTTCTGCTTAGTCACTTTCTCACTGACAGTTCCTACCAAATGTGTGAAAGTGTCTGAAGCAGAATACAGCTAGAAAACGTTTTAAATATGAATGATACTGATGCTGTTGTTGATTGAGACTGAAAAGTGAATTAATATAAAAAAGAAAAGTGAGTGTATAAAAACGTGGGAATATTGATGTTCCTACATTGAGACTGATTTTACGTGATTGTTATTCTACATAATTATTAGGGTATGTAGTGTGTAATGTCTTATTCAAAAAATATTTATAATTTGCTACAGCTATTTTCTGCTTTGTCACTTTCTCACTGACAGTTCCTGTCAAATATGTGAAAACGTCTTAAATATCTGACTGGCCTGTTGGTCTAGTGGTTAGTGACCCTGACTGCTATGCCGGAGGTCGTGGGTTCGATTCCCACCCAGGACAAATGTTTGTGTGATGAGCACGATCATTTGTTCTGTGTCTGGGTGTAATTTATCTATAATATGTATGTATTTAGAAATATATAAGTATGTTTATCAGTTGTCTAGTACCCATAACACAAGCTCTGCTTAGCTTGGGACTAGATGGCGTTGTGTGATAGTTGTGGAATATATTATATATTATATTATATTTTTAAATATGAATAAGCGGGTAAAACCCACTTTATGTTGTTGTTAATTTAACTGAAAAGTGAATTAATAAAAATATTGTTCCTACAAACAATTCTATTTGATTGTTATTCTAAATAAATACTTGAACTGATTTTGTGGTGTGTGTTTTTCTTTATTTATTCAATATAAGCTCCTGAGATTTTGGGTGATGGTGATAATTCAGGTTGTTTCAACAGCCATTGATAATATTAGATGTAAAAAAATGTTACATCAAACGTTAGATTTTCAATACTATTATGTTACATATGTCTATTAGCCTGCCATTAAATTTAATATCAATTGGCAGTTGAGATAAATAGCTTGCTACCGTTCATTATGGGCTGCGTCACTTCATGCTGTTTGGCTTCTTCTGAAAATATACAGCAGAGTCTCTTAAATCTTTTTTCCTTTCCCTAAAAAATAGGGGTTTAGGGAAATTTGTATTAAGCGACATTTATCTTTGTAATTAGAGGTCCGTTTTATTTGGTATTACCATCAACAACTCAACGCTTTTAAATGAAATTTAATTTAGTTTACCTCATTCAAATAGCTGCAGAAGTTTTTTTGTTATGATTTTTTTTCGATTATTTAAAACTTTAAATGGCTCTCCTGTAAAGTTGCAAAAATGTCGCTTAAAGCAAATAGCCTTTCACCCCTCGAAATAACATTTTGTTGGCGGATGTTACCGAATGTTGAGCAACGTTACTCGACTTACAGTAACACGTCAACACTTAGTAACATTTTGTTGGCGGATGTTACTGAGCAACATTTGGAAACGTTGAGCTACAAATGTTACCGGCGGTGTGGATGCACCGTATGTTTGTAAACGCACCCACTATACAGGAAGAAATCCCAAGTGTGGTGCAGCGTATTAAATAAAAAAAATGACGTCTTATTCACCGCTCACCGCTTAAACCTTAGCCGTGAACGAGCCGTTAGACCGCGCGTCTAAATCCTTCATAACTGAGATACATCTTTCCTCTTATCATTTTCCAGGCTATTACAGTACCACTGATCCATTCCATTCCACGGCCGATCATGGCCAATATATTACAAATAATCTTTCAAGGAAATTGCTACGACCCTCTCCTCTCGGAAGACGATTGTCACGCCCTCTATATGTTATCTCAATGGCCCTCCATTTTGTTCTAATAAAGTGTTGATAAGTTTTATGTCTTACTTGGCATATAAAAATAAACTTTATTATATTTTTTTTCAACACATTTGCTCGAAAAATGCATTTACAAAGCCTGTATACATTGTTCGAAAGTTAAAAATTACGCACCATACAACGGAACGTGCGGTAAAATAGGTACTCTCACCTAAGTACCTATTTTACGGCATACCCCGTTGTATAGCACCGTGCATTTTCTTTATGGTTTTTTTTTTTAATTACCGTAAAAAATATAAGAATTCCACCAAAGGGTTTCATATTATGAGAATAAGTAACCTGACTGATCGAACCTTCTTGGAGGCGCTTTTGCTCAATACGTTGTCTCACTTTAATACTAAAGAGTAAATGAGGAGAAAGATGTAGTTCTAATTTTCATAACGTGAATGTGGCGCCATTTGCAAATTCGCGCCATTCTCATATTAGAAACTTCAAAAATTGTTGTGACTTTCCCACTTGATTGAGTATCGCGTATTGCCAACGACGCTTTTTGAAATTTCTTACTCAGAAACAGGCTAAAGGAAGTAAATTGAAAGAGGTCAGGTACTCACAGGATGTTGGGAGCCAGGAGATCACCACACTGTATCACTGGCAGTCGTATTTCACGATATTTTGGTGTTTTTTAACCGCGCGCGCGGATTTGTGGCCGGCCGGCACGTTGATTGAGTTCGAACTAGTTCTTCTTCTGCCCGCCGTCAGATGGCGCGAGAGATGCGTTGTCTAGTCGCATCTCCACCGAGAGGCGCGTGTGAGTGGCGGCGAATTTAAAACAGTGAGGGAAAGATAAGGACTAGGAATGCATCCCGAAGCCTGTTCATATCCCCCCACTTGAAATCACCCAGGGATTTCATAAGATAAGATAGATAAAGTTCGAGACTTACGGCCTATGCAGATTCATTTGTCACCATGCTGATAAGATCCTGAGTTTAAAGTTAAGCTGATAAGAACAAAATAAGTTTAAAAGTAATTATGATTTTGATAGACATAATTATACTAGATACTTGAAAATGTTTAAGTGTTATAAGTGCGTTAAATGATAAGTATGGAAATATTGTAAATAAATTAATTATTTTGTTCAATTGGAAGAGGACAAATTTTGACAGCAGGTCTTACAAGTAAGCCTTTAGATGTTTTGACTGTCACAACTCGAGTAATGTCATCTTTGCCCGGATGGAGCTGTACAACGCGACCCAACCTCCATTCGTTAGCAGGTAAGTTAGGTTCATAAATGGTTACAAGATCGTTCAGTTTTGGCTGACGGTTGCCGTGTTTAAACCATTTCATTCGCTGTTGTAAGGTATGCAAATAGTCCCTTTGCCAAGTGCGCCAAAAGCTCTGTGATAGGCGCTGTAATAGCTGCCAGCGAGTACGTAATGTCTCGTTTTCGGCATACCTCGGTTCAGGTAGAGATACTAAAGGTCGACCGATGAGGAAGTGACCAGCTGTAAGAGCGTCAACCTCGCCGGGGTCGGAAGATAGTTCCACTAAGGGTCTAGAGTTTAACATGGCTTCCACCTTCGTTAGGATAGTATAAAATTCTTCAAAGGTAAGAATCTGGGATCCGATAATACGTTTGAGATGGTATTTTGTTGATTTTATACCGCTCTCGAAAATGCCTCCAAAGTGAGGACCGGAAGGAGGATTGAGCTTCCACGTGATTCCTCGAGAAGCGAGGTGACTGGAAATACTATCGCTGTTGCGGTTGAGCATTTCGCTAACTTCCGACAAGTAACGCCTGGCACCCACGAAGTTAGTGCCACCATCTGTGACTATGGAGTGACAAAGTCCTCTCCGCGATACAAAACGATCTAAGGCCGCAATGAATGCTTCAGATGTGAGCTCAGTAACCAGCTCGAGATGAACGGCCTTGGTCGCGTGGCAGACTATGAGGCAAAGATACGCTTTATAAGATTTAGCGTTACGACGTCTACTTTCTTTAATCATAAAAGGACCTCCGAAATCGATGCCGATTGTTTGAAAACAATGACCTGGTTGTAGTCGGGAAGATGGAAGATCACCCTGTAAAGGTTGAAGTGGAATAGGTTTGATTTTAAAACAGGTCACGCATTTAGCTAACCGTGATCTGATAAGATTTCTAATACCAAGTATCCAAAATCGACGCATAATTAAAGATTGAAGTAGGCGAGGCCCACAATGAAGATAAGTTGTATGATAGTGGTCAATAAGAAGAGTACTCAATCGTGAAATCTTAGGTAAGAGGTATGGATGTTTGACGCGACCTGGTAATGACGCGTGCTTGAGACGTCCCCCCACTCGCAAGATTCCGCGAGTGTCAAGAAAAGGAGAGAGTTTAGATAAATGTTTGGGTAAAGGTTTCTTGGATGCTATTAGAGATATGACATCAGTAAAACTTTGATGTTGAACATATTTTGTTAAATGATCTAAAGAATGGCTTAACTCAGTGGCTGTCAGATAAGGTAATAAGTTACGTTCAGAACATTTAACTCTTGCGTTGTTGATGAAACGGTAGATCCATGCAACCACTCTTTCCACTCGGGAAAGAGAGGAGTGGCGTTCCATGATGGAATTAATTAAGTCAGCTTCACCTGTCACACCAGTGTGACACGTGCGTGCGGCGGGTTTACGTTCTGGTACGTTATCGGACATTTCAACTGCTGAAACAGGCCAGTTGCAGGGTTCGTTGGATATCCAGTGAGGACCAGACCACCAGATTTGAGAAGTAGATAAAGATGAGCATGATAAGCCACGACTACAGATGTCGGCTGGGTTGTCATAGGTGGACACATGTCGCCACTCAGTTGGCACAGGACTGTCATTAATGAGGACCACTCTGTGGGCAACGAAGGTCTTAAGTTTGTGAGGCTCAGTATTCAACCATGACAATACAGTCGAGCTGTCTGTGAACAAGATAGATTTATTCAATATGATTTTTGAACTAAGCAAGGAATGAATGCGATTTATTACTTTGGACAGTAATACTGCACTGCAAAGCTCTAAGCGGTTGACAGTCAACACTTTTAGAGGTGCTACTTTGGACTTAGCAATTAAAAGATAAACGTGTACGTCGTCAGAGGTAACGACACGAAGATAAACACAGCATCCATATGCTTTAGTGGACCCGTCACAGAATCCGATGAGTTGAAATTCCTTAGACTGAGAAGGTATAATCCTGCGAGGGATTTCTATTAGTTTTAAGTTATGAAGATCCGCTATAAAACCTTGCCATTCTAGAGCTATGTCTCTGGGCACAGGTTCGTCCCATGAAAGATTAAGACGCCATAAATCTTGAAGGAGCAATTTGGCTTTTAAGATAAAAGGTGTGAGCCACCCAAGAGGATCGAAAATACGCGCGATGCTAGATAAGATGGAACGCTTGGTACATTCATTGTCCTCGACTGGGGACTGTGAGTAACTGAAATTGTCACTCACAGGATCATATTGGACTCCTAAGATTTTTAACGTTGATTTATCACTTTCTTCAGAGAAAATTTTAGGTATTTGACAATGATCGGCAGGCAAGGTTTTAAGAAAGGATTGTGAATTGCTACTCCATTTTCGGAGCTCAAGTTGAGCACAACCTAATAAACTGATAAGTTGATCTTTTAGTTCTATGGCTTCGCGTACAGAGGGCGCGCCGGTCGTAATATCATCGACATATGTCTCGTGAAGAAGAGCTTCAGCAGCGCGTGGATACGCGGCGCCATGATCGGCTGCTAATTGGTGGAGGGTGCGGATGGCCAGATACGGTGAACTACTAACTCCGTAGGTGACAGTCGCAAGTTCGTACTCTTTAACTGGATCACTAGGAGATTCTCGCCATAGTATGTGTTGAAAGTTCCGATCCTCCGGTCTAATCAAGATTCCTCTATACATCTTTGAGATGTCACAAGTTAAAACTACTGTGTGTAATCTGAAACCGGTTATGATATCTACAATATCCACTTGAAGCTTAGGGCCAGTGAATACAATATCATTTAAAGATAGACCGTTAGTAGTTTTAGAGCTAGCATCGAAAACTACTCTCAATTTAGTGGTCGTGCTCTCTGGGCGAACGACGCAACTGTGAGGGATAAGATAACGATTGAGAGTAGGTATCGCAGGGTTAGGTACGGGATACATATGATTTAAATTCTCGTACTCGCGCATGAAATTAACATAATCGGATTTAAGTTCAGTCTGACGATTAAGTCTCTTTTCAAGATGAGTCAAACGCGACAACGTACTATTGTAAGATTCCCCCAAGGAACGATCGCCATCCTTTAAGAGGATAGGTACGACGTATCGTCCATTAGGTTCGCGATAGGTTAAATTAGTGTACATGCGTTCACAGGTATCATTCTCAGGTACGGTGATAACAGCTCGCGGTGGTTCCTCCACTTCCCAAAATTTTTGAATTTGCTCATCTAATTTAAATGTGGTGGCCACTAAAGAGCACGCGGTGTTTAAAGGTGCAGAATTAGAGTTTACTGTCCCTGACAGAATCCACCCGAAAACGCTATGCAGAGCGGTAGGTAAACCGGGCCCCAGATTGATACGTTGGCCGTCATAGATTTCGTGGAATAGCTCCGCCCCAATTAATAAATCGATTTTGGCGGGAACATCGTAGTCGCGATCGGCTAACACTAGATGGTTGCAACGTTCTCGAACGACTGATGGTACTTTCACGCTAGGTATTAGAGCAGTGATGTTATCTAACACGACTGGGTTGATATTAAAGTGTGGAGCATCACCATGTATAGGTCGTATAGTGCATTCCGTCACCCCCTTTACTTGTGTGACTGAGTTTTGTCCTAGTCCGGCTATGCTAAGATTACACCGGCGGAGTTTTAACCCGAGTGTTCGCGCGCAAGCAGCGGTGATAAAACAATCCTGCGCCCCACTGTCCACGAGTGCACGCACGGTACATTGAGTTCCGGCGGCGGTGTTGAACGCGCGCGCCTGACATGTCCCTAGTAAAACCATATCGCGGTTGGGAACGGTGGCGTGAGAATGAGCTGTAACGTTCGTTCCAGTGGTTGCGCCGGCGCTGGATGGCGCTGGGTCAATATGCAATAGGGTATGATGACGTAATCCACACACCGTACAAGAAATTTTAGATACGCATTTTTCTATGACGTGATTTGTACGTAAACAATTTGTACACATATTGTTTTTACCTTGTACTAATGCGAGTCTAGCACGAGAATCTAAAGATTGAAAGGTAGGGCACCGATAAATCAAGTGCGCCTCATTGCAATGAGCACAAGCCACATTTGCAGAAGGGATTGATTTTGCGAGATAAGATGAGCGTTTGGATCCGCTGCTATTTTGCTTACTAGTCGCGGGCGAGGGTTTTTTCCCTTCAAGGTTACGAGGGTTAGGATTGTTAATGATATTAGATTTAGAAGATAAATTACTAGTTTCTAAGATTTTAACATAATCTTGAAGAAACTTTAACAATTCACAAAAAGTAGGCATTTGTGAAATGTTTTTCTGAGATTCGAAACGATTACGCATGTCCGAGTCCAGCACGCGTGAAGTTAAACAAAACAAGATAAAATCACCTAAATTTTCAATTTTTAAAGCTTGGAGAGCATGGTATGCCTCATAAATTACGTTTGTTAAAGTTTGTAGATCTTGGAAGTTACCCGATTTTAAAACTGGCTGGTTAAAAAATTTGTCTAGATATGTTAAAGCTATAATACGCTTGTTTTGATAGCGCTCGATCAAGCTATTAAAAACTACTTCGTAATTATCGGCGGTCATCGGAACCCCTTTGACAATAGACAAAGCCGGTCCTTGTAAACAAGACGCTAAATAATGGAATTTTTCGATTTGCGTAATCGAATTATTATCGTGAATTAAAGTTTTGTAAATATCATAAAATGTTTGCCAGTTTTCTATTTTACTATCGAATTTAGGTAACTCAAGTTTAGGTAACCGTGCGTTACGACCCGTTTGCAAGGAGTCGGACGCCCCTGACCGCGCGGGCGGCGCCGTCGCCTGCGACGTCCCGTCGCTATCAGCGATCTGCAAGTCAGCCGCTGCACTGATTACGGCATAATACAAATCATCAAACGAACTCAAAGACTTTTGACACACTTGTGCATCAGGTTTCATGGCTATCTCCAAAGTTTGTATTTTACTACATACCGCAACGAATTCTTCGCGAATTGAATGTATTCGTGTGTATCTCGCCTTGAACGACGATACCTTTGAACGATCTTGAATCATAGATTTTGATAAGTCGTAAAGGATTTGGATATCACGATAAATATATTCGCGTTGAGATTGAAGAAGTTTAAGTTTACCCTCCTCCATTTTGATTCGAACGTAAAATAATGTAAGTAGGTATAAAAATACGAACCTAAGATAAGATTTATTAGGTGTAAATCAATACCTTTAGGTGAAATAGTTGTGTAATAATGTTTGTTAGTGTATAAATACCGTGAATAGTTATAGATATTAAGATTACAAACGATAAATTGCGTAAATTACGTGAATTATTGTGATATAACCCGACTAAAATTAAGATGACCTCTGAATCCGCATAAGTTACACTGCGAGTATGACCAACACAATTTTGTAGGATAATACTTTTAAAATGCGAAAATCTAGCAAATCTCAGAGTTTTCTATTGAAATTGAACCTGAGAATGCCTGAAAAAACTGTAATCTACAGGTATTCGCGCTCGAAATGGACCACAATTATGATTGAGTATCGCGTATTGCCAACGACGCTTTTTGAAATTTCTTACTCAGAAACAGGCTAAAGGAAGTAAATTGAAAGAGGTCAGGTACTCACAGGATGTTGGGAGCCAGGAGATCACCACACTGTATCACTGGCAGTCGTATTTCACGATATTTTGGTGTTTTTTAACCGCGCGCGCGGATTTGTGGCCGGCCGGCACGTTGATTGAGTTCGAACTAGTTCTTCTTCTGCCCGCCGTCAGATGGCGCGAGAGATGCGTTGTCTAGTCGCATCTCCACCGAGAGGCGCGTGTGAGTGGCGGCGAATTTAAAACAGTGAGGGAAAGATAAGGACTAGGAATGCATCCCGAAGCCTGTTCACCACTGTTAAATAAAGTTTTTTTAATTACATTTTGTACTGTTTTCTCGCAAATGTGTTGAAAAACATTGTATGACACTTACCGCACTAGTATGATAAATAACTATTAAAGTACATTTCTCTATTTCAGTATCTGTAAGTATAGTGTTCACTAGTTCACTTGGGTCAAGTAAATGTACACAAATGTGAACTCACAAACTTGAGCAATCACTTGTATTGAGCATTCTTACGAATGTTATGGTATAATTCTACCAAAATAGTGTGTGGTGTGCGAGGAGCAGTGGTGGCCCAGTGGCCATCGGCCCCGACTTACGAGTTGTAGGTCGTGGGTTGGAAACCCAGCCAGGCACATTACTTTATGTAATTTATTTCATCACCACTGCTCTCAAAACGGTGAAGGAAAACATCGTGAGGAAACCGACATGTCCTAGAACCAAAGACATTAAACTATATACGAGCAATAGACGGGACATCACGAAGAAAGTTGTGATCCACAAATTCTTACCACTCGGTAAAAACTCGACCAGTCTAGTTCGAGACGTCTGACTGACAGGTCGTATGACTGTGCGTCAAATTTAAACTTGTAGACGATTATTGAGAAAATATGCCTGGTTGCGCTTTGCGGTATTGCAAATCCAGATATGGGCGAACAAGTGGACTTCCAATCAATTTTTTTTCGTAAATATTTTTGTTTTTTACTCAGTATTTAAGATGTTCTTAAATATTTTCTGATATTATTCTAGGGTAAGTGCTCCAGTGAATGAACATACCCCAGTGAATGAACAAAACGGACTTTTTTCTAAAAAATAAGAAATTAAGATATTTCTGCCCAACGTAGTATTTTTTTTCATAATAGCATGTTTTTTTGCCATTAAAATGGCTAAATACATTTCTTATATCACTGTTCGTTTCGAAATATCGAGCGTTTAAAGTTTACAGTTTTTAGTAACTGTGAATTTGTTCGAGCAAGAATTTAGGACTCGGGTAAGACGCAACTTTTTTGTTAACACATTGTAGCCGTAATTGAAGTATGTAACATAAGTTATTTATTAATTTGAAAAAGAATAGTTATACTATGTGTTTCAAATCGATTTCACTGCAATTTTAGCCAGTTTTAAGTTAATTATTAGGTGTCCCAGCATTGGAACTAAAAAACGTTTGAAATCCAGTAAATGAACGACCGTTCATTCACTGGACAAAAGTCATTTTCACATTTTTATTAAAAAATGTATTCTATTATTATGCCATAAGATTCACGTTTTGAGAGTCGTTTTAAAAATAGATTTCTGATCTTTAGGCCAGTATTGGGACAGGCGTGTTTTTTCATTCATTTTTCATCATGTTCAAATATTGGTTTTCTTCATGAAGGTGTAACCGGTGTAACCAATAAATGAACACAAAATTTCGGGCTAGATTTCTGTGTTCATTCACTGGTTCTTTTTTGGTTCATTTACTAGAATTTTTCGTTCATTCACTGGGGTTTTGGGGTCTTTTTCATTTTATTGCTAAATATCTAAGAAAATATACAGATTATTTCGTAAAAACAAGTCAAAAAATATTTTTGAATACAGTCCTAACACCAAAATTTAATTTTGGACCGTATCGTACATAAGCAAGACATTTTAATGTTTTTTTGAAGTTGGAAGATTGCCTAAGTGTTCATTCACTGGAGCACTTACCCTATTGCCTAGAACACTTGCATTTTTTAAATAAACGCCATCTGTTGCTGAGTAGCGGTACGACAATTTTTGCTAGGGAATTAGAGTTGTCTGTTTATCGATATGTTTTATCGATATTTATTAAGTTCGTTTAATGTTTGTTTATGAATGAATGGACTGCCTCGTTGAACAAGTGATCACAAGCCCGACTGCTTATTCCTCATGAACTACTCAGGAGCAGCCACGGAGACAGGTTTTGAGCTTGGTTCACGGCAATAGGGTCGTCCACTACTAAATGTGTCTAACAAAACTGGCAAAATATGAGTGTAATTATTGAGTATACCCTTACTCAAACCCTTCGGGTATTACAGGCGTGATAATTTGTTATGTTTATATGAATGAATATACAGGGTTATTCTTTTAAATTAGTTAACAGGGGCGAATCCGGATCCATAATAAGAGATACGGTAAAACTTTTTTAGGAGACTAGCTCCCTTTTGAAATATTTTTATTTTGGTCAAGTGCGAGCTGTCCACAAAAATTAATTAAAACATTTTTTTTATGCCGTTCGACATTCTCCATTCTCTTTTCATGTAATAATCATTTCATTATATGGGAACAATAAAATCGAAATGGTGGAAGTTGGTCAAAAGCAAAAGACTGCTTCATACAAATTAAACTAGAGAGAAAAAAAACATTTTTTTTATGTTGTTGATTGACTAAGTTTCATGTAATGATAATATCTAATGTAATCAGATATTTTCGTGCCCATATAATAATTATGGGCGCATCATTATATTATGAAAGAACAAAATAAAAATCTAGGCAACAGAAGTGGGTCAAATCTTATTAAACATTAACTACTCTTATACAACTTTAAGCCATTTGAAGAAATATCACTTTACTTGACCAACTTCATTTAAAAAAAAAAATAATTTAATAGAAAGACCCTGTATAATCATATTAAAGCGTTCAAGATTGATTGGCCCATACCCTTAAATTTCTGTTAAAAGGTTTCCACCATCAAATAATGTCACACGTGAGAAGTGGATACAGTTTGTCCAAATAGAACGTGGAGAAGAGAAGTGGCTGCCATCCGCGGCATCGAAATTATGTTCCAAACATTTTAGAAAAGATGAAATCCATTATGGAAAGACTGGTCGAGGTGTTTTAAAAAAGGGATCAGTACCATCTAACACGAACGAAGTAATGGGTTTTTTATACATATTTTTTTATATATACATATATATTTTTTTTATTTAAAGATAGTTTCGCGTTTGACCACTATCTCGTCTCATGGTAAGCGAAGATGTGGTCGACGGTAAGGCACGCTTGCCTAGAAGTAACCTGTTCACTCTTTTTATATTGATTATAATTTTTTTCGTTTTTTGTTTTTCATATCTGAATTTTAGGGTGGGTTTGTCATATATGGCATAGTAAAGAAAAAAAATCATATGGTATATCAACGAATGACCATGTGATTAAATATTTAATATCTCTATTTGCACAATAACATTGAGTATTGCGTTCATTCGATCTAATTTTTATTTGACTTAACTTCCTTAATGACTAATTTTCAGCCAAAATTCTGTAATGAATAGGTAATAGGGTGTAGAATCAATCCCATCCCATCCCATTTCCTTTAATTTTAATATACGACGTTTAAAAGTGCCTCTTTGATGGCCTGATTGAAATAAATGATTAAATGATTTGATTTGTAAAGGAAACATCATACTGTTCTAACCTTATTGATATAATTTAACGATTCCGATGCACAAATTAATTTTATTTTTAAATATGATTGCAGGATCATAACACAAATGCCGAGCCTATCAAACCTCCTACGCCAGAAAATGTTGACTTTTCAGATTCTGAGTCGATATTTGACACTCCTCAAATTATAGCACTTAAGGCTCAAGTACAGAAGCTTCAAATACAAAAAAAACAACACCAGGCTAAAATTAAAAAACTAGGACAACAAAATAGATATTTAAAAAGCAAAATTTTAAATCTAAAAGATTTGGTTAACCATCTGGAGAAAAAATTTGATATCCAAAAGAATGTGGGTACTTCCCTCAAGACGACGGCAGAATTACAAGCTATTTATGATAGAGTCAACAAAAAGTCAGGAAAGGCCGGATTGTCCCGCCGTAAATTTAGCCCATATCTTCGTAAATTTGCATTAACACTACATTATTATTCTCCGGCTGCATACAAATATGCCAGAACTATTTTTAATAATACTTTACCGCATACTCGAACATTGCGCAGGTGGTATGTGTCTATAGACGCAAAGCCTGGCTTCACCCAGGAGGCCTTTCGTGCCTTAAAATTGAAGCGAATTAAAACAGGAAATAAATTAATATGCTCTCTGGTATTTGATGAGATGTCTATAAGACGTCAAAAAATATGGAATGGAAAGAACAACGAAGGCTTCGTAAATTTAGGTTTTGGTGACATTAGAGACGAACTAGCTTCTCAAGCGCTTGTTTTTATGGTTGTTTCTCTTGACCAGAAGTGGAAAATTCCAGTGGGATATTTTTTTATTAATAGTATTACCGCTCAATTTAAA
Organism: Agrotis exclamationis; assembly: GCA_950005045.1. Classification (NCBI taxonomy): domain Eukaryota; kingdom Metazoa; phylum Arthropoda; class Insecta; order Lepidoptera; family Noctuidae; genus Agrotis; species Agrotis exclamationis. The sequence goes on from OX465442.1 coordinate 11,300,708, forward strand.
TCGTTTCTCATTAAACAATGTTTAATACTATGTAATGAAGTAGGTGTAACCATAGTCAGCATCACATTTGATGGCGCACCGACAAATTTAAGTGCTGCTGAAATATTAGGCTGTAAATTTAGTGATCCCGATAACCTGAAAACTAATTTTCCACATCCCGTAACTCAACAAAGTGTTGTAGTATTTCTTGACCCTAGTCATATGATAAAATTAGTAAGAAACACTTTCGAAAGCAAAAAAATTATCTACGATTCTCAAAATGAGAGTATAAAATGGTCGTTATTAGTATCCCTAAATAAGCTGCAAATGAACGAGCAGTTACATTTTGCAAATAAACTGATATCTAAACACATTCATTTTCGGAACCAAATTATGAAAGTCCGATTGGCAACGCAATTACTAAGCAGAAGCGTTGCTAAAGCTTTATTGCTTTGCAATGAAGTATTAACAGGAAAAACATTTCAGGATGTATCGGCCACTGTACAATTCATAACTATTTTTAATGACTTATTTGATGTCATGAATAGTAACAAATATGGTAAGTATGCTTGGAAGCAGCCGCTAACTTCTAAAAACATAAGTACCGTTTTTACGTTCTTAGAACGAGCTAAAAACTATATTCTGTCGCTGAAACAATTTATTAAATACAGACAGGAGATAAAACGACGAAATCTTCCAAATAAAATCACTTTAAAAATAATAAAAAAGCGTTTGGTGGAAACAGTAAATAAAACTGGTTTTTTGGGATTTTTAATTAATATTCAGAGTTTACAGTGCTTATTTGAAAACACAGTCAAGAAAAATGTGATTCAATACATATCGACTTACAGGCTTAGTCAAGACCACCTTGAATTGTTTTTTGGGTGTGTAAGAAGACATGGGGGTCATAACAATAATCCTAATATTATCCAGTTTAAAGCAGCGTACAAAAAGATTTTATCTAATTTAGAATTACGTGATTCATTTTCGGGTAACTGCGCTCCATTAGACAACTTAAACATACTTACATCTTGCTCGTCAGTAGAAACGATTAATAGCACTTGTTTATTGCGAAAAGTGGAAAACGATGATTTTCAGTGGGATGAGGCTCTTTCCAAAGAATTCGAAAGTGATTTCACTGTTATTGAAAACTGTGAAATTTTAAATGACATATTAAACAAAACATCATTGTCTATCGGAGCATATCAAATTATAGGCTATATTTCTGGATATGTTTCTCGTGTATTAAGCAAAAAAATCAAATGTGAAATTTGTGTATCAAGTTTGGTTTCGGATAGAAAATTAGATTTTCACAAATTAATTAATTTGAGAGATATGGGTGGGCTTTGTTTTTCTACTAAAAGTGTTTTCGAAAAGCTACAGAAATATTCATTTCTGTAAAGCTACAGAAATATTCATTAGAAAGCTTATTAATGAAAATGACGGCAAGGGTTTATCTGCAAAGCACAATATTGATTTTATTAAAACTAAAGTTTTAAAAGTATTCTTGAATTCGAATGTTTTCGAGGGTCTCGTTATACACTCTTTTGAAAGTCCCGCAACGCTCAATCATAGATTGTTTTTGATAAGATCGATAATAGAGACTTATGCCAATTTAAAACTACGATTTGTTGCAAAGTTTGATCCCGGCCTTCAGAAAAAATCGAAAAGACAAAAATTCACGAAACTGATTTTATTTGAAGGGACTTAAATAATTCATTATCATTACTTTATTATTGTATTTTATCTTAACGAAATCCTTTATTCATTTTCTATTATGCTCTTGATTCAATTCCCTAAAGGAAGATTTTTTATCGCCAAAATATGAGGAATACTTTATGGTTTTTATTGCAAGTGTTTAGCTTCGGCAACGCTTCTACTAAGATATTGTCTTGCTAAATTCACATTCATAATTTGATTTTTAAAATGAACATGTTTTTTATAAAAATGTTGCTCCACATTAGGAATTTCTCCTGTTTCGGGGATGCATTTACAAACATAGAAACTCACAAACACAAACGTCCAAACCCGAAACAATTACTTGTAGGTCATACAAATATTTGCTCCGTGCGGGAATCGAACCCGCGACATGCGGCGCAGCACTCCAATCGCTCAGGCACTGCACCAACTGTGCCGCCAAGTGTCAAGGTGAAAGTTTATTTGCAAAGTGTAAGCAGTTTTCATGTAGACTTAGTTTATTCTTCGTAAATAGGGACCAAAATATAGTTAATTAATTCTCTAGGGACTTAATAGTACAGACGACAGCACATTAAGGGCGCATAACCAAAAAGTTGGCAACGTCGCAAGTAGCTGTCAAATATTTACAAGTTTTAATAAATTTGGTAAATTTACTGTATGAAAATAAGAAATATAGCTCTGTAGTGCACTATAAAGTGGATATAGGAATGCAATTAAAACACTGCATTTGATGTTGTCACCGTTTCAGGTATAAAAAAGACATTTGGAAGGTTTCCAAATACTTTTTTACATCTAAAACTATATATTCGGTGTTACGATAAAATTACTTATTGCATTCCCTTATCATTTTTTTAGTGCACTATTAGAGCAGAGCAATATTTCTTGTTTCCATACAGTAACATTGCTAAATTAATTAGAACTTGTTTATATTTGACAGCTATTTGCGACGTTGCCAACTTTCAGAATAATATGCCCTCTTAAGCTACCACAATCTGCCAAATTTCTTCAATAGATTTTCAACCTTATCACTATAATGGAAGGTTAGTGTTCGATTGGTAAAATCTGACAGTTTCGGGTAGGTTGACCTGCTGGCGTCTGTACATTGTTATCCAAGGCGTGAAAGTTACTTATTTACGTCCCGGGACGGGGTTTGGCGCCCGTAACGCAGTGAGGGCGCTAATAGTTCGAGGGCCTAAATAAGTAATTTACCCGCGGTAAACACTGTGCTTACGAATACGAGGAAAGTAAAATTAACAACATACTTAAATTATAATTATATTGGCTAACGAAAAAATGAGTATTGAGGATTGTCACTTTGCCGCTTATTTTGTTTTTTTTTTGTTAATTTTTGTGCTGTGGTCGTCCAGCTATACAGCCAGGATTTTTCATGTTCATTATTTTAAAAAATGGCAAAGATTTTGTCGAAATCTGTGATATTTTAGAGAAATAGTCGAAACCAAATTATTTTAAAATCATTATTTATATTCTAAATACTTAACTTTATGTTATTTTAATTTTAAATGGTTCTGTAATTTAGTGGCTGTATAAAAGTTTGAACATGGTTCAATAGAAATGTCAAAATAGAACTAGTTTCTTTTCTTAAATTTGGCAGCTGTCAGTTGAAAGCGATTTTCCCTAGGCCGGCAATGGGTAACTTTCAAACGGCTAATCAGACATGTAATGACCTACTTTCAGAGTATGAGTAATGAAAAATAATTTGAATTTGTAGTGTGGATATTTTTTTATGTTATCATTATTAATAACAGTAATATTGCGGACCGCACGGGAACATTGTTTTGAACGATGGACTTGTTGGTTTTTGGTAATTTTATTTTTGTTTTGCTACTTTTTCGTATAGAAGATAATACAAAAGGAAAGTGTGCACCTCGGCTGCAATACTATTTTAAGCTCGGGTGACGTCAATATGTCAAATTCCCTTAATAGATTTTCAACCTTATCGCAATAGCGGAAGATTAATATTCGATTGGTAGAGTTTGACAGATTCGGGTAGGTTGACCTGCTGGCGTCTGTACTTTAAATCTGTTGTTGCACTCGGTGTTCTATTCTGGAATTCTTCGTTCCACTCTGTATAAAAAATATTACTTTATTAGATGTACAGGTTTTCCGCATCAATTTTAACATGAGACAGAAGACTAAAAATTCAACTAAATATAACTAACACTGGGGTATTTGATTACACTTTTTAAGTTTTTTTTAATCATGCAACACGCAACCAAAAGTTTGCATCGTTGTAAATTAGTTATATTGCTTTTGTAGCCATCACACATCAGAGAATGAATTTGCACTTAAATTCAGAGGCGTCTTTACCTATAGTGCAGGGTGTGCGGTGCACACGGGCGCCGGGTCTGAGGGGGCGCCGAACGCCCTCTAATGACTCAGGCGCAAAATGTCTCTTTCGCAAAATGTCGCTTTCTCATAACATCGCTTTCGCAGAATGACTCCCTATAAAAAGTTCGCTTTTGTCACAATGCCTCTTTCGCAGAAAATCTCTTTCGCAAAATGTCGCGTTAGTAACTTAGAAAAAAGTTAGCCAGGTTTAAAAGAAAGGTTGTTTTTTTTTTCGATTTCTTGTTCTTGGTTGATTCTGTTCTTGTTTTTGTTAATATTGTATGGCAACGTTATAAATTCGAATCAAAACTGTGCTGTTACTCCTCCCCCACAGTTTTTTTTACTGTTTTATTAATTTTATTATACATAAGTTATATTTTTATTTTTATACGCAATAACGCCTGCGTCGCGTCTTCGTGTAAACAGCGTTCGGAAAACAAGGGAACGAGAAATTCAGCTTTGTGAGTAGTGGTTGCGATGGCCTAGTGGTTAAGGCGTCTGGAGTACCTATCCAGAAGACGCAGGATCGAACCCTGCTCGCAACTGAATTTTTCGTTTCTTTAAAAATATCTTTATTATACATGTTTATCTATACATATAATAAATTTGAAGAAAAGTGGTGTCTGTACGATGTAAATATATAAAAAAAGTAGCAGGGGTTGTTATTTTATCAATGCCCAACCCGAAATTGTACTTAATTTTTTTGTTTGTGCACGCTAATCTTCGGAACTACTGGACGGATTTGAATGATTTGAAGATCTTGAACACCTGGTGTGGAACTCCAAGAGCCCAGCTTAACTATAACATATAAAGGAATGACGTCTTAGCAAGAGTTGTTCAGCCTGATGAGCACTCTCTGTTGACATATAAAAATTGAAGATCTGGAACTCCTGATGTGGAACTCCAAGAGCCCAGCTAAACTACTTATAACATTTATAGGAATAGTTATTCAGCCTGATGAGCACTCTCTGTTGAGATATAAAAATTGAAGATCTGGAACACCCGTTGTGGAACTCCAAGAGCCCCGCTACACCATAACACATATAGGAATAACGTCTAAGCAAAAGTTGTCGGTCTGATGGGCATTTCCTGTTGACTTATAAAAATCGAAGATCAGAAACATCTGATGTGGAAATCAAAGCTATCGCTAATTTCACTATACAGGGTGAATTTTTCAACTGGGCGTGGATGCCTATTTCCGAAACTATGAGGAATATCAAAAAACATTGAAAGGAGTCCCGAAGCCGATTTTGATGAAAATTAAAACTGCAACATTGGATTTTAGAAAAATTAATAATCCTGGCCAGGAATCAAACCCGATGATTTTTGAAAAAAAATCACCTGTATTATTACACTATTCGATAGTGTTGCTAATAAGGATCAAATTCTGGGAAGTATTCATATACGGCAAACTTAAGGAAATTACAGATTTTTATGAAATCCATAATTAATTCGAAATTAAAAAATTTCATTGCTTTCAATGTTTCACTGGATTTGACGTCTCAATAATCCCACTGGATTCAGCAATTAATACGAAATTATTGAGTTGTTCAAAAAATTGCATTTTTTCCAAGAAGAAACGGTTAACTTATGTTTCGAATATAGTCATTGCCTTGAAGATTGATCAGTTTTTTTTTGTAATTATACGTTTTCCTTAAGTTTGGCGTATATGATTACTTCCCAGAATTTGCTCCTTATTAGCAACTCTATCGAATAGTGTAATATTACAGGGTGTGATTTTTTTTCCAAAATCAGCGGGTTCGATTCCTGGCCAAGATTACACATTAAGACATACATTTTTCTAAAATCCAATGATGCAGTTTTAGTTTTCGTCAAAATCGGCCTCGAGACTCCTTTTAACGTTTTTAGATATTACTCATAGTTTCGGAGATAGCCATCCACGCCCAGTTGAAAAATAACATAAAATTATAAAATAACATAAACTGGGAGTACCTACCTCCACGCGGTGAAGGCGGTAAGACTTTAGGACTGATTTTCGATGAAAGAAAGAAAGAAATGAAAGAAAAAACGTTTATTGGGTAGACCGGTACACACAATGCAAATGTTAACAAACAGATTAAAAAAAACAAAAACGAACATGATAATAAAGAAATATTGTTCAAAACAACAACGAAATAACAAACATTGTGTGTCCTACGGCTACGCCAAATAGGTCCAGTTCAGCAAATTAATAAATAGTAGCTAGTACTCGACGCTGGAGGTTTTCAACTGGACCTGCTGGATGACGATGGTAGGTATATCATTAAAAATCTGAGTCTTCTGGCCAGAACTCCGATTTATTATTTACCCGGGCTCTATTGGACATCAGACGTTTCAGATCTTCGATTTTGACGACTCCGTTGTCGCTGGCATAAGCAACAGGATCCACGTACGAAGTCGCGGGCAGAAGCTAGTTATAAGTTTAGATGTTTCACATACCTACCACTATACGGACTATACTTACCAGATTTTGTAAAGAACTCATAATAAATGTTTTTTTTTTTGTTTTACTCGAAAAATTAAATTTACAACGTTGCCATACAATATTAACAAAGACCAGAACAGAATAAACCAAGAATAATAAATTTCAAAAAAACGACCTTTCTTTTAAACCTGGCTAACTTTTTTCTAAGATAATAACGCGACATTTTGCGAAAGAGATATTCTACGAAAGAGGCATTTTGAGAAAGTGACCTTTTAAGGAGTCATTCTGTGAAAGCGTCATTATGAGAAAGCGACATTTTGCGAAAGAGACGTTTTACTACCAGGAGACATTTTGCGCCTGAGCCATTTAAAGGCTATTTAAAATTGCACCAATTGCATCTGAATCTGAAATCTGTTTGAAAATATAACTGTTAGTATTCCATTTTGACCCCGCTCCTACTAGACTAGAGGGCGCCAGGGTACTGGTTGCACACGGGCGCCACAAGGGCTAGAGACGCCTCTGCTTAAATTGTACTTAATTGGTCATAAATGTATGGATATTGTATTGTCGGGCTGAAGCCGCGCGTATTTCGTACTGATTAGTCGAAACCACAATCAAAATGGTATCTTATACCAACTAGATTTTAATACTTTTGATAATTACCTATTATTACGAAATGCAGTTTTTAGTAACCTAAAAACTAAGTTTTTTACATAATTTGTTAAATTAATAATATATGATTGTATGAATAACTTATCTATTTTTTCTGTTCTGCCTTTTTACACTTTTTTAATTTATTCAAATATTTAAATCCTAGTTCACTTCATCGATGTTAATGTATCGATAATTTTGCGCCATTCTAAAATGTTGCACCCCTATGACAAGGTGCTTTGTTATTGTTACTAACACCATCTACCGTGAAGTAGCTGTAATATATTCTGACAAATTAATTTAACCTTCAAGCGGGCGCGCGGTCGTTTGTACCGGGAGCGGGCGCGCGTAACTGAAAAGAACTATGTGATGAATAAGAGAAATAAAACACTAATTATCCAATAATTATTTATTTTTATGTACGCAGATACATTGTGATTGTCTTTAAAATCTAATTTGTCAGATAAAGTCACTAAAATTGTGAAAAATGATAATATGAACAAAAATGTATTGAACGCGGTCGATTTGACTACGCGCGCCCGCTTGAAGGTTAATTCGTGGTTTTTCCATTCGACGCTAGATAGCGCTACTGACGCACAGCATCAACATTTTTGTATGACAATATTCCCAATGCCCGCTCTATAGTTCTTTTAAATCTCTTTGCCTAGAACCAAACATTCGAAGACATGTGACATCAACCAACTCGCAGTGGGCCTGCGTGGTGGATTATGGCCCACTCCCTTTCACAGAGAGGAGGCTTGTGTCCCAGCAGTGGGAACATTTATGGGCTGATGATGATGAGTGTGTGGTACATTTGTACGCGCACTTCAGCAGTGCGCGTACTAAACTATGTAGTATCGCGCTTAGCGTCTGTGTCCACCGACAAGGCGGTGCATGAACTTTTGTTCGAGCAAAGAGCAGCGACATTTTTACTGAACAGAGTTTAGCAATGTGCGCGCACACCTGAGCGGCCTCGTTATTTGTGGGCACAAATAACGAGGCCGCTCAGGTGTGCGCGTACAAAAGTATCCATTTTAGAATGTTCACGCACATTTTGTTCGTGTTTGCTTGAATGGGTTGACTATAAGAGCGAACATTTGTGAATCAAATCTTTAGGTACACCACTACCTACTTGACCCTTTGGAGATTAAAAGCGTAATTATACGACAAAAATATAGAAATTCTCCGACTTTACTAAAGCAGGAAATTTCAGCTTAAATATACCATTCTCTTCCATACTAACTTTATATTGTTTTCGCAAAACAAATGAAGATTGATGCGTACAAAATCCCTGCGGTACTGACTTGCTTATTAAGAGTACACAGGCCGCTCGGTCGAACTCAACGGTGGGCGCGGCGTAAACGCTTGCTATTTCATCAAGCGGCACGCGAGAAAAGGATAGCGCCAGCGATGAACAGTACGAAACTATTGCGCACACACAGAAACGATCGCGTCTAGCATACCGTATCCGTCGTGCGGCACACTTGCGCAAGCTCATTGCTAACCATACTCGTAGTTTAGATAGTTTGTTATGTTCTGTAAAGTTTTTGTTGTTATTATTTCGTTATTGCCGCCGCGTATGGCGGCGGCACAGCTGCTCGGCAAAAGCCGGCGACAGTGCCGTGCCGGCGGCACTGTGTAGGAGTCATTAGAGTAGGTACCTAATTACTAATTCATCAAATAAAAATCATGTTATTTAGTTATATTTTTATTGATAATTGTTCCTTCAAAATAGCGTTTATATAGTGTAAAAGCAATCTCTTCCAGATTGCTAGCTCAGGTTTGATTGAAGGATGGTGTAGCCGTGTGTACACAAAGTTAGAAGAAGAAGCCAGGACGGGTCGCTAGTATTGTATAATTATTGTTGTAAAAAAACTTTTTGTAAAAAGGGAACCGAAATCAAAAACAGACACAAAAGAGCGTAAAATAACTTTTCTTTCGGAAGTCGGTAGTTTTGTTTTTAGGGTTCCGTAGCCAAATGGCAAAAACGGGAGATTCGTCATGTCTGTCTGTCTGCCGTATGTCACAGCCACTTTTCTTCGAAAGTATAAGAGCTATCCTGTTGAAACTTTGTAAGTAGATGTTTTATGTGAACCGCATTAGGATTTTTACACAAAAATAAAAACAAAACAAATTTTGGTGGTACTTACACCCATACTTAGATTTGAAACTCAAAAAAATGTTTTCACCAAATCCATACGTGTGGGATTTCTATGGATAGGTCTTTAAAAATTATATTGAGGTTAATAATATATTTTTTTTCTAAACTGAACAGTTTGCGCGAGAGACACTTCCAAAGTCGTAAAATGTGTGTGTGTCCCCTGTAACTTCTAAAATAAGAGAATGATAAAACTAAAAAAACAACATAATGTAGACCTCAACAAAAACTTTCAACGAAAATTGGTTTGGATGCAATATAGTTAGCAGTTTTTGAGATACAGTACATTTTCAAAAACCGCAAATATAACTTTGCCATTCATACAAACACTATGAAAAACAAAGTTATTTTTATTGTTTGTGTATATTACTTACTAATCTCAATATAATAATTATATCGCTAATCTCGTACCCTTATTGCAAAAACCGATTAACTGCATCAAAATTCGAGCGATAATGGCTTTTACTTGTAGCTTCGTCGTGACTTGAGGATTCGATTTCTATACACCGTGTTCCGGACGATATACATAAACTTCGACCAGATGTTCAAACCACGGAAGTAAGCATTTTTCATTATGGACACATTAATAAATTCTTATTTTTTATTTTTTGTTAATTTTCATACAAACTAAATACCTAGACGTAAATAACCCGGTATGCATGCCTCTTTATCCGAATTGGCAACGTCATTCATAACATTTGGCGGGCTGAAACAAATGAAATGCAAATAGTATTTGATAGATTTCAAATTAAGATACTTTCTCACTGCATAGCTCAATTAAATTTCATTAAATGAAATTACAAATATCTTTGTAACGAAGCCTTTTTAAGTACTACTTCCTTTGTTGGATTTGATTTGTAAAAGCCATAGAAGTATTTGCTAAAGTTTATGGATAACGTGAAGAACACGGTGTATAATTAACAAAAATTGGTTTAAAAATGCAGATAATCGGTTTTTGTAATAAGCTACTACGGAACCCTTTATGAGCGAGTCCAACTCGCACTTGTTTTTGAAGTCCGTTCGTTCCAATCTCAATTCGACCTGGATGTTTGTATGTATGTATGTTGTCCGCGATTATCTCGCGTTTGGCTGAACCGATTTTGATGCAGTTTTCAGAAAAGTGTTCGTCACATTCTTCCGGAGAAGGTTTTAGTATGTAAAAATAATGGATTTCCCGTGACGTTGCTAGCAGGGATCCGTTTTTAGAGTTCCGTAGCCAAATGGCAAAAACCGGCCAAGTGCGAGTTGGACTCGCCCATGAAGGGTTCCGTAGTAGCAAGCATAGATTAGGGATATAATTATATTGAGATTAGTAAGTAATATACACAAACAATAAAAATAACTTTGTTTTTCATAGTGTTTGTATGAATGGCAAAGTTATATTTGCGGTTTTTGAAAATGTACTATATCTCAAAAACTACTAACTTTATCTCATCCAAACCAATTTTCGTTGGAAGTTTTTGTTGAGGTCTACATTATATATTGTTTTTTAGTTTTATCATTCTCTTATTTTAGAAGTTACAGGGGGGGGACAAACATTTTACCACTTTGGAAGTGTCTCTCGTGCAAACTGTTCAGTTTAGAAAAAAATGATACTATTTTTTTTTATAGTACCTAACCTCAATGTAATTTTTAAAGACCTATCCATAGATACCCCACACGTATGGATTGCTGAAAAAAAAAAATAAGTTTCAATTCTAAGTATAGGGGGCACCCCCAAAATTTGTTTTGTTTTCATTTTTGTGTGAAAATCTTAATGCGGTTCACATAATACATCTACCTACCAAGTTTCAACAGGATAGCTCTTATACTTTCGACAAAAAGTGGCTGTGACATACCGACGGACAGACAGACAGACATGACGAATCTATAAGGGTTCCGTTTTTGCCATTTGGCTACGGAACCCTAAAAACGGAATCTATTCGTCATGTCTGTCTGTCTGTCCGTCCGTATGTCACAGCCACTTTTCTTCGAAAGTATAAGAGCTATCCTGTTGAAACTTGGTAAGTAGATGTATTATGTAAACCACATTAGGATTTTTTCACAAAAATAAAAACAAAACAAATTTTGGGGGTTCCATCCATACTTAGAATTGAAACTAAAATTTTTTTTCACCAAACCCATACTTGGGGTATCTATAGATAGGTCTTTAAAAATGGTATTGAGGTTACTAATATATTTTTTTTCTAAACTGAACAGTTTGCGCGAGAGACACCTCCAAAGTGGTAAAATGTGAGCTCCCCCCCCCCCCCCTGTAACTTCTAAAATAAGAGACTAAAAAAATATATGATGTACATTATCATGCAAACTTCCATTGAAAATTGGTTTGGATGAGATATAGTTAGCAGTTTTTGAGATATAGTACATTTTCAAAAACCGCAAATATAACTTTGCCATTCATACAAACACTATGAAAAACAAAGTTATTATTATTGTTTGTGTATATTACTTACTAATATCAATATAATTATGTCCCTAATCTATGCTTGCTACTACGGAACCCTTCATGGGCGAGTTCAAGTCGCACTTGGCCGGTTTTTACACTTGGCCAACTGTAAAACGCGAAGTAAATCGTTCAATTCAATCCAATACATAGTCCAAATTAAATGCAAGGGGTCTATATGATCGGGCACGCCCCAATCGCGGCGGTAAGACCCCTCTTTGAAGAGTGGCTGGAGAGGCGTCACGGCGTCCTCACCTTCCGCTTGACACAGGTCCTCACCGGGCACGGATGTATCGGGAGGTTCCTGTGTCGCATTGGAAAGAAAGAAACGCGTGGGTGTCACCACTGCAAAGATCGCCCGGAGGACACGGTCGAGCATACGGTGCAGGACTGCCCCGCTTGGGCAGAGCACCGCCGTGTCCTCACGGCAGCGATAGGCGGCGACCTCTCGCGCCCGGCACTGGTTGAGGCTATGCTGCGGGGCGACACGGAATGGGAAGCGGTCGCCTCCTTCTGCGAAGCAGTCATGCTAACAAAGGAGGAGGCGGGATACTGGAGGGAGAGGACAGCAGCGTCCACCTCACGACCAGCCGCCGCGGGTGACGCCCAAGGCAACGGACGTCGCAACGATCTCCGGCCAACGTAGGCGCGGGCGTGCGGGCGGTGAGTTATGGGTGACTTGCCGCCCGATCATGGACCATGCCCGGGTCGACGGCGCGTTGTGTTCCACGCGCGCCTCAAAGAGCTGTCAGCAATCTGACGGGGCCCCCTAAGAGAGCCAAAGCCTGCCGGGGTCGCGGGACTCTCTCACCTGGTAACCGTGACCCTGGTACATAAAGGGCTATTGAAGGTTTTTAATCAGTACAAGTCTGACAGTCCCTCCCGCCACACCCTGGGCGGGAGGACTTATTTGATGATTTTACCACGAAAAAAAAGGGGTCAATAAGATAAGGCGAAACCAAAACAATACACGCGCGGAGTCAACTATCAATGTAGAATCGTAATCAAAATCAAAAGTTCAATGCCAGGAGTCAGTGTGATAACAATAATAAGATGCAAAAGATAAAATTATCATACGGAAGTCAACATAGGTACGAACGCGAACGAAAGCGAAATATAAGGAAATATTATTTAAAAAAAAAAATACTGCCGGCCGGCGTTCGCGCCGCTCCGCCCACTTCCCCCGTTCCCCGCGGGGGATGTGTATTGAAGTGAGATGCACAATAATTGTTGTTAGAAACGGGCGCGTAAAAATTGATGAGTAGGCTTCTAGAATTTGTGTTCTTATGACAAAATAACTGAATGTTTTGATCCAAAGTAAAGTTATATAAATTCTTGAATAAATAAACTACGCCTGTACGAATTTGGTTTTAGAGATTTCATACTCCTTCTGTTATTTAATTACGTCCAAAGTTGCGTTAAATTACGGGTTAAAATATGGAACTTTTGAGGCTGATAACTTTGAAATGACTAAATATTTTTAAATTCTGTTTTCGTACAGGCATAGATCATAACAAGACAAAACAGTATTATGTCCGTCTTGGAACAAAAAAGTCAAACAATGGAGTAATCATCCTAAAACAAATGTATGGAGAAATGCGTGGCTTGTGTAGCCTTAAGCCAGTTATGTTATTATGTATTTTGACATTTCTTGACGATGACGCTGAAATAATATTAACCGAATTTAGCGTTGTATTTATTTACTACTAGATTCTGCAAGTGACTTTTTGCATGACAGGGTTTTGCACCTATGTGTATAAAGTTGAATTCAAATCAATCAGTCATTTCGAAAATCTATTTTTAAATAAAAAAAACCGGCCAAGTGCGAGTTGGACTCGCGTGAAGAGGGTTCCGTACGATGTTACCTATCACGTTTTTTTTTAAATCTGATCCAAATTGGTACGCACAATATTGAGTGATTTACCGTTATTTTAATATCATGGACTTCTTATGGGTTTTCCTATAATCTATAAGTAGAAAACTAATTTCTGTATTTTAAAAAAAAAATCAGGTTCAGTAGTTTGGGAGATAAGGGGGGGAATGGTCAAATTTAGTCTATTTTCTTGAATAACTTGGAAACTGTTTATTTTAAAATTACAAAAAATATATATTTAAGATTGTCTCAACAAGACCTTTCATTTGATATGTCACACGATGCAGTATTCAATTATTTTTTTTAATTTTCCCCTTCCCCCCCAAAAATTACCTCCCATATACAGATATGGACTTCTTATAGGTTATCCTATAATCTATAAGTAGAAAACTAATTCCTGTATTTTTTTCAAAATTTTAGGTTCAGTAGTTTCGGAGATAAGGGGGGGGGGGGGGGAATGATCAAGCTTCGTCTATTTTTTTTGAATAACTTGGAAACCATTTATTTTAAAATTACAAAAAAAATACAATTAAGTTTGTCTCAACAATACCTTTAATTTGATATGTCACACGATGCAGTTTTCAAATTATTTTTTTTAATTTTCCCCTTCCCCCCCCCCCAAAAATTACCTCCCATATACAGATATGGACTTCTTATAGGTTATCCTATAATCTATAACTAGAAAACTAGTTCCTGTATTTTTTTCAAAATTTTAGGTGCAGTAGTTTCGGAGATAAGGGGGGGGGGAATGGTCAAGCTTCGTCTATTTTTTTTTGAATAACTTGGAAACCTTTTATTTTAAAATTACAAAAAAAATACAATTAAGTTTGTCTCAACAATACCTTTCATTTGATATGTCACACGATGCAGTTTTCAATATATTTTTTTTAATTTTCCCCTTCCCCCCCCCCAAAAATTACCTCCCATATACAGATATGGACTTCTTATAGGTTATCCTATAATCTATAAGTAGAAAACTAATTTCTGTATTTTTTTCAAAATTTTAGGTTCAGTAGTTTCGGAGATAAGGGGGGGGAATGGTCAAATTTCATATATTTTCTTGAATAACTTGGAAACTATTTATTTTAAAATTACAATAAAAATATATTTAAGATTGTCTCAACAAGACCTTTCATTTGGTATGTCACACGATGCAGTTTTCAAATATTTTTTTTTTAATTTTCCCCTTCCCCCCAAAAATTACCTCCTATATACAGATATGGACTTCTTATAGGTTTTCCTATAATCTATAAGTAGAAAACTAATTACTGTATTTTTTTCAATATTTTAGGTTCAGTAGTTTCCGAGATAAGTGGGGAGGGGGAATGGTCAAATTTCGTCTATTTTCTTGAATAACTTGGAAACTATTTATTTTAAAATTATAAAAAAATACATTTAAGATTGTCTCAACAAGACATTTCATTTGATATGTCACACGATGCAGTTTTCAAAACTTTTTTTTTCATTTTCCCCTTCCCCCCCAAAAATTACCTCCTACATACAGATTTCATCCATTCACGTCACACCTCTGTGCTTGGGTCACAGGAATTGATATGTGTACCAAATTTCAACCCAATCGGTTTAGTAGATTCGGAGATAACTGACTGTAAGCGACAGACAGACGGACACACGAGTGATCCTATAAGGGTTCCGTTTTTGTATTCGGACGTACGGAACCCTAAAAACGAACCGATTCCAAGAACAAACACAAAAAATTGTAAAATAACTTTTCTTTCTATAAGTCAGTGGTTTTTTAAGCTATTGCATAGCTTTTATCGCAGGCTCTGAGCTCGGCGCGGCACGGTGACCGAATTCTAAAATTTCCAAAAACCTAAGGAAAAAACCTGACACCACGCATCGTCTAACATCATTTCAGTTCTTCGGCAATCATAAAAATATCCGTCATAAAAACAATAAACTTTTTCTTACATTCTAAACGGCCAGCTACAAAAGGAGTTTTCACAATGAAACCTACTTATAAAATTCTCCTACAACAAAGAAGTTCTTTATTACAGTAGTGCACCACAAACACTTTAAATAAATTAAATTCTCGTTAAATATACGCGGTAGGCGATTTCATTCTTTTAAAATAAAAATAAAAGTTATGCAATAGCTTCACCGCGGCAGTCTCCAAGTGCCACATGTATTTTTTTTTGTAGTATACTCCTATAATACCATCTCCAGAATGTAACGCACTTTCCTGAAAACCGCATCGAAAGCGGTACAGCCAGACGCGAGATAATCACGGACAAACATGCACACAAACATACAGGTCGAATTGAGAATCTCCTATTTTTTAGAAGTCGGTTTAAAACAAGGACATAAAAGTACACGTCCTTAAGGCTCTTATGGCTATATAACAACTCACTGAAAAAAACTTTTTGAAAAAAAGGGAACCGACTTCAAAACGAAACACAAAAAAAGTGTAAAATAACTTTTCTTTCGGAAGTCGGTGGCTTTGTTTTTTATTTCATTGACTATGGCCACCGACTTCCGAAAGAAAAGTTATTTTACACTTTTTTTGTGTTTCGTTTTGAAATCGGTTCCCTTTTTTTCAAAAAGTTTTTATTTTACCCTTTTTAGTTTAATATTCAACAAAAATCTTCATATTAATCGGCGTCTTTGAAAATGTACAATCCTAGTAAGCAACAAAAACGAATCTATGCGGGCAACTTCACGAGATATCTATTATTGTTATATACTAAAACCTTCCCCAGAATGTACCAAATACTTTTCTGAAAACCGCATCAAAATCGATTCAGGCGAACGCGAGATAATCGCAGACAAACATACATAGATACATACATACATACAGGTCGAACTGAGAACCTACTTTTTTTTTTGAAGTCGGTTAAAAACCATATATTTTCATTGTATTCAATGTAATTTCAGCCCTAAATATGAACCTAAAGCAAAAACCCACTTAAGCCGACAAGTCTTACTTATGATTTCCTCTCAAAACTTTATCTCGCAGCTCTAACCAAAAGTTCTTCTGTACCCTCAATACGCTGTTGTAATAATATCAAGCTTGTTTTTGTTTACTTCGTTGACTTTTGCCTACAACTGGTAGTAACATGGCTGCCGAATAATACGATGGATGGCAGTTAGACCGAAGCGTGCGATGCTGCATGGCAGCCTAAGGCCCGGTATCCACCAAAGCGGAGAGGAGAGGAGATGTGTTTGAATAACCTATCAGATTTCTACCGAAACTAAGCGGAGAGGAAATCTGGATTTCTGATTGCATCTCCTCTCCTCTCCGCTTTGGTGGATACCGGGCCTAAGGCGCTGAACACGGACATACAGATAAGACGCAAGGGCGCTCCCTCACCGCGAGCATTCACCTGTAATGTAACGTTACAGATTCGAACATTCGAAGACAATAGAGCATCAAATTGCGCAATTTTATGTTACATTACAGGTGAATGCTCGCGGTGACCGCGCCTTAAGGCGCAACGCAAACAGGAGGCGGCGCAGATACGCGGTGCACATGAATGATATTATAGTAAAAAGAGGCGCAGTTTACTATAATATCATTCATGTGCGCCGCGTCGCGTCTGCGCCGTATCTGCGCCGCCGTCTGTTTGCGTTGCGCCTCAGATGGGGCGCGGACATTTGTCTCTACAGCGTCCTGTGAGAGGACGCGGCTGCGCACCGCACCGTAACTGCATCACGGGCATGCGGGATGGCGAGTAATGGGCGACTCACCGTCTTATCATGGACCATGCCCGGGTCGACAGCGCGTCGTGTTCCTCACGCGCCGTCATCAAAATGACGGGAGAGAGAGCCAAAACCTGCCTGGGTCGCGGAACTGTCTTATCTGGTAACCGTGGCCGCGGAACGTAAATGGCTATTGAAGGACACCGAGGATTTTAGTCAATACAAGTCTGACAGTCCCTCCTGCCCTGCCCGGGGTGAGAGGAGTCATTTGATGATTTTACCGCATAAAAAAAGGTCCAAAGGAGCAGGCCTACCGAAACATGTTTGTGTTCATGTATTCATATTGAAATCTTATAAACACACCGGTGTAACATACACCCGCGATATCCTCACAAAACATTGTAAGTAGCGATCGTCATTTTATTGTCCTCCTCTCACGATGTCGCGTCTATACCTAATTTTGACTTCTGCAGAATATTTTGCGGCTCTCTTAGTAACAGATTATATTATTATTGTACCGCAATCTGTGGTCGATGGGATTTAGGGTTACCAGATTTGCTGGCGGCGAATCCAGGAGAGGCCCACAATAATTTGGATTTTTTTTAGCAAGTCATGCATAAAAACTTATTGCAATAAATGCATAGTATGTTTTAATTGCGTAAACAAATCATAGATATGCAATAGCAGCAATCAAAGTTAACATTTTACAAATCCATCAATAAATGACATAGACAGTCCCTCCCGTCCCGCTCTGGGTAGGAGGACTCATTTGATGGTTTTACCACGATAAAAAAAAAAACAATAAATGGCGTAGTCATGGTTTGGCAATGACTATGTCATGACAGAAAACAAATATTGTGTTATTTGTAAAACTTTAACAAGCCTTGAAAGTACTTATGGTTATGAAAACAAAAAAATGGTGTTTTCATTGTCAACAGAAAATATTCCATTTTGTATGAGACACCTGTTTTTTTTTTATCTTTCAGGGTTGGTTTCATAGTAAAAGTTGGTTATGACCATAAAGCTATTGTCAAACAGACAGGCGAAGCGAAAGCGACGAAGCGTTTTTGTTTCTAATGTATGGAATTGTTTGAAGCCTGTCACATAGACTATCGGACCGCTTTCGCCTTTCTATATGACAGGATTCGGATCGCATTCGCTTCGCGTTCCCTTCGCCTGTCTGTTTGACAATAGCTTTAGTACTTTTAGCCCACGAGGAAGGTTGTAAATGTTTTACACATAACCCTGTATAAATCCTAGTTAAAATCCTTAAAAAAAAAAAAAAAAAAAAAACAAAATACAAGAAAAAAAAAGTGAACAGAAATATTCTATTATTTTTGCAGTCAGTTTTCTTTAACTGAAAAACTTTTATGTTTCTACTTAAAGATATTATATTTTCATGGCAGCGCCAAGACACGAGTTTCCTCTTTTTGACAGCTCTTTTCATGAACAGCCCGCCCGTTACATTTTTCAGGACCCATTTCATATTTTACAGAAATATAAATTTTATATTTTCCACTGACGTTTTCAGGAAAATTTCCATTGAAATTACAGAAATGTTTTTAATAACTGTTAATGTTTTCATGGAATACCTATTTTAAGTTAATTTTATGAAAGCGTTTTTTTTTATGAAGAGTAATGTGTCGTTACATCTAGGGTTGTAAATAATTAGAATAAGATCTCATTGTTTGCAGTTGTAATTCTTATGCTAATAAAGACATTTAGAAATCAAAATCTAATCAATGTGTCGTGGGACTGTCTAATAAGCATGTTACCGAGACCCTGGAACGCAAACGCAATTAAAGGAAAGGAGAATTTTGAGTCAGTACAAGATAGACAGTCCCTTCCGCTCCTCCCAGAGTAGGAGAACTCATTTGATAATTTTACCACCCCAAAAAAAAATATTAAGAAAATAAGTTAGTATTTGGAAACGTGTGATATTTGTTTTTTTTTTTATTGAATAAAAAATAAAAAAAGCAGTTGATAGTCAATAGGCCATATTTTTACTTTTGTTTCTTAAACCAAAAATAGGTGCGTCCACACAGAACGACCAGCCTCGCGAGGCATTTGTTGCGCGATCGACCGAGCGCCCGAACCATCCAGTGTCGGCTTTTGTTTTGCTCGCGTTTATTATTTCGTGCTTCGGTCGAGAAATAATTGCGCGTCCAAACAGAGCAAGCAGCTTCGCGAGGAATTTGCCGCGCGAAGCAAATCTCGCGAGGCTTGTCGCTCTGTGTGGACGCACCTATTGACGAAGATACAACGCTTCTAAAAATCACAAAATGTCACTCGGTAGGTATAATTTAACAGGCGTTATGACGTCACACGTACTCCCGAATTTCAAAGCGTTTTATCTTTGTCAAGATTGATTTAAAAAAAGAAAAAATGCGTATACATTATTTGACAACACTCTATAGCTATTGTCAAACTGACAGACGAACCGAATCCGTGGCGTAGCGTTTTTTCTTTGTAATGTATGGAATTGTTTGAAGCCTGTCACATAGACTATCGGATCGCTTTCGCTTTTTTATTTGACAGGATTCGGTTCGGTTCGCTATCGCCTGTCTGTTTGACAAAGGCCTAAGTGACGGACTCAATAGATTTTCAATTTAATTATGCAGTAAACTATCCTATTTAGTTCCCGTTGTTTTAGCCAAAGAACTGATCCTTGCCATGTTGCATCACAAGGAGTCTACCATAAGGTCATTTTTCCGCTACCAGCGATGCGGACGTACTTTTTGAACCACTGTAACTTTTTTATTTTCCCTTTTCATTTCATACTTCTAAGCAAATTATCCAGAAACAAGGTTTTTAGTTATTAATGTTGTTGTTAAATTAGTCTAATGTCAAAAACACTCAAGCTTTCCACCATCCGTAAAAATATTTACGAAAAAGTTACGATTTTGTTATAAAAATATATTTAATACTGCTCCAAAATTTCAACGTTATTTTATTTTCTAACAATTCGTTGCCGAGTTTTGGTTAGTTTCAAATTTATGTGAAATTACTTTTTAACCATTTACGATTTTAGGGACCAAATAATATGTTAGTGTAGAATGTTTCAATAAAAACTCAATATCATGCTTGAAATTGAAGTTTTTATCTTTCCTTTAGTATATTATTCATCTGACACACGAGTAGCTGCCGCTACTGATTTCACACGTCTTTTCTTATTTTTTTTAAGTATGTTAATCATAAAATGAGTCCTCTACCTCTATTATGGAGAGGAGGTGACTGTTAGACTTCTGAAAACCAACCAAGGCATTTTTCAGGTGTGAGGTCCACGTGGAACACGACTCGTCCTGGATCAGACGGCGAGCTACCCATTACTCCACAAACCCTCGTTTTCGGAGACCTTTTTACTCATTAGAGCAAAAGTATATTACAAGTTATATGTGCTGCTTGGGCAGAGCACCGCCGTGTCCTCACGACGGCGATAGGCGGCGACCTCTCGTCGGCATTGGTCGTGGCCATGCTGTGGGGCGAGACGGAGTGGGAAGCGGTCGCCTCCTTCTGCGAAGCAGTCATGCTAGCGAAGGAGGAGGCGGGCCGCCTAAGTGAGAGGACAGCGTCCACCTAACAACCCAGCCGCAGTGGTAGACGCCTACGGCGATGGCCATCGCAAGACGGTCTCCACCGTGGGCGCGAGCATGTGGGCAGCGAGTAATGGGCGACTCGCTGTCCGACCATGGACCATGTGATCCACGCGCGCCTCAAAGAGTGTCAGCACAATGACAGGGGCCCCCCTTAGAGGGCCAAAGCCTGCCAGGGTCGCGGGAAAACGAATACCGTGACCCCAGAACGTAAAGATCTATTGAAGGACACCGTGGATTTTAGTCAGTACAAGTCTGACAGTCCCTCCCGCCTGTAGGAAGACTCATTTGATGATTTTACCACGCTAAAAAAAAGAAACTTATTATGTGTGCTAAAACATAAAACGATACGAAATATTACGGAGTTTGTTTATTTTTAAATAGCAAAATTAATAATTCCTCGTTAGTCTAGCAATAACACTGTCCGTCTTGTGAATCGACCTGGGACCTCTTACTCACCAGTTTCGCTTACGACCACTATACCACTAAAAGCAGATAAGCCAAGTCAGTATACATACTAAATCTGTCTCAGTCTGTATAATGAACTAAAATCTAATTACCATTTTCTACGAGCTGGCTTAAAAAAACTAACTTCTTTCACCAGAACGAATGCTCAATCATCAATCTAGCTTTAAACTAGATTAGAGCTGAACGTAATATCAGATCTACAGTTTTTAATCTAGATTTATAACTGACTATTTTTCTTAAATGGGTCAAAATCAAAATAATTGCTCATTTCAGAAAATTTATTTGTCCATCATTTTTCCTTAATTTCTACTAAAAAACTGTCAGGGCAATATTAATAAAATACTGAATATTACAAAGAAGCCCTTCTTTACATTGTATTTTAAATGTCATTGTTGGTAGTTGATACCTCGTTTTTTAAATATTGTGGCATTTTTAAAGGCGTGTCTTCTGGTCTTCCTACAAAAAACGTCTGTCCAACTTCCAGCACTGATATTTTAAACTTGAAAAAACATTAAAAGTATTATATTTACTATTAAACAAAATTGGCTATCCTCTCAAATAACACTGTAAAATGTGCGTAGAATCCTTAAAAATTCATTTGAAATATAAATTATAGTTTTAAATAAAAACTAAAACTGGTCTCAAAATTACTTCATCGATGTTATTTCATTTATGTAACGCATTATTTAGTCGCAAAAAAGGTATTTTTTTTAAACTTTAATACTGGCAACATTAGCTGTCATTGTCTGAACCTCAGGCCACCAATCATAGGGCAGCAGCCATTTTGTTCTCGGCAAAAATATGATTGTAAAGTGTGCGTCGAAAAAAAAACAAAAAACTGGTTTATTTTTGGTAAATTGAAAAATACGTCAGGTAAGTAACTTTAAACTATTTCGTATTGTCAGGAAACTATTATGTTAGCGCTATTCTGTAGCTAATTAGCTGCAACGATCGAGTTAATTATGTTCTGTGATTTGAGGTTAGTCTGTAGAAAAACATGCTTATTTCTTCCTTTATGTCACACTTATGTAACATTTTTTTTATGTTACGTTACATAAAATTGGGTTAAGGCGTGTCCACAGCATGCTTTTAAAATATTAAACAAATAGAAAATTAATAAAAATAAACATGTTTTTTTGGTCGTAGTCAGTGTTTTGAGTGATACGAACTAAAATCCTCATTGCCGTGTCGTTGGCAAAGACAAGTATTTCAGTTTGTTATCAATATTATGAGATTTATATCAGTTTGGGATCAATACGTAAAACGACTTTGTATGTCTGAATAAAAAACTGTTTTTATTTACAACTGTGAATGCAGCCCTTGTTTTCCTTTATGTTATTTTTATGTTATTGTAACATAAAAGTAACATTTTATGAAATGAGCAATTATTTTGATTTTGACCCAAATATGAGCTGACATTTTTAGGGATTCTGTACGTAAAACGGTACCTTATTGCTAAGATTCCACTGTCCGTCCGTCTGTATGTCTTTCTGTGTGTCTCTAACTAGGCTGTATCTCATGAACCGTGATATTTAGACACATCTTCGCCCGTAGGAGCCCCGTTCAGCGGGGCTCCGTCGATTACACCTAGGCTTGGCCAATTTATTGTACATTTTGCTGATCCATCCATTTATTTGATTTGTGGCTGACTTAGTAATTTTGTGGCCAATGTAGTTTTTCATCATCATCATCATCATCTCAGCCATAGGACGTCCACTGCTGAACATAGGCCTCCCCTTTAGATCTCCACATATACCGGTTGGAAGCGACCTCCATCCATCCTCCATCCATGTAGTTTTTAGTGGACAATAATCAATAATGGTGTCTAATAGAAGCCGCATTAAACAGCATCATTTTTTTTTTATTAAACATTAAGAACATCTACGATCTTACTTGGCATGACATTCAATGAAAACCTTTGATCAATTTTATACCCAAATCAACTGAAATTCTTATTGAAAAGTCTACCGACCAATGCTCCGGGGACTTGCCAAGACTACTCAGTTCAGTTTCAAGGCACGTACCTTATATCCGTGCTTAGAATATCAAATTTTAAGTTTCCAGAATTTGGTGACTTACTTTAAACTGCCCCGTGTTGGAGTCGTATAGACTACAGGCCCATGTCTAAAATGGATGGGCCATATGAACCACCAGGTGACGTATATAGAACGATATGAGAACATACAATATTAAGATTCAGCACAGTGCCCGGTGCCGTCACTTGTAAGCTGGCCAATTCCCTCTTTTTCCGTGATCCGGGGGTTGTAACCCTCGATTTTTTCCCCTTGTCGCATGATTTTTGTATGGCGTTGCGGAATAATGGATTAGAAGCTGTATTGAAACAGTATGAAACTACCGCCGCATGCCGTACAGAATTAAATGAACTTTACCCTGGAAATTGTCAGAAAATCAAAAAAATTACCGACTTTGTGGCGCACCATTTTTTTACGGCACTGCGCGCTTTCTTATTATTTTTCATGGATCTATCGATGGTAAAAATGCCGTACAAAAATTTAATGATTTGGTCATGTACTCACTCAACCTGCACTTTTGAATTCTCACCAGCACTCAGTTGGACAGCTTACAAGTGACGGCATAGTGCTGAATCTTATTATTTTATGATCTTATCATCCTATATACGTCACCTGGTGGTTCATATTATGACCCATCCATTTTGGACATGGGCCTGTAGTCTATTAAGCTGCCCCGTTGGTGTCATAATTACAAGCGCGACTTCTGAACAAGGATTTGATTCCCGGGTCGGGCAAAAAGTAATATTAGGTTTTTCTGTTACAAATTCTCAGTAATTAGCAGAACGGAGTTTGGATTGGATACCTCCGTGCCTCGAAAAGCACGTTAAACCGTTGGTCCTGCGCCTGATCACTCTCCGGTCATGTCGGATTGCCATCACATCGGAACTTTGAGAGGAAAGGAACTGAGAGTGCACCTGTGTCTGCACACACACTTGTGCACTATAATATGTCACCCGCAGATGTCTAATCTCAGCTGAGATTGGCTGCCGTGGCTGAAATTGGTCAGGAGACCTATAACTTGAAGTATTTACGTCGTTTATTGTACAATTTTCCAAATCGTAAAAGCGCCTCTTGTGTGACCGACGAACAATATTTTTTCGATCAAATTACGTCCAAGTTCTCGTATACTTTAAGACAGAAAAACGTTAAAAGATGTGTCAACGCCTTTGTAGATGCATAACCTTTATAAGAAACAGAATACCCAGTTGCTCACTCGCTCGTGTCCGTAATTTAACTGTTAGCCTATTACTCAGACGCCGTCACTTAGCATAATGTTCATTAATTAGTAAAGTGGACATTAGCGAAGCAAATGCTTCAGGACGTGCTAAAGATTTTTGCTGCTTCGTAAATGAAGTTTAAGCTTTATTATAACTGGTAATAGATTGGGTTCCTTTGGCGCATTTAAATTTTAAGGAAAGTTGAATAGTTAGGTCGCGTTACTTATCTCATTACCGTGACCCCGGAACGTAAAGGGCTATTGAAGGACACCGTGGATTTTAGTCAGTACAAGTCTGACAGTCCCTCCCGCCCTGCCCGGGGTGGGAGGACTCATTTGATGATTTTACCACGATAAAAAAAAAGCGTGACCATACAATGTATATAAATCTGTATCGATTTTTTTTTATTTTTTATTCATTTTCGTTAATGAAATATACAGAAAATATTCTGTATAACCTCAATTAACTGACCTTTTTGCCGTCAGTGACCTTAACCATAAGAAAGGTCAGTGTCTAAGGTCGTAGGTAAGCATGTCCATCCTGTGAAATCCCTTGTCAAAGTTAATACTTTTCGGGCACGAATGCCTCACGCACTCTGTTCTTAGATCTATTATATATATATATATATAATAGATCTGCTGGATGTAAATACCTATATATGTCGTGGATAGCAATATTGTTTTTTTTATAAAAGTTGCTCAATTGATTAGTGTAGTAGTGGGGCAAACGCTGTGACGTTATGTTGTAATGGCGGCACGTGGACGGAGTCGTTTTGGGAAGTGGGGATTGTCGAACGCTCAGTTTGCATCGAGACGCGGACCAAGTCACATCTCTAAAACGAAACTGTCGGTTTGCCTAACTAAAATGTTATCAAATAATATTGTGAATTAAGTGATTGTGAACAAAAGTGAGGTTATATTAACGTATCGTGTTATTCGTGCTATACTTCAACGACACCTACGAAATGGATCCTTCACCACCGAACCGAGATGATGACGTCCTATCGCTCCGCCGTCGCTGACGTCGTCATCAGAAGTGGGATTGGACCACGACGACCCACGTGTTCGAAATAAGGACGGTAGCGACGAAAAATGGATGCGTTTGTTGGAACAACAAACCCGCAATTTTCTGACACTGATTCAGGCCGTGAAAACACCTACTACGTCGTCAAATGGCTTTTGTTTACCGGATTTCGATCCTGAGAAACAAGATGTGGATGCACGTGCTTAGGTGACGACTGCAGAGATGTGATTGACCGTCGCTATAAGCCACGCCTTGAAGGCAGGAGCTTCTACCTGGCTATCTACCGTGTCGTTTCCTGGGATGACGTGAATCGATTTTAAGCAACTTTATTACAAGACTCGTGGCCAGCTACAACAAAAGCTGTAAGCGGTTTCTTCTAAGAAGAGGAAGCTACCTAGCGATGACCGCGATGTCCCTTAAAAGCGGTACAAAGCGAGTAGTGCTGTGAAGCCTCCGAAGTGTTTTACCTACCACGGCGCAATGAGAGGAGCAGCGCCGACTCCGGGTCATCAAGGCCTGTTAATGAAAAGAGGTTTGACCTGTGCCTCCTGAACGCGTCGACTGGGACCCTATCCGGTGAGCAATTTTCATTTCGTTTCGACTCTGGTGCCGAGTGTTCTTTAATTAAAGAATCTGTAGCCTGTAAATTTGAAGGAAAGTGGATTGATGAGACTGTGACTATGACTGGGATCGGGCAGACTTCCGTTAACTCTATGATACAGATTTCAGATTTTGGATCCATGACATTAGTATTGAAATTTGTTTCCATGTATTGCCTAATCATTTTCTACGTTATACTATTATGATTGGACGTGAGATTCTAGAACTGTTCAGATGACTACTGACCGAATTAAGATCTTTAGGTATCCTTCTGTAAGTAGAATCACGAAAGCTAGTCCTCTTGAGCTGCTGATCGGTGAGGCTGCTAGACCCATTAATATTATGACTGCAAATGATGAAGAGCCTCATGTTGACATCGTTGAGGTTCATTTATGGCCTACGGGAAGCGGAAGAAATATTTCTAGACATTCTCAAGAAATAAGAAAATCAGTCCTGTCTCGCTCTTTTACGAGTGCATGAAGATTTTCTCCGAGCAGGTAAGCTGACGGTATAACGTGTGACCATGGTGAGTGAGGATTCTCTTCAAGGTTTACGAGAGCCATGCTGTCTTCAACGTGTTTATTTAAGGGTATCTGGTAAGAGTTTCTTTACCCATGTTACTTCAACAATAAGAACGTAACCAAACTGAATCGATCGTGGATCATTGAAAGTATTAAAGACCTAAGCGTGCACTTGATGGATTGCAGAGAATGCCTGAGGGTCAAGTACCATTTTGAAGTAGAAGATGTTGACTTGGATGATAGTGTGGAATCTTAGTCGGCTGGTCAGACCATACCAGTAGCCATTTCGTAGCCGTAATCCGTATCTTATTGACATCCCGGTGTCCATGGAAGCGCGGTGTGCGGATGGCACTGGCGGAGGTCGCGTATTGTGCGTTCATGGTGAACGGTGTGAAACAAACAGAGGTTTGTTGGTGGGGCTAGTGTTAGCCATAGGCAACGAATTTGATTCCTGCTTTTTGATGATTAGTTTCTTGTAATGATACAATTGCAAAGGTACTTGGTTGCTCTGGGGTTTTCGGTCAGTCTTAATTGTGTTATGTTTAGTGTTTGAACTTAAACTTTACTTGGCTTAACTATATTTCGATTTTCAGCGTTGCGTCAGGATTGACCGAACGGTGTGTACAAGTTATTTTTTTTTTTTTTGAAGAAGAGGAAGTTGGCTGAACATGGAGAAAGCTTCTGCCTATGACAAGAAACCTTTTGACTCTACAAAGGCCAAGTTACAATCTTGACTATTTAAAATTGTAGATTTACTTAGATGGTGACTGTTACCTACTGATAATAGAACTAATAAGTACGCCCACGATCGCGTCCGAAAGACTCCTCCAAGTAGTCTACCTGATGGGTTAGATTTGGTTAATGTAGAAGATGGTGAGGAGGGTGCCTCCACCAGTAAATAGAACACATACCATAGCTTTTTGGTCGCGGTGCACGCACTAGTCTGTAGTCGTAACTGCAACTCACTGTGGAGTTGTTCAGAGCGCGATGGGCAGCTAGTGGTGTACCATAGTTTTTGGTCGCGGTGCTCTCACTGGTCTGTAGTCGTAACTGCAACTCACTGTGGAGTTGTTCAGAGCGCGATGGGCAGCCAGTGGTGTACCATAGCTAATTGGTCGCGCCCCACGCACTAGTCTGTAGTCGTAACTGCATCTCACTGTGGAGTTGTTCAGAGCGCGATGGGCAGCTAGTGGTGCGGCGGGGACTAATAGAGTTTTGAAGGACAATATTTGAATGGTCATGTTATGACCTCAGAGTCGCGGACTCGATGAAGTGTTGGTCGTATCACATGAAGTGATGACGATACTGGTGCCAATTATGTATTGACACTGGCTGCTTGTAGCAGCCGGGCCATGAGTGGTGTGTTTTCCTTTTGAGATTTGATAATTATGAGACTTGCAGGAACCTTTTGTGTTTAAGTTGTTAAAATGATTCTGAAGTTTTTGATTTGAGTGTAGCTATTGTGATAACGCGTGACGGTCAGGTTGGCCGAGTTCTGAAAAATGCCTCAAAGTTGGTTATTATGTTACAGATACACACGAGGACGTGTAACTCGTCAGGCTGGCCGTGTCGTGGATAGCAATATTGTTTTTTTTTTATAAAAGTTGCTCAATTGATTAGTGTAGTAGTGGGGCAAACGCTGTGACGTTATGTTGTAATGGCGGCACGTGGACGGAGTCGTTTTGGGAAGTGGGGATTGTCGAACGCTCAGTTTGCATCGAGACGCGGACCAAGTCACATCTCTAAAACGAAACTGTCGGTTTGCCTAACTAAAATGTTATCAAATAATATTGTGAATTAAGTGATTGTGAACAAAAGTGAGGTTATATTAACGTATCGTGTTATTCGTGCTATACTTCAACGACACCTACGAAATGGATCCTTCACCACCGAACCGAGATGATGACGTCCTATCGCTCCGCCGTCGCTGACGTCGTCATATACACCGTGTTCTTCACGTTATCCATAAACTTTAGCAAATACTTCTATGGCTTTTACAAATCAAATCCAACAAAGGAAGTAGTACTTAAAAAGGCTTCGTTACAAAGATATTTGTAATTTCATTTAATGAAATTTAATTGAGCTATGCAGTGAGAAAGTATCTTAATTTGAAATCTATCAAATACTATTTGCATTTCATTTGTTTCAGCCCGCCAAATGTTATGAATGACGTTGCCAATTCGGATAAAGAGGCATGCATATCGGGTTATTTACGTCTAGGTATTTAGTTTGTATGAAAATTAACAAAAAATAAAAAATAAGAATTTATTAATGTGTCCATAATGAAAAATGCTTACTTCCGTGGTTTGAACATCTGGTCGAAGTTTATGTATATCGTCCGGAACACGGTGTATATATACACGGTGTAGGTAGACTAAATACCTAGACGTAAATAACCCGATATGCATGCCTCTTTATCCGAATTGGCAACGTCATTCATAACATTTGGCGGGCTGAAACAAATGAAATGCAAATAGTATTTGATAGATTTCAAATTAAGATACTTTCTCACTGCATAGCTCAATTAAATTTCATTAAATGAAATTACAAATATCTTTGTAACGAAGCCTTTTTAAGTACTACTTCCTTTGTTGGATTTGATTTGTAAAAGCCATAGAAGTATTTGCTAAAGTTTATGGATAACGTGAAGAACACGGTGTATATATATATATATATATATATATATATATATATTGTCTACGACACATTCCCTCAGTCATTCCATCTTCATTCAATGTTAATTTAGTCTATGTTCCGGCAATCACTTCATACATTCATCCATTCATTCATCATCTTGCAAACTGCTCCGTCGTAAAGAAATATTAAAAAAGTTGTAAAATTGTAAAGGTTAATTAAACCTATAAAACGAATATATCTTTGTTTGATTTATCGCAAACAAAATTGGCGACCGTGACAGGACCTACAATCGTCGGATCCACTGCCACTCAGATTGTTCCCGAAGCCCGCGTCAAGGGCAGTCGAAGGACACCGTCGCGTCGACACCGGAAGAGATCTACCAGTACCTACCAACGGAAGGCCGTGTTGAGAATAAAAGATCGCCGTGCCTGTGGACTGGCATCCTACTTTGCCTGGGTCGAACTGCACCTTCGTCAAGCCATTCGGGAAACAGCAGGGACTACTACAGAACTCCGATCGAGCAAGTCCGCCCTCAGAACGAGTCTTATCATATCTACGTGCCTATCTACG
Organism: Agrotis exclamationis; assembly: GCA_950005045.1. Classification (NCBI taxonomy): domain Eukaryota; kingdom Metazoa; phylum Arthropoda; class Insecta; order Lepidoptera; family Noctuidae; genus Agrotis; species Agrotis exclamationis. The sequence goes on from OX465442.1 coordinate 11,330,603, forward strand.
TGCTACGGCCTACAATTGGACTGCTGAGATTAGCTGTCTGCCTATTTAAAGTGAGCTCGTTCCATCTTACTAACTTACCCACCTATTGTATTGTCCTTTATTCTGTGCATCTAGCGGATTTAGTTTCTCGAAGTCAAGTGAAGTTCCTACCTTTCTATTTGTGTCTATCGTGCCTAACCAACTTCTATCTAAGTATCTTCGAAAGAAGTATAAATGGGATAGGTGACGCACAAATTAGCCTAATTAATTTCACATAACGACCTACCGCCATATATAAGTAATGCACATTTTAACTACAACTTAATCTCATACCGTTACTCAAACCAAGTAATCTTCATAAAACTATTTCACTATTGGAAGCGCGGGTTATGCTAAATTTTTCTAATTGCTAATTGGCTGTGAACGAAAGACATGGAAATTACGTTCTGCCGGGAACACAAGACAGAATGCAGATCGAAATATAGGAAGGATTGCACAATACCTTAATTCTCCGGGGACGTCCTCGCGGCTGAGGAGCGGCTGTCGAGTGCAGGCAACTGGAGCGCTCTGACGTGAGGTGCGCGTGGTGAGTAACCGATTGGCCACGAGTTTCAACTGCGGCCGCTTTTTAAGCGGTCTCTCTCGTACTAAAGCGAGAAGATATGTGCGGGAATAGGATAGAGGATAGGACCATCCACAGCCAATCAGATTACTCGTTCAATGACATGAAGTTATAGATAAAAGACCTAACCGTTCTTTCTACGCAGCGTAACCATTCCCCCCGGGCTTGAAGGGATGCCTTCAAGAGTTGAAGGCGAAATTCGTGAAATTAAACTACAATTTAAACTATTATCTATACGTAAATATCAATGAAATCAAATAATTAATTACTAATGCTAACCTAACCTTGGATGACGAGAGCCGAATTTATTGTTTAGGCAATGGGCAAAGACGAACGACGGGACGCAAGTAGGATCCAGTCAATGTCTTAACTCGGGCGATGCGAGTGACTCCTGTGGAGTCAGGAAAAACTTCTTCCACGACACCCAAAGGCCAGTGAAGTGGGGGCGAATTATCTACTATGAGAATCACAACCGTACCGACAGTGACTGGATCGATCGGCGTGTTCCATTTACGACGCGATTGTAAAGTGTGAAGATATCCGCTTCTCCAGCGCTTCCAAAACGATTGTACTAATTGGTCTAACAATTTATGTCTCGAAACAATTGTTCTCTCGTCTATCTCCTCGGCAGGCAAGTATTTTAAAGGGGTGAGATTCAGAAAGTGCGCTGGAGTCAAAGCTAGTGGTTCTGAAGGATCACTAGAGAGTGTCCTACAAAGAGGTCTAGTATTCATTACTGATTCGACTTGAGTAAGAACGGTATTTAACTCTTCAAACGAAAGGATGGTATCACCTATTACACGGTATAAGTGAATCTTTAAACTTCTAATATTAGCCTCCCAATTACCGCCGAAATGGCTAGCAGTCGGGGCATTAAGTGACCAATTTATGCGATTTTCAGCTAACATGTGACCAAATTCGGTGTTGTGATATTTCGAACAAAGGAAGTCGTGAAGTTCCGAAAGTTTACGCTTAGCGCCAATGTAATTTGTCCCGTTGTCCGAGTAAATCCTACTAACCGGCCCGCGCCTTGATAGGAATCGTTTGAAAGCACTCATAAAACTGACTGTACTAAGATCACCGGCTAGTTCGATATGTACCGCGCGTGTAGTCATGCAGACGAACAGACACACGTATGCCTTGGTAGAACGAATGCCTCGGCCGCGAGACATGGTAACCTTGAAGGGACCAGCGTAGTCCGTGCCCGTGTGAACGAACGGTTTAGTTGCTTGAACTACACGACAAGACCGATGATCTGCCATCTCAGGGAAACTTGGCTTGGGACGGAGACGAAAGCAGGGAAGACACTTATGAATCCTATTCCTAATTAAATTGCGTGCAGAAAGTATCCAATATCTTTGACGTAACAGTGACATCAGCAGGTCGGGACCCGCGTGGCAATTCAATTTATGATGGTATTCGACAAGCAAATTCAGAATAGGATCTTTTCTTGGGAGTAGAATTGGATATTTCGCTTCATAACCCAAATCTGAATTTCTTAAACGGCCTCCGACTCTAATGAGTCCGTCTTTGAGGAAAGGTTTCAAGTGCCGAAGAGAATGACTACAATCCTTGCCTTCTCTGAGTCTGGCAATTTCCTTTGAGAAATAGAAGCGTTGAATTTCACGTAGAATGAGTAGTTCAGCGAAATCGTAATCCGATGCTGACATGCGGTTATTAACCGGTAACAACTTAGCAAAACGACAAACGTAAATTACCACTCTAAGTAATTTACTCCAAGACGAGATACGATCGACTAAACAAAGAATAGAAGATCTTTCGTTAGGTGCAGCGACTAACAACGAATTTTTCTTCTCTTCAGGTGCTTCAGACACTGAGGAGGGATTGAAAGGAGCGACAGGCCATTGTGAAATGTCCAAGTGAGCCCACGGGGGTCCCCTGAACCAAAGCGGATGGTCTATAATTTGTGAGGGTGTGAGTCCGCGTGAAAGACAATCTGCTGGATTGTCCGCACCGGACACGTGATATAAATTTTGCGGTGACAAATCGCTTTGTATTTTCGAAACTCTGTTGGCTACAAAGGTATTCCAACGATGGGGCGACGAATGTACCCAACAGAGCGCGACCGTCGAATCCGAAAATGCGAATATGTCACGGAAAACTATTCGGTTTTGACAAGCGACCACGACATTTCTTATTAGCTGGGATAACACAAGAATAGCACAGAGCTCAAGACGAGCGAGAGAAACTACATTTTTGGGAGAGACCTTAGACTTAGCTGTTATCAAATTGACTGTATTGCCATCGCTATTGTGGACGTGGAAATAAATCACTCCCCCGTATGCTTTCTCGCTAGCGTCCGCGAAAGCTAAGAGTGTGACCACACTATCAGCGACAATACCAACGTGGCGTGGGATTTTTATGTTGCAGAGCAAAGGAAGCTCTTCCCTAAAGCGAGTCCACAACCTGACTATATCTTCAGGTGGTGTCTCATCCCAGTCACAGTTGCATAGCCAAAGCTTCTTGATAAGAAGCTTGGCATGCAAGACGACAGGCGCGACAAATCCCATGACGTCCCATGTTTTAGCGATGCACGATAATATTGTACGCTTAGTACAAGTCTGAGTGGGAGTGTTTACTCTCATGGCGAAGTGATCTGACGTGGGCGACCAACACAAACCAAGTACTTTATGTTGGTCGGACCCGTCGAACTCCTTGTCAGCTGGCAGACGATGCGAAAGCGGGATAGAATTCAATACTACTTGTGAATTACTGGTCCACTTGACCAACTCGAATTGACCCGCCTTCATGAGACCAATCATCTCTGAAGCGGTAGAAATGCCCTGGGTTTCCGTGAGGACGGAATGGACAAAATCGTCCATGTACAATCCCGTGGCGACAATGGCTTTAGCCTGAGGGTACGAGTCACCCTCATCCTCCGCCAGCTGCTTAATAGTTCGCAGCGCGTGAAAGGGGCTAGATTTGAGTCCAAAAACGACACGATTGAACTCATAAACTTGCAAAGGTTCCTGCGGCGAAAAACGATACAAGATGCGTTGGAAACGCCGATCAGGTTCTCGGACTCCAATGCTGGGAAACATCTGACGAATGTCTGATGAAAGCGCGATCGAAAACAAACGAAAATTAACTATAATGTTAAACAAATTCCCTTGTAGGTTCTGTCCACCATACAAGAGATCATTAAGCGAAACGCGGGTAGTAGTTTTACAACTACCATCGAGAACGACACGAAGTTTGGTTGTGACCTTATCATCTCGGATCACACCATGATGCGGAATGTAGTACGAAGGTTCCGAAGGATCAGGAATTGTAGGTGAAATATAGCCCTTCTCTAAATATTCTAGGATGACGTTGTCGTACGCGGCCTTTAAATTAGGAGAAGCTTGCATCTTCCTTTCCAAGCAGAGAAACCGGCGTTCACTTGCTTGACGTGAGTTGCCCAGGGATTCGACATCACCCTTGAAAGGCAAAGCGACTACGTATCGTCCGTCACTATTTCGAGTGGTAGTGCGGGCATAAAACTCCTCACATAATTTGTCATCTAGGCTGAGTACCGGGGGAACATTTACTTCTTCCAATTCCCAGAATTTCCGTATCGCTACGTCTAACGGCTCCGCGGTGCAACAATACGAAACGGTCGAATTGTCATCGATGAGAACCGGCGCTTTACCGACAATTACATAGCCGAGTACAGTTTGCAAGGCGATTGGAGACGCATGTGTAGGCTGACCTTGAACTCTGTTAGATAAGAGTAAGTGCGGGAAAGTCGAAGCACCGATCAATAATTGAATCGGATTTGAAGAAAAATATGTATCGTCTGCTAACTGTAAGTTTTTAAAATTATGCAAAAGCGAAACGTCAACCGTGGCAGTTGGCAAACGTTCAGTAATTTTATCTATTACGAATGACTCAATATTATAATTTATATTACGATTGAAACGAGAATAAAATTTAATTTGTACGGAACCCTGTATTTGTTTACTAGCACCTCCTATGCCCCTGACGGTTGCACAGGCAGGTTTATTATTTATGTTCAAACCCAAAAGTTGACAACAATCCCGCGTGATAAAGTTACTTTGAGAAGCGCTGTCTAATATTGCGCGAACAATATGTTCTTTGCCAAAAGAATCTACTACAATAACTTGCGCGGTAGCAATCAATATGGTGGTTGGGTCCCGGTATAAAGAATTAATACGGTTCTCATCAGTCGCGCACAACGATATATCAGTCTGCTTCGTAAGTCTCTCAGCAGAGGGCGTGCGAGCGCCGGTCGACCTTGAACCGTGCGCGTCGCTCAATTTATTGCCGAAGCACAACAAACTATGGTGTTTAGAGCTACATTTTTTACAAGTGGACTTTGACCCACAAGCGGACACACGATGTTTTGGACTTAAGCAATTAATGCATAAATTGTTTGATTTCACAAATTTAAATCTCTGATCGGGTTTATAACTATTAAATACTTTACACTTATATACGTGATCATGTTTCTCCTTACACAAAACACACGCGGTAAGTTCGTTCTCAGCTATACAGGTGTATGCATTAGTATGTTTGCGATTTGCAGGTGATTTATTGTTAGAGACCGTTGACGAAGTTCGTTCTAACACCTTTATATGCTCACGAACAAACTCAACTAATTCACTAAAAGATGGAATTTCGGAACTACTTGATTTTAATTGATGATTAGATTCGAATGCCCGTACAGTGTCTATGTCGAGTTTTTTAAGAGCGATATGCAATAAAATAAAATCAGCGTGGTCATGGACCTTTATGTTTTTAAACCCGGCTACCGACGTTGCGAATTTATCGAGAAATGATTCTAAAGTAGCCGGCGAACCTGACGAAATAGATTTAAATTCAAATAATTGGTCTAGATATGAAGTTGCCGATTGCCGTTTATCTTCATACCTTTCACAAAGTGAATCGAATATAAGTGGGTAATTATCAGCTGACGGAGTAATTCCGGCACATATCGAACGAGCTTTGCCTGTTAATTTTCCAATTAAATAATATAATTTCTCGCATGCTGTTAGCGAACTATTATTATGCACGGCATTTCGAAAACTGGCGATGAACAGCGGCCAATTTTTAATATCCCCATTAAATTCGGGTATTTCAATCGGGGGCAAGCGAGGAGATTTCTTACATTCACTAGGTGCCTGAACCTGCAATTTCTTCTCTGCCCGCTTCACCCTACCCAGTAAATCTTCGAATGAAGAAAGTGCCTGATAGTCGACGACATAATCAGGATTTAATTTAAGTTCATGAGCGATTATATCGTCCAGCGCACATTCAAAATCAGTACGCAACGAATCTATTGTTTCACAGTCACACAAGAACGATTCTTTATCGAATTCCTCCGAATCAATATTTTTCAATTTATCGCAAATACGTTGCATACGAGAAAATATTCGATCTCTTTTTCCTAACAATCGTTTAAGAGTAATATCTGTAGGCGCCATCTAGCAACCTTCTAATAACGATAATTAAATAAATATGTAACACGCGAAATACGTTGTGAAAGCGATGTGAGCGAATAATTTACCTAAGTGGGTATTTATTTTTACAATAATGCGTCGGTGATTGAGCGCGAAGCGGTAATTCAACGGTAATATTTTAAAATAATGCGGGATTAAGCGAAATAACCAGTTATAGCAACGATTTACTAGCTGGTGTTACGAATATACAACGGTTTTACCGTGAATTTAACGATATACCTACACCTGTCGGCGAGACAAGTGTTTGGTACAAAACTAATTAGAATACGAGTATTTTTTTCCGACTACGAATGGCGAATGGTTATCACTGATTTCAATAACTATCCAGGCTCGTTAGGACCAAATGGAAGCGCGGGTTATGCTAAATTTTTCTAATTGCTAATTGGCTGTGAACGAAAGACATGGAAATTACGTTCTGCCGGGAACACAAGACAGAATGCAGATCGAAATATAGGAAGGATTGCACAATACCTTAATTCTCCGGGGACGTCCTCGCGGCTGAGGAGCGGCTGTCGAGTGCAGGCAACTGGAGCGCTCTGACGTGAGGTGCGCGTGGTGAGTAACCGATTGGCCACGAGTTTCAACTGCGGCCGCTTTTTAAGCGGTCTCTCTCGTACTAAAGCGAGAAGATATGTGCGGGAATAGGATAGAGGATAGGACCATCCACAGCCAATCAGATTACTCGTTCAATGACATGAAGTTATAGATAAAAGACCTAACCGTTCTTTCTACGCAGCGTAACCAACTATTATCGACTTATTATCCCCTTTACACTCATTCCAACCTATAAATCACTTACATAGTGAATACTTCCCGAGTTTAACTGTAAACTTACGAACCGTCGTCTTTCGTCATACGAATTGTTTTTATAAGTTTACTAAGACGCACGGAATTGATCTATTCCAGCGATCGTGCGTTGTGACTTGCGACACGGCATCGCTTACGCATCGCTGTTACCTGACTGCCGGCGCGCCCCACCTGCACAGCTCACCATTGCGTGCAGCCTACGTGAGCCGCGAGCATCGGCTGATCAACAAAGCGAGGAGCGTATCGTATGCTATATACCTATTTCGTTATCTATTAACAGCTGTTTGTGTTAGCTCATTACGAGTTTGCTATAATGTCCGAATCAAAGTTGAAGGAACTAATAAGCAAACGCGGTTCTATTAGAGGACGCGTAACGAAATTTAAGTCAAGTCTTGACAGTTTAGCCTTATTAGAATCCATTCCAGAATTAGAAGTAAATAAACTCGTATTGAAGCTATCAAAAGTGGAGACATTGTTCATTGAATTCGATGAGGTGCAGAATCAGATAGAAATTAACAACGCAGAGAATCAAAGTAGCGAGTTAAATACTAGAGATTTAATAGAAAACGATTTCTACCATTGTATTGCGTTAGTTCAAAAGTTAATTAAAAAAAATTCTGCAGTTCAACATGATGAGAATGATTCTCAAATTAAATCCTCTATGGCCACTTGTCATCATAACGATCACAGTTGTAATACGTTAGGTTTTAAATTACCAGTGATTAAAATTCCAAACTTCGACGGTACCTATTTTAAATGGTTGGAGTTTAAAGAAACGTTTGTTTCCTTAGTTCATAATAATAACCAGATTGAAAGCATCCATAAATACCACTACTTACAATCTTATCTTGATGGAGAAGCCGCTCGGGTCATTGCCAATTTGGAGGTTTCCCATAATAATTATTCTGAAGCATGGAAACTTTTATGCGAACGTTATGACAATAAGCGTCAATTAATAAATAACCATCTCAAGTCCTTGCTCAACATTAATTCCGTGCAAGAAAATGATAAGTCTTTAAGATATGTAATTGACCATGTCACTAAAAATTTGCGCGCGCTTAATTCACTAGGGCTAGGGACTAATCTAGGGGAGGTTTTAATTATATACATTATTGCAGGTAAATTAAATAGTAGTACATATTTCAAGTGGGAAGAACATAGAAATAGTTTGAGTGACGTACCTTCGCTTAATGAATTCTTCAGTTTTCTTAAACGTCGCGCTGATGTATTGGAGACCGTTTATCGCCATAAACATGACAATCAAGACAATAAACAAAAACAATCTTCTAGTCATCAAAACAAACATAATGTCTCCAAGTCTTTAGTGGCTACACCAAACGAAGGCAACACTTCTACTTCTAAAATACCGGAATGTTTGTTTTGTAAGAACAGTCATCGCCTTTATGAGTGTCCGGCTTTTAAATCGAGCTCTATAGAGGATAGATTAGCCTTTGTTTCTTCCAACAAATTATGTGAGAATTGTTTGAGATCTGGTCACATTGCTAAACGTTGTCGCCTTTCCGCTACATGTCGACATTGCAAATCGCGACATAATTCTCTTCTTCATAAATCAGAAGAAACTGAAAGCTCCAATTCTGTTAATTCCGTTATTATGTCCTCAGCGTGTTCTTCAGAAGTACTTTTGTGTACCGCTCAAGTAAAGGTTACCAACCCAGCCACCAACGAGACTATGATAGTGCGAGCCTTGCTCGACAGCGGGAGTCAGTCGACAATTATTACACAGGAAGTAAAACGCCGTCTAAACCTGATTCCTCAGCCATCAGACACTACCATAGTAGGCATTGGTAACACCAAGTTAAATATTAACACAGAACGCTGTATTCTACGCATTCATTCTGAAACAAGTTCCTTTAATGTGACAGTTTCATGTTTAGTTTTGCCGCAAATTACCGGCAACTTACCTAAGTCATATTTTGATTTAAAAGAATTAAATATTCATGGATTTCAGTTAGCAGACCCCACTTTAAATGAACCATCCCCAGTAAATATTTTGATTGGTGCTGACTTATTCTGGGACATCATTAGTGCCCAGCAGCATTCGTTAGGACCTGGTTATCCTAAACTTCAGGCGTCAAAGTTAGGATGGCTCGTTACGGGATCACTGCCTTGTTTTAATAAAAATAAAACTAACTCAGTCATGGTCAATTTTGTCTCAAGTGGTGACACTTCTAGTAAAATACATGACGAGTTGTCTAAATTCTGGGAACTTGAAAATTTTCCTCAAAAAAAGCCCCTGAGTAGTGAAGAAAAGTTGTGTGAGAAACATTATCTCGCCAACACTACTCGCACTAGTAATGGTCAATTTTGTGTAGGGTTGCCTCTTCGTGATAGCGTAGACTGTTTGGGCAATTCCTATAATCTAGCCAAAAAGAGGTTTTTTAATTTAGAGGCTCGTTTCCGGAAACAACCAGAAATAAAGCTACAATATTGTCAATTCATAAACGAATACGAAGCATTAGGCCACCTATCGGAATCTCCTGAGTCTAGGCCATTAAATGCCTTCTTCTTGCCCCACCACCCCGTTATACGGGAACAAAGCGAGTCGACTAAGTTACGCGTCGTCTTTGACGCCTCGGCCCGTACTTCTTCTGGTGTTTCTGTTAACGACCTACAAATGGTGGGACCAGTAGTGCAAGAACCTTTGTTTAATATATTAGTTCGTTTCAGACAACATAAGTATGTTTTGACAGGAGACATAGAGAAAATGTTTCGCTCAGTGCTTCTCAAGGAATCTGATCGCGATCTTCAACTGATACTGTGGCGTGATAGTGAAGATAAACCTTTAAGGACACTTCGTTTAAATACGGTAACCTACGGGTTCGCTAGTGCCTCTTTTCTCACTACTCGTTCTCTTTGGCAGATAGGTGAAGAGTGTTCAGATCCGAAGGTCAAAACTATAATACAAAATGATCTATATTGTGATGATCTACTTACCGGTGCAAACAGTGAGGAGGAGTTACGTCATATCCATCGTTCAGTCTCTTCTGAATTAGCGAAGGGAAGTTTTCATCTGCGTAAATACCGTTCAAACTTACCCGAGTTACTCGCAGACTCCGTTAACCTGGAAAGCGGCAATCTCATGATTAGTAATGCGACTAGTACGCTAGGTGTAGGTTGGACTCCGTCTTCGGATGAACTTCACTTTCAGCATGATGTTTCGGCTTCTGAAAATGTCACGAAGAGAACTATACTTTCCTCAACATTCAAAATATTTGATCCACTTGGTCTTCTGTCTATTTTCACAATTAAACCTAAAATTATGCTACAAGAACTATGGAGTCACAAAATTGATTGGGACGAACCTGTTCCTCCAGAAATAAGGTCCTCCTGGTTAAGGTTTTCTAATAAATCTTCATGTTTGTCTTCTTTAAGAATTCCTAGATACATCTTAATTGATAATCATTCCTCTGTAGAAATACATTGTTTTTCTGACGCTTCGCAGCGTGCCTACGGCAGCTGTATATATTTGAGGTCTGTTTCTACTAGCGGTGACATACAAGTTAGCCTGGTATGTGCAAAATCACGGGTGGCACCTATTAAACCCACGACAATACCACGGCTCGAACTCTGCGCTGCCCTATTAGGAGCTCAACTAACTGCTACAGTTTTATCCGCATTACGTTGCCCTATTGAACGTCAGGTGTATTGGACAGACTCCAAAGTTGTATTAGGTTGGCTTAACTCAAATAAAACTAAAACTTTTGTTGCCCACAGAGTTGCTGCTATAAATGAGCTATCAAATCCCACAGATTGGCGTTATGTTCCTACTTCTATCAACCCCGCTGATTTAGTCTCCCGTGGTGTTGATCCAGACCAGGTAGATCTCTCTATATGGTGGAGAGGTCCGTCATTTCTTTCAGAATCCGAGGATTCCTGGCCCGCCTGCACTGCGGACTCTATTATATTAGAATTGCCAGAGCTTAAGACACACCATACTTTAGGGGGGGAGGATGCATCTTCCATGCCAGATTTATCTGTGAATTTAGCAAAATATTCTAATTTAACCACTCTTATTCGGGTTCTAGCTAGAGTTTTAAGGTTTGCCAACAATTGTAGGTCGCACAAAAAATCGGACAGATTACAAGGTCCACTTAAAGTTTCCGAGTTAGAAAACGCTCACAACATTTCTATGAAGCTAGCCCAGAAAGATTCCTTTCCTATAGAATTAGGATTACTACAAAAGGGTAAATCTTTAAATTCTAAAGCCGCTCTTTCGTCTCTTAATCCATTTTTAGATGAAAATGGGATTATTAGAGTCGGAGGGCGCATCGATTCATCTACTTACCAGTACGACAAACGTCATCCTATCTTATTGTGTTCCAGTCATTATATAACAAAGCTATTATTTAAACAGGAGCATCTACGCTTTTTGCACTGCGGTCCTCAGCATCTCCTGGCATCTATAAGGGAGCGCTATTGGCCTGTAGGAGGCAGGACCCTAGCTAGACGTGCAGCGCGCGAGTGCGTTACCTGTCGTCGTTTCAATGCTCGTACTATGGATAATATTATGGGAAACTTACCTGCAGATCGCGTTGAAGCTGACTTTCCTTTCTCCACGATAGGTACCGACTTTGCAGGTCCATTTCTTATTACGGACCGCAAGGGACGAGGCTGTAAGATAACTAAAAGTTATCTGTGTATTTTTATTTGCTTTCGGTACAAATGCGTACATTTGGAGTTAGTCAGTGATCTGACAATGGATGCATTTGTCCTAACATTAAAAAGATTTATAGCCCGCAGGGGTAAACCAAAGGTCATCTACTGCGACAATGGTAGAAATTTTGTTGCAGCAGCAAAAGAAATAAATTCCTTTCTTAAGTCCAACAGCGACGCTATTATTGACTCTGCATCTCACGAAGGCGTTGAATTCCGCTTCTCACCAGCATACGCTCCTCACTTTGGTGGTCTGTGGGAAGCCGGGGTCAAGTCCGCGAAATTTCACTTATACAGAGTGCTTAAAGATGTTCACTTGACGTTCGAGGAGCTGAGTTCGTTGTTCGCTCAGATCGAGGCGATACTTAATAGCCGACCCTTATGCCCATTGAGTCCTTCACCACAAGACCTATCTCCACTCACCCCGGGCCACTTTATAATTGGTAGGCCGCTGACGTCTTTGCCATCGCCGTACCTGCTGGACTATAGCACAAACCGTCTTGACCGTTTTCAGCGATTAGAACAAGCTCGCCAGCACTTCTGGAAGCGGTGGTCAACAGAGTACGTCACGGAGCTCCAGCAACGCACAAAGTGGAAGGTGCGGTGCCGTGAATTGAAGGTAGACGACCTAGTCCTAATCAAGGATGATAGGACTCCTCCATTACGCTGGCGCCTTGGAAGAGTCTCAAAGCTATTTCCCGGCGCTGATGGTGTGCCACGAGTCGCCGACGTATCTACCTCACAAGGCACCATACGAAGAGCCATCAACAGATTGTGTCTGCTGCCTTCACCAGATCATACAAATATTTAGGAATCTTGAAAGCTTCACCTTTCAAGCCCCCCGACGATGTCTACGACACATTCCCTCAGTCATTCCATCTTCATTCAATGTTAATTTAGTCTATGTTCCGGCAATCACTTATATTTCTTTACGACGGAGCAGTTTTGCAAGATGATGAATGAATGGATGAATGTATGAAGTGATTGCCGGAACATAGACTAAATTAACATTGAATGAAGATGGAATGACTGAGGGAATGTGTCGTAGACATCGTCGGGGGGCTTGAAAGGTGAAGCTTTCAAGATTCCTAAATATTTGTATGATCTGGTGAAGGCAGCAGACACAATCTGTTGATGGCTCTTCGTATGGTGCCTTGTGAGGTAGATACGTCGGCGACTCGTGGCACACCATCAGCGCCGGGAAATAGCTTTGAGACTCTTCCAAGGCGCCAGCGTAATGGAGGAGTCCTATCATCCTTGATTAGGACTAGGTCGTCTACCTTCAATTCACGGCACCGCACCTTCCACTTTGTGCGTTGCTGGAGCTCCGTGACGTACTCTGTTGACCACCGCTTCCAGAAGTGCTGGCGAGCTTGTTCTAATCGCTGAAAACGGTCAAGACGGTTTGTGCTATAGTCCAGCAGGTACGGCGATGGCAAAGACGTCAGCGGCCTACCAATTATATATATATATATATATATATATAGGGTCGAGTTGCCTAAGTTGAACCGGTTCGTAATTTGTACCACGTCAAAATCTACCAAACCATAATGTTTAGTTTTTAATTAGCAACATTAAAAAGCAGTGCTTACCAACATTACGCAATGGCAGACATTTTGGATGCAATGACATAACAAAGTGCAGTGTAGTAAACAAAAATAATTATTGCGGCGTCGTGATCTTATTTTATGGCTGTTTACCTAAGGATTTGTTGTCGCAACGGTAAGTACAAAGAAATTATTATTTATGTTTTTGGAAAGTATGCATATTAGTCTATGTTTTGAGAATATAGTTTTATATTTAGCATCTCGAGGTTATGATACCGGCTCGTATAAAAATAAAACTTAGTGGATGCCTTATTTGTACTGGGTAGGGTAATCCTAAAATGTACCGGTACAATTTAGGTGTATGATGGTTCTCCAACACGTTTGTTAACTAGATTGAAATATTTTCAGATGTCTGGAGAGAATAAAAAGTATTATGGACGCAAGATGCAAGCAAATGGATTCACGAAGCGGAGACACCCCTGATATTTGTATAAAATGCTGGAAAAAGAAAAGAGTTGACTAACCTTTTCTTTTCAAATAACTCTTGTCTTTTATTTCTCAAACTTTATAAAGAATTATAAAAATGTACAAGTATGTTCCTATATTCAAATCACAAGGCTGATTTTAGTTCATAATTAAAATTAAAGGAAATAAGAGGAACCTTAACTATTATTATTATACAAAAGTTTTATTTTATTCTTGTTGTTGATTCAAACTTTATTTTCAGTACATAAGTTTATTATTAATATTAAAACTTTATGGTTAATAATTTTTATATAGATATATATAGGAAAGGCTGCTTTTAGTTAATAAGAAACACTTGAATGTCAAAGTACAATTTAGGATACCTATGGTACAATTAAGGAAACCGGTTTCCTAAATTGTACTTTCTAAGACTTTTTTTAAAACTTAATTTTCATGTAGTTTTTTCATACTTCCTCATTATCTAGTAATAAAAAATGAACACCAATAGAACAACCTTTTTATTTCTAGTAATAGAATCCTCACAAGATATATAGTTTTTGTGAAAACTTGTCAAGTTCGTTAACTAGTACAATATAGGCAACCTTACCCTATATATATATATATAATCAACCCATCACGGTAAATGTTGATCCAGTTTAGATTTAGAACAAATGTTGATCCGCCTATTTCGTGTGTACATTTGGCTCCGGAGTGAGATAGAGCTGTATTTATCGAATATATGAATTCAGCGTGTGACGTCAGTGGATGTGCATTTGCCTGTTTTTAAATTACTCGTCATAAAATTTTACGGTTTTAGTTGATCCAATAACGGTCAAAAAAATGATACTGAAGCGTATAATGTGGCTCCGGTTTATATCTGACTGTTAGTGGTAAATGTTGCTCCGGAGCTGAATATGAAGGGTACGTACTAAAAAACAGAACGGCAACATCGCACTAGCGTGCGAATGAAATAAACATAAGTTCCTACTTCAAGTTAAAGTGAGACAAGATGCTGTCGCGCATTTCTGCGCAAGAGATGTATTTTGTTCTTTTATTAATAATCTCGTGCAAAACTCAAAAATTTCAAATAAAAAGATACTACGACGCATCATTTTGCACACCGCAAATTGAATTTGAATCATCGGGCCAGCTCTCAAGTTAACTCGCACGGGTTGTAGGTAGGTAGGTAGGTACTAGCTAGCAGTAGCCGCCGCGCCATACTTGGTAGGTATCTACTTATCTACTTTGTGGCAGCAGCAAGTGCACAGTGATACATACGTCGCCTTAGTTAAGATTTTCCCACGTTTTTTTTTTTTTTTTTTTTATACACTCACTTTTCTTGTTTGTTTGTCGTTCCGGTTGGACTTTTGCAACTCAATTTTGAGGCACTTCCCGATAAGCTAGCAGGCTGAAATTTTGCACACGCTCTGAGTTCTGATGACAATGCATGACTAGCTAAGAAACGTCATAACAAATCCAATATGGCTCCACCCCTATGATATGGGTATCAAATGAAAGGGTTCGCTGTCAGGAATACGAAAAAAATAGTCTCGTGACTTAAATCCAATATGGCGGACATCCAAGATGGCAGACAGGCTATTAGAAATGCACCCCTAAGATATGGATATCAAATGAAAGGGTTTGCTGTCAGGAATACGAAAAAAATAGTCACGTGACTTAAATCCAATATGGCTGACGTCCAAGATGGCAGACAGCTATTTGAAAATTTTGAAATGCACCCCTAAGATATAGATATCAAATGAAAGGGTTTGCTGTCAGGAATACGAAAAAAATAGTCACGTGACTTAAATCCAATATGGCGGACGTCCAACATGGCGGACAGGCTTTGAGGCACTTCCCGATAAGCTAGCAGGCTGAAATTTTCAGGGTAGCTTCAAACCCGATGAACAAAGATAAAAATAATAAAATAATTAATAGATTTAAAAAAATCTAAAATTCCACGTTTTTAAATGTCCTAAAAATAAGAAAATAACCCTACGGGGCTGAGAGAGGGGCCACTCAAAACGTGGGGGCGTATCTTTGCAAGTTACACCCACGATCTATTAATAATCTCTTAAATAATATACGCCCCCACGTTTTCAGTGGCCCCTCTCTCAGCCCCGTAGGGTTATTTTCTTATTTTTAGGACATTTAAAAACGTGGGTTTTTAGATTTTTTAAAATCTATTAATTTTTTTCTTACGTCTGCAATTAAAATTGATCCTAGGCTTTTTACACTGCTAATTACCTACTTACAGCTGATGTAGGTACCTACTCATTCTAGTTTCAACACCAGAGTCTCTTCACGTTGAAGTAAAATTACAGATCTAGGTAGGTATTAGCTAGCAGTAGCAGCCGCCGCCGCTCCATACTTAGGTAGGTACCTACTTACCTACTTTGTGGCAGCAGCAATGCACCAGTAGTTTTTCAAGTGGTGTAGTGATTAGTGCTCGCAAACTAAGAAGATTTCCACATTTTCGAAATTAAAAAAGTTCGTGTGACGCTTGGTCACACGAACGTAGCTTTAGATTGACCACATGTTAGTTGACCACTGTAGAACCTAGGTCTCACTCCGTCACGTTCACCACAATTCATTGGCGCTCTTCTTAAACTGCCTCCGTGGTCTAGTGGTTAGGGTGTTGGTTTTTCGATCAGATCGTAGGTTACATTCCCGAAGGAAGCAAATTGAAAAGACAGAATCAGATGATCCTTGTTCAAGAAGGCATGATAAAGTTGTTTATCGATGTGCTGTGCAGGCACAGAGCGCGGAGCGGAGGTGTCTACACGTAGACGTTGCGCGGTGCGACGAAAAGCTAGCCATGCCTACTCTCCGGATTTCATACTAATTCCAATAACACCGAAAAAACCGCCTCCTACTCTGTGTGTGGACAGCTTTATTTTATACGGCATTTACACTCGCGTACGAGTCGCGAGACGAGGCGCGAGGTGAGAGTGTGAGCAGACGCTCGTGCCTCGTCTCGCGACTCGCGGCGCTCGCGTCAGGAGCGATACGAGTCAAAGGCAGTGTTGCCAACCGTACGATTTAAATCGTGTTTATACGACTTTTTAATGTCTGGTGCTGTGTAAGATCATGAATTCAAAACCGTACGCGAAACATACGCTCTTATCTCTCTTTTTGTTTCAATTCGGTAATTTCATCTCTTGCGTACACGGTAACCCGGACATATATAGATAATTTGTGCAAATGACCAGCGGCAACACTGCACAGCACGAGAGTGTGAACGGAAGCTCGTCACGCGAGCCGCGAGGCGAGCCACCAGACGAGTCGCGAGGCGAGGCACGAGGTGAGAGTGTGAATGCACCATTACCGTTGTCGGTCGGTAGGTATCGTTCGGTTTTCTTCGGCGCGTGGCGGGCGGCATGCTTTGTAGCGGGCGGCGACGCGGCGCGGCGGTATCCTTTGATTAGTCGCACGTGCGCGGGATGCGTTTGAGCAAATTTCGTAAATCGGGAATAAATCAATCAGTTCAGTTGAATCGCGACCGCGTAAGGTGAAACATTTGTTTAGTTCAGATTTTCGTTTCCGGTTTTGTTTTTAGTATTAGGTGTTTTGTGTGTATTACGGCGCGCTCACGTCTGCGACCGTCTGGGAGGAGGCCACTTTAGAAAAAAGAGAGAGACTGTAAGGTAGGTAGTTAGTACAAGTAATTTTAATAACTTTCACGTAATTTGATGTTTTTTTTTATTTTTCTTTACTAGCTTTTGCCCGCGACTTCGTCCGCGTGGAATAGTTACTTTGGGCTAACGTTAAATTTAACCAGGATTTCAAAGCATTCTTCATTGGCGCTCCGCTCCTATTGGCCTTAGCGTGATTATATATAGCTTATAGCCTTTCTCTATAAATTGACTATTTATTATACCTTCGGCCGCGAGACGCGTCGAGCGCGGCGACCGATTCTCAAAAATAATCCTTACAGCATGATTCAGTATTCACGCGCAATGGCTTATTGGCGTATTTCATGTATAACTTTGGTGTTTCTGTACTGATTTATATGTTTTTTTTTTTTATGGAACAGTTAATTAATGTTAACTTTTTCAAATAGGGATGACTGAGAGTGTTATAAACGTAAGAGTATTCAAATGTAATCAGAAAGCTTCGAACTGCTAAGCTATTGGGAGTTACACGTGTTATTGTGAGTCAACCATAAAAGATAGACATAAATGCTGTCGTGGGATATTTTTTATATAATTTTAAGGAGAACATTTCCGTCATAAATGATTTCTGTCACACACACGGACACTCTGTTGCACACGTGACGGAAGTTTAAAAAACCCACGTTTTTAAATGTCCTAAAAACAAGAAAATAACCGATAATTGAATTATTTTTATCTTTGTTCATCGGGTTTGAAGCTACCCCGAAAATTTCAGCCTGCTAGCTTATCGGGAAGTGCCTCAAAATTGAGTTGCAAAAATCCAACCGGAACGACGAAACGTGGGAAAAACACTTTTTTAGCACCCACTTAAAATTATACTTTTTTTTTAGTCTTCTTAATATTCAAACTTAATTTACTTCTTATCCGCCAACTTGGGACGGCTGCCATGTTGGATTTAGGTCACGTGATATTCGTATTGGTTCGTATCTCATTCAGCAAACCCTTTCGTTTAATACCCATAATAAAAATAATAATATCATGGAGATGCATTTCAAATAGCCAATCCGCCATCTTGGAAGTCCGCCATGTTGGATGTAAGACACGTGACTATTTTTTTCATATTCCTGACAGCAATTTCTTTCATTTGATACCCATATCTTGGGAGTGCATTTCAAATAGCCTGTCCGCCATCTTGGACGTCAGCCATAATGGATTTCAAAAAAAAAAAATCAAAAATCTTTATTGCTTTTACATAAATAACTTATTCTAGTTACAATGGGGAGAATCCTTTTAAGCAAATAGTTTGCTTGTATTAGGATGCTCCGCCCGTCCCCAGGTTATATAAACTGTTATTATGTGCAAAATTTAAAATTAAACAAAAAAAAAAAAAAAAGGAAAAAAGAGATGGAAAAAGTAATATGAAAGGAAACGCGCTGGGATGTGTGTTATGTGTGAGGTGGTGTGGAGGTGAGTATGTATGTGAGTAGTGGGTGAGAGTAAGTGTAGGAGTGAAGGTTGAACCCGCTTATTCATTATAATGTTAGGGATTAATTAACTACCGTAGATACATATTTTGCCAGCTAACCCTACGACTAGTCTTGGGATCGGAAGTAATGTTGAACACTATCTTCCATTAGCGGCAGAAATAAGACTGAATACTATTTTATGTGTATATCATAGTCTCATCGATTGCACCATATTTTCTACTTCGTCGTAGGTCTTTAGTTTTATCCATTTAGACACAACGTTTTTGCATTCGCGGTAGGTAAGTGGATATATGTCAAGTTCATTATTAAGAAGATTGTATAAATGGGATGATTGCCTAGGATATTGTCTTTTTGCGAATGTAGACTTTACGGAGACAGTGGGAGCAACCGTGTTTTTCCTTCTACCTTTTGTCTTCTGCGGGTTGAACGATAGAGTTTTATGCTTAGTTAGAATTATACTAATTACGTAAAGCTTTCTAACGGTCAGAACATCTGCAGCCCGGTAAAGATTCTCAGTTGAATATCTGAAGGGTTTAAAAAACATAACTTTCAGCAGGGACCTCTGAGCTCTCTCGAGGTCAAGGAATTTTATTTTAGTGGCACCACCCCAGACGGGTAGACAATACGCCAGGACGGACTGAGCAAGTGATATATAAATCTGTAGCAGGAGTTTTTTCGAGATTACGTGACGTAATGTCTTGAAAGTCCAGATTAATTTTCGTATGCGCTTCATTATTAATTCAGTGTGATTATGCCAGGATAGTCTTTGATCAACTATAATACCTAGATATTTGGTGAATTCTACTCTATTAATTTCTGTGCAAGAACAATTTGGGTTTACAGGATAGCGACATTTATGAATTTTAATTTTGAATTCTGGGGGGGGTTGAGAGGTGTTGTACTTAGTGAAGCAGATGAAGTTGGTTTTGTTGGTATTTAAGGTTAAAAGGCTAAGGTCGAGCCAAGCCGCTATTCTTGCCAGTCCACGCTCGGCAGTTGTGCGGACATTGTCCCAGGTAGAACCACAGAATACTATAGCAGTGTCATCTGCGTATGAAAGAATATGACCATCAACGATTTTCATGCTACATAGTGTATTTATATAAATAAGGAACAATGTCGGTCCGAGCACACTACCTTGACCAACTCCGAACTGAATGGTCTCTTCAGAACTAATGGTATTGCCTATCTTAATCTTTTGTTTGCGTTTGCTTAGATAGTCTTTGAGCAAGGCGTGAGGAAGACCCCTTACTCCAATTGATTCCAGCCTATCCAGTAGTGTGGAGACAGGGACTGTGTCGAAAGCCTTTTGAAGATCCAGGAAGACAGCAAGGCACTTGCCTCCTCTGTCCACTTGGTTGGTTACAGTGGAGGCCAGCGCCAGTACTGCGTCTTCCGTAGACATTTTTTGTCTATTGATGGATTTAAGTCACATGACTATTTTTTTCGTATTCCTGACAGCAAACCCTTTCATTTGATACCCATATCATGGTGGTGGATTTTAAACATTCAGTCTGCCATCTTAAACGTCCGTCATATTGGATTTAAGTCACGTGACTATTTTTTTCGTATTCCCGACAGCAAACCCTTTCATTTGATATCCATATCATAGGGGTGCATTTCAAATAGCCTGTCTGCCATCTTGGACGTTCGCCATATTGGATTTAAGTCACCTGACTAATTTTTAGTATTCCTGACAGCAAATCCTTTCATTTGATACCCATATCTTGGGAGTGCATTTCAAATAGCCTGTCCGCCATCTTGGACGTCAGCCATAATGGATTTAAGTCACGTGACTATTTTTTTCGTATTCCCGACAGCAAACCCTTTCATTTGATATCCATATCATAGGGGTGCATTTCAAACAGCCTGTCTGCCATCTTGGACGTTCGCCATATTGGATTTAAGTCACCTGACTAATTTTTCGTATTCCTGACAGCAAACCCTTTCATTTGATACCCATATCATGGGGGTGGATTTTAAAAATTTTACTAATTGCATTTTTGGCGTCAGTATCGATCCCTAAACACCCCCTGATAGTTATTTTGGAAATATATTTAATGTACAGAATTGACCTCTCTACAGATTTATTATAAGTATAGATTACGAAGTCTTTTTTGTCCTACTTTTGTTTTGTAGGTAGGTACTAGGTAAGTATGTAACTTTGTATTTTTATCATTCTTCTTATTTTTATTAGCTCTAATACAGTGAGTTGTTACTGTACTAGCTCAATTGGGCTCTTGATATTCCACATCAGGTACTCCAGGTCCTCAATTTCTAAGTGCCAGCAGAAGCGGCCCATCACGATGAAAAACTTTTACAAAGGCATAATTTCCGTATCTCTTACAGTTTAACTGGACTCTTGATGTTCCACGTCAGGTACTCCAGACCCTCGATAGCTGATAAAAAGTAGCCTATGTCCGTCTCCGGCTTGCTAGCAATCTTTGTACTAAAATTCACGAAGATTTGTAGTAAGCGGAACGGCAACGTTGGAGTGACCACCGTCGGCCAATCACGGAGGAAGTAAGAAAGTGCTTCATTGTGATTGGTCCATTTGAATCGGATCAACATTTATCGGAGCGGATTTGTATATTGGAGCCACATTTGACAAGCGTACTTTTCAGTCAAGTGACGTCACAAGAATGTCAAATGTTGATCCGATTTGAGCCACATTGGTATGAAAAAAAGCGTAATGGATCAACATAAGGCCTTCGGATCAACATTTGTTTTTGGATCAACTTTTAACTGATCGTACGTCTTGAAAGATCAACATTTACCGTGATGGTATCTCTATATATATATATATAATAGATCTGCTGGATGTAAATATATATATATATATATATGTAACCATAGAGTTTCATCAGTTGTCATTACGATACTCGATCATCGATATCGACCGCGTTTGGCGCTCTCATTGGCCCGCTCCAAGGTTGTATGAACTCTCAACCAATGAGAGCGCCAAACGCGGTCGATGCGTATGATCGAGTATCGTAATGACAACTCATGGTTTCGGT
The DNA here is from genome assembly GCA_950005045.1 of Agrotis exclamationis. Taxonomy (NCBI): domain Eukaryota; kingdom Metazoa; phylum Arthropoda; class Insecta; order Lepidoptera; family Noctuidae; genus Agrotis; species Agrotis exclamationis. The sequence continues at coordinate 11,352,298 of OX465442.1, forward strand.
AGTGGGTAGGTACAGGGCATGGTCCATGATCAGACGTCGAGTTACTCATGACATGCCCGCAACTGCGGTGGCCAGAAATTCACCTTGTGACGTCCTTTGCCGTAGACGTCTCCTGCAGATGCTGGGTGGTGAGGTGAAGTCTGTCCTCTCCCTCACGCGTTCTGCCTCCTCCTTTGCTAATTTTACCCTTACAGTGTTTGTTGCACTGACCCAGTTCTCAAAAATATTCAATCCACGAAACAAAAACGTTACATAACAAACTTCTCTTGCAGGTATACAGAATTTAAAACAACGTTAAGCTGTATCACAGACAAGAAAATGTAACAGAAGGTCTGATCTCGGAATCAATCAACGGTGCAGTAGCTGAGTAATTTGCTGATGCGCTTAGTATCATGGGTTCGATTTCCACACGGACACGCAACCGCAACGAGCCCGGATCAATGCTGTATTGAACTGTCCCCTATATGATTGTACCAGGAAGGCAGCGGTGCGAGAGGAATGGCGGTGCATTGTAAGCGAGCCACTACCCCTGATTATGACGACCACGACCACTCTGTTAAGAGTGTAGCGTCTATGAAGATAAAAAGATACAATGTTTGTTCATCCACAAGTCTGTTGGATAAAATTCCTTGGTACGACTGCTTGTCGGACAAATGACCTTGACTTCTAACTTTCCCAATGTCTAAAACAACCATCCAAAATGTACGAAAGGTATAAAAGGTAAAGGTAAGAGAATATCGAAAAAAAAATAAAGGAGTCTCGAAGCCGTTTTTGACGAAAACTAAAACAATGGATTTTATAAAATTCAATAATCCTGGCCAGGAATCCATTCCGCCGATTTTCGAAATAAAAATCACATTCTGTATTATTAGACCATTCGATAGTGTTGCTAATAAGGATCAAATTTCTGGAAGTAATATACGACAAATTCAGTATTGTTATTTTCAAAATACCCTGTTATATTATGATCTCAGAAAATTCATTGTCAGGTTAATCGGCAAAAGCTTTAAATGGGCGATGCAGTATTAAAGCGATTTTTTCATTCACAAGTTTTCACTGATTGCACAAAACTGACCTTCTACAAACGTATCCATTTTGCAGCTGCACAGTGCCAAGCCATTTACGTGCTGTGTTTAAATCAGTAGCTCCACGGATTATCTGACAAGGGGAGGCAGGCACGTACGGTGCCAGCGCGATTGAAACAAAATGGCTGAACGAGAGACAGTCAATTTTTTTAAATTTAAAATTCTTGCTGCCGTATTTTTATTGGATTTTGGCTAGTTAAAGATATTGGCTTAAGGGAATAATTTTGGGGTCGTGGAACTGTCTCATCAGGTAAACGTGACCCTGGGTCGTAAATAGCTAATTCGCTATTGTAGGATCACCGTGGATTTTAGTCAATACATGTCTGACAGTCTCTCCCATCCCGCCTTGGGTGTGAGGACTCATTTGATGATTTTACCACGATAAAAACCGGCCAAGTGCGAGTTGGACTCACCCATGAAGGGTTCCGTAGTAGCTAGCATAGATTAGGGATATAATTATATTGAGATTAGTAAGTAGTATACACAAACAATAAAAATAACTTTGTTTTTCATAGTGTTTGTATGAATGGCAAAGTTATATTTGCGGTTTTTGAAAATGTACTATATCTCAAAAACTGCTAACTGTATCTCATCCAAACCAATTTTCGTTGGAAGTTTTTGTTGAGGTCTACATTATACATTTTTTTAGTTTTATCATTCTCGTCACTTCACTTCATAGTATAAAGCAAAGTCGCTTCCCGCTTCCTGTCCCCCTGTATGCTTAGATCTTTAAAACTAAGCAACGGATTTTGATGCGGTTTTTTTTAAAAGATAGAGTGGCTCAAGAGGAAGGTTTTAATGTATAATACATGCATAATATCGTAGAGAAACTCTGATAATTTTAGAGGTTTTGTAAGGTCGTAAATAAACTCATTTTTTTGCGATTACATTGCAAACGCTGGCTGAACCCTACGAGATAGATCAAAATGATGTACCACAGTGTTATACACCTTAAAAAGGTCTACAATAAAGTCCGCGATGGTATATGTCTATCTCTTAGGGATAACCCACAATAACTATTTTTAGTACTTTACTTTACTAAAATAATGGCTTATTTACGAAAAAGCGATTTTAAGGAATACAGCATTAATCCTTATCCAATTAAGTACCTTAAATAAATTATGCATGTAATATAGATCAATATGGCCCTTTACAGCATATAATTTAAATGAATATTTTCGAAGATATAACAGATTTTAAATGCAGGGACATAGCGGTTGCGGCGCTACACGATTTCATTTAGTATACAGGAATTCTTCTTAGCAAGAGTTGTTCAGCCTGATAAGCACTCTTTGTTGACATATAAAAATTGAAGATCTGGAACACCCGTTGTGGAATCCCAAGCGCCCAGCGATTAACTTGGTAAATTCATCAAATGAGTCCTCCCACCCACAGCAGAGCGGGAGGGACTGACAGACTCGTACTGATTAAAATCCACGGTGTCCTTCAATAACCCTTCACGTTCCAGGGTCACGTTATTGGAATAAGTCCCGCGACCCCGGCAGGCTTTGGCCCTCTAGAGGCCCCGGCCCGTCATAATGCTGACACTCTTTGAGGCGCGCGTGGAACACAACGGGCTGTCTTCCCTTGCATGGTGCATGGTCGGACAGCGAGTCGCCAATTACACGCCGCCCGACGCGCCCGACCGCCGCAGATCGTCTGCCGACGTCCGTAGCCGTGGGCATCTACCACTGCGGCTAGGGTGGAGGGAGGACGCTGTCCTCTCCTTCACGCGGCCCAACTCTTCCTTAGCGAGCATGATTGCTTCGCAGAAGGAGGCGACCGCTTTCCACTCCGTCTCGCCCCGCATCATGGCCTCGACCAATGCCGCGCGCGAGAGGTTTCCGCCTATCGCCTCCGTGAGGACACGGCGGTGCTCTGCCCAAGCGGGGAAGTCTTGCTCCGTATGTTCCACCATGGCCTCCGGGCGATCCTCGCAGTGGTTACACCGAGGCGTTTCTTCCTCCTTATCAGACACAGGTACCTCCTGAAACTTTCGTGTCCGGTGAGGATCTGCGTCATGCGGTAGGTCAAGACGCCGTGATGCCTACCCAGCCTCTCTTACCGCCGCGATTGCGGCGTGCCCGGACCTCAATTGCGACAGTCTTTCCCTCCATACTGCTCTGAGATCGCGCTGGAGCTCTTCCCCCGGATTCACTCCGGGGTCGCGCCTCCACGCGCCCCTCATAGACGTGCCGGAGGGCAGTCGCCTCCAGATCCCAGGGCAGCAATCCGGCAAGGAGGTTGACCGATTCGCCGGCGATCGTGCGGTATCCTCGGATCATCCGCATAGCCAAATATGACCCTCTGGCAAGTGACCAGCTTTAGTGGTTGCGTCCGGATGCTCAGGGCCCACACGGGGGCCCCGTAGAGGCCAATGGACCGCACGGCGTACAGCTCCCGGTAGGAGGCATTTGACCCGCTGAGATTGGGCAGGAGTCGTCTGAGGGCGGCTGTTGCCCGGTTCAGCTTTGAGGCCAAACTCAGGAAATACTCTCTGAAGTTCCACTGGCTGTCGAGGACGAGTCCCAGGTTCTTCATCGTCTTCCCGACGCCGATGCGAACCCCTCCCACCGTTATGTGGGACTCTGAACGTGCCGCGTTCAGACGGCCATGAAAACACATGTTTTGTGCAGCGCCACGTCGAGCCCCAACTGCCGTATCATATCAACGGCCGTCGCAACTGCTTGCGTCGCCAGGTCGGTCGCCGCCTGGTGCGACTCTCCTCCGCTAGGACGAGAGGTGTAATATGTTACACCGACGCCGTCATCAGGGAGGTCGCCGAGTAAAAGTTGTTTAGTCTGATGGGCATTTCCTGTTGACTTACAAAAATGAAAGATCTGGAACGTCTCGAATCCTCTCGCGCATCCCGTTGTTGTCCCGTCCCCGGGCTCTTAGAATTCGATATTAGACGTTTCAGAACTTCGATTTTGACGACCCCGATGCCGCTGGCATAAGCAACAGGATTCGCGTACGAAGTCGCGGGCAGAAGCTAGTATTTTATAAGTTACAGGGGGGACAACATTTTACCACTTTGGAAGTGTCTCTCGTGCGAACTGTTCAGTTTAGAAAAAAAATATACTAGTAACCTGAATATCATTTTTAAAGACCTATCCATAAATAACACGTATGGGTTTGGTGAAACAAAAATTTTTGAGTTTCAATTCTAAGTATGGGGGGCACCCCCAAAATTTGTTTTGTTTTGATTTTTGTATGAAAATCCTAATGCGGTTCACATAATATTATACATCTACCTACCAAGTTTCAACAGGATAGCTCTTATACTTTCGACAAAAAGTGGCTGTGACATACGGACGGACAGACAGACAGACATGATGAATCTATAAGGGTTCCGTTTTTGCCATTTGGCTACGGAACCCTAAAAAGGTGTCCAGAAGAGACTGCTAGCGCCATCTAGGCGCCACGATGGTCAACTATATAAAACTCCCAATACAAGTGAGGCGCTGCCGTCGCGTTCGCGCCACCAAGCGCGTCATCCTGCATCACCCGCGGTTTCCGTTTCCGCCCACATTCTGCTCACGGATCGGTCAAGGGACGGCGCGCGTTTGCGTCCTTCGCCATCGTTTAAATTTGTTCAACTATTTTATTGTATCAGTAACCTTTAGCGGTCAGTTCACCACCGAGACGCGACGCGGCGCAACGTGACGCAACGATACTGCAAATGTGTATCTTATCATGTAGTTAATAAAGTTAGATTTTGAGTCGCCAATAAAATGCAGCGCGGGGCCGCGCTGCGCGGCGCTGGTGTAAGATGCTCTTTATGTAATTAAAGACATCTTCATTTGTATATATCGTTTTATTATAAACTTTACAACTTAATACAGTGAGACGTTGTTCCATGAATTTTGCCAGTCCAGAGAGTAGGGAGACCTCGGTGTCATAGACTAAACACCCTAGCAACAGTGTTGCTACGTAACAATAATATTCCTCACATCCCTTCTCTTTTCAATTTTAAATAGTTAGTCATTACAATACCTAATCATGCAAATAATTTGGTTTCTTAACCATTCGACCACTTCTAGTCTTTTTAATTTCAACAAAAATATTGTCAAAATTAAATGTAACAGTCTTCTTAGCTTTACTATTTACTAAGTCATTATTATCTCCAAGATCAGTCTGTTCATCCGGACAATCTACAAAGTTATCCATATCACAATCATCATATTCAAAATTTAAACTATCATTATTTTCTACAGTGTCATTTATATTGTCTTTGCTACAATTATTAAAGTCTATATCTCTAAAAGCTAAATTGTCGACAAAGTCATTATTAGTTACATTATCATAACATCTTTCATTTGATGTATTATTTTGTATTATACATTCTAGATCCTCATCATCATAATCATATGTATTTTTTACATGAAATTTTCTATATTTTGAACCTTTAAATATATTATATCTGTTTCTCAGAACTTTCTGACCATTTTCCAATAATACTACATAGGATCTATATTTATCCCCTTCTTTTACAATTTTACCTGGGATTAACTTATTCTTATTTCTATCTCTAATGTAAACATTTTGTCCATTATAGAATATCATTCCTTTACCTTTAAATTTCTTATCATGATACATTTTATAACTTTCATTTTTCTTTTGTACATAGTTTTTTATTTTCTTATACTTTGTTTCATAACCATGTCTATTCACAGGTAACAAAGAAGCTACTTGTCTACCAATCATCATCTCATTTGGAGACTTTAACTCGTTATCGATAGGCATATTCCTGTATTCTAACATAGCTAAATCTATATTTTTTTTTCTATTAAGCATTTTTTTAACATCTTTTTAACTGTTTGAATGTGGCGTTCAACCATCTCATTAGACCTAGCATAATAAGGAGTTGATGTCTTATGTTTAAAACCAAATTGCTGACAGAAATCTACAAATACAGAACTTCTGTATTGAGCTCCATCATCTGTATACAGTGTGTCCGGACACGAGTTAGCGATACTTGAAGGGGATATTATAGATTCATTTTCATCGACAAAACTGCTTTAAAAAAAATTCTTACTCCAACACCTCGCGAATGGCGGCCATTTTAGTTTTTTGATTTGTCGAACTGGGGTACGTACAATAAAATGCAAATATCTTTGAATCCAAGAGACCTACATACATGCAAATGACTTTATTGCAAAGCTAAGTGTTAAGGCTATACAAAAACTTTCAAAAGTTTTCTAAATAATATGTAGAAAGAACCAAAAAACGTGGGCAAAAATGAAATTGTACACAAAAATTACTGAATATTTTCACATTTCATACTCTAGCTCGAAAAGTACCCCTGAATTTTGCTTAGGTTTTTGCATTAAGTTAAAAGTATTTGAGTCAGGCTATTAAATAATATCAAAATTATCACTCTACGTTAAGTACTTTAGGAGTTATTCTTACTTGAATATAACCCTTACTTAGCGAATGTATCCCAATAATACAGGTATCGCATTCTTCGGGCGAGCTAAATCGTTTCAGTGTAAATTTATGACCTGTTATTATTAACCACCATGTAAATGATCCCAACGAATCACCCATAAACTGAAATGGCCCATTTTTTGAATTTATTCAAAGATTTTTTTTTCATAGAGTAAACAAAAAATTTATTATTTCAGTATAAGGGTGATTCGTTGGGATCATTTACATGGTGGTTAATAATGCCAGCTTATAAATTCACGTTGAAACGGTTTAGCTCGCCCAAAGAATGCAGCTTCTGTAACATTGGTGGTACATGCGCTAAGGAAGGGTTATGTTCAAGTGAGAATAACTCCTAAAATACTTAACGTAGAGTGATAATTTTGATATTATTTAATAGCCTGACTCAAATACTTTTAACTTAATACAAAAACCTTAGCAAAATTCAGGGGTACTTTTCGAGCTAGAGTATGAAATGTGAAAATATTCAGTAATTTTTGTGTACAATTTCATTTTTGCCCACGTTTTTTGGTTCTTTCTACATATTATTTAGAAAACTTTTGAAAGTTTTTGTATAGCCTTAACACTTAGCTTTGCAATAAAGTCATTTGCATGTATGTAGGTCTCTTGGATTCAAAGATATTTGCATTTTATTGTACGTACCCCAGTTCGACAAATCAAAAAACTAAAATGGCCGCCATTCGCGAGGTGTTGGAGTAAGAATTTTTTTAAAAGCAGTTTTGTCGATGAAAATGAGTCTATAATATTCCCTTCAAGTATCGCTAACTCGTGTCCGGACACACTGTATAATAATTCAGATATCCCATCTAGAGAATGATTTTTGTAAAGCTTTTATATGCTCCTCAGCTGATTGATTTTTTAATTCACTAATCTCTATATACTTAGTGAGATAGTCTACTATTAATAAAAATATTTTATTATTAAAGAAAAACATATCAGCTCCTATGGTACTCCATGGTTTATCAGGAACTTCTCTTAATTTTAATGGCTCATAACTATGACTTTTTTGATACTGTAAGCAGATGTCACAATTTTTAATCATATCTTCTATTTCTTTATACATATGAGGCCAATATAACAATCCTTTTATTCTATTTTTACACTTTTCATAACCCATATGATTGTAATGAATTTGCTTTAACATGTCAGAACGTAATGATTTTGGTACCAACAAAGCGGAGTCTTTGAATATTAAACCATTTGCTACATATAAGCTTTCTTTAATAGAATGATAAAACTTTAATTGAAATGGAATCTCTGAATATTTAGGCCAATCATTTTGAATATAATTAATAAGCAATATCAAGTTTTCATCTTTAGCTGTTTGTTCTTGAAATATTTTTAATTTTTGTTCACTAATATTTAAATTTTCTATAATCATACAGACATGCATTTCTATCTTTTCATCAATATCCTGATTACATATGTTATCTTGTACATAAGCCCTAGATAATGCATCAGCCACTAAAAGTTCCTTTCCAGGTTTATATTTAATATCTAAGTCATAACCCTGTATGCGCATTCTTAATTTTTGCAATCTTAAAGGTGTTTCATTCATTGATTTTTTAAATATCTGTTCAAGTGGTTTATGATCAGTTTCTACTGTAACCTGTTTGCCATATATGTATTGATGGAACTTTTCACATGCATATACAATTGCTAATAATTCCTTCTCAATTTGTGCCCATGATTTCTGCGACTCAGTTAATGCTTTAGAAGCATATGCTACTGGTGCATTATGTTGCAATAAAACTGCTCCTAACCCTGTACTACTACTATCAACCGACAATGTAATAGGACTGTTCATCTCAAAAAAAATTAATACCGGTTCTGTAGTTAAGATTTGTTTTAGTTTATTGAAATCTTCCTTTTGTTTTTCACCCCAAACAAATACAGAATCTTTTTTCACTAATTCTCTCAAAGAATTTGTAATATCTGATAAGTTAGGTATAAATTTAGACACATAAGTTATGATTCCTAAAAATGTTTGTAACTCTTTTTTATTTGTGGGCTCTTTCATATTAACAATAGCTCTAATTTTCTCTGTATCAGGTCTAATACCTGCGCTACTCAATATATGGCCTACATATTTGACCTCAGTTACCCCAAACTGACACTTATCTTTGTTGAATTTTACTCCTGCTTGTTTAGCCCTGTCCAACACTTGTTTTAATCTATTATCATGGGACTCTTTAGTTTCCCCCCATATTAACAATTCGTCAACATATTGTTCTACCCCCTTAATGTCACAAAATATGTCATGAAAATATTTACTAAAAACTTCCGGTGCTGAGTTTAAACCAAAAGGTAATCGTTTATAAAAATACCTACCAAATTCACCAGCATTAAATGTTGTATATAGTTGACTTTTTTCTGATAATTTAATCATGTAAAATCCTTTAGAGGCGTCTAGCACCGAAAAATACTTAGCATTGGGCATTCTAGCGACTAATTCCTCAAAAGTACTCATTTTAAATCTCTCTCTAATTATACATTTGTTCAAATTCTGTGGATCTAAACAAAGTCTGATAGAACCATCATTCTTTTTCGCTACAACCATAGAATTAACCCATTCCGTAGGCTCATTTACTTTTCTAATGACACCTAACCTCACCAATTTATCTAATTCACTTTTAATTTGTTCTTGTAATTCAAATGGAATTTTTCTAGGTCTTTCTACAATAGGCACACAATTTTCCTTTAATTTAATATCATATTCATATTTTAACTCACCTAATCCACTGAATAAATCACTATATTCTGACACAATGTCCCTTTTATTTACCATACTCACCCTATTAATAATACCAAGCTTTACTGCAGTTGAGTAACTTAAAATACTGGGTGTGTCAAAATTCACTACAAAGAGTTTACATCAGTCACTGTTGTTATGTCTTAATTTTGCATCACCAGTTCCAAGTATTTTGATGTCAGATCCATCAAAATTAGTCAATCTTATATTCCTACATTTGTACAATTGCAATTTTAATTGAATCATTGTATTTCTATTTATGATATCTACTTGAGAACCTGTATCAATTTTAAATTTTACATATTTGTTATTTACTTGGATATTGATATACCACTCCTTGTTTACTGAGTTTACTGCATAAACTGTATCTATTCTAAATGTTTCTATATTTTCACTGTTGACTACTGAACATTTGTAAGTACAACATGAAGCAAAATGATTAAATTTATTACATTTTACACATTTTTTACCATATGCTGGGCATTTCGCATAACCATGAAACTTGTTGCATTTTCTGCATGGTCTTGAAGTACTAACATCTCTTTTATTGTGCTCACCTGACCTTTCTTGATAATTTGATTGTCTGCCACTGGAAGTTCTTCTCTCACCATATCTTGCTTGACCTGGAGTTCTGCTACGACCCCTGTGTTTTGGCTCTTGTTTACCTGCTGATGGTCGACTGCATGTTCCTTTGTTTATTGCACCTACTTCATTTGACGGGTCACTATTTAACGTTTCTATTTGACTCTGAGCCACTTGTGCGGCTTTACATATACTCATGCACTTGTCAAGAGTCAAGTCCGGTATTCTTAGTAATTTTTCTCTGATATTATTATCCGTGATACCAAGTACTATTTGATCTTTAATAAGACTATCCTTTAGGTTTCCAAAGTTACAATCCAAACTGAGAGATTTTAGTGCAGTGTGGTATTCTTCGTATTGTTCGCCTGTTTTCTGCTTTCTTGAGAAGAATAGGTACCTGTTATACGTTTCATTTGTGGGTGGACTACAGTGTTTCTCCAGACGTATGATTATCTCACCGAAGGTTATGGTCGCCTTGTCCTCGAAACTGTTAAATATTAGCAATCCCTCTTCACCGATGCAGTGCAATAAAAGAGCTTTCTTTTGTTCGTCATTTAGACGTGTATCTGCTCCACTGGCGAGAAAATATAGGTCAAACCGCTGTTTCCAGTTCTCGAAACTTCTCTTTTTCGATTTCGACCCAACCAAGGATAATGGCGGCGGCGGTTGTAGTTGATCCATCTCTTATCTCTTTTTACTTTGTTCAGCGTCGATTCTTTCCTAAAGTTGTCTCAGCGCCATGTAGGATGCTCTTTATGTAATTAAAGACATCTTCATTTGTATATATCGTTTTATAATAAACTTTACAACTTAATACAGTGAGACGTTGTTCCATGAATTTTGCCAGTCCAGAGAGTAGGGAGACCTCGGTGTCATAGACTAAACACCCTAGCAACAGTGTTGCTACGTAACAATAATATTCCTCACAGCTGGTTTGTGACAGGTGTATCTTTTCGTGTAGGAAATAGAGTTAGATTTTGAATAGCTCTTTTGATATGTGTGCGCAGCGTCACGTCTCGGTCTGAGCTGACCGCAACTTTAATAAACTTCATTGTCATACAAGATCAATAACAATATTCATTGAAGAGCTCCCGTTTGCTGTCCTCTCACCTCACACAAGCGCTACACAACCCTACAGAAGGGGATAAATTAAAAAAAAATACACGAATATAAAAAATGTCCTCCATTTTTGTAGTCCTTAAAAATAATACAGTTTTCAGTGTGTATATGGCCTGCCATTGCCTCTTCAACTTGTTTTTTCAAAATCATCAAATGAGGAGGAGGGGCGGCGTGGAGCTGTCAGACTTGTACTCACTAAAATCCACGGTGTTCCTTCAATAGCTCTTTACGTTCCAGGATCACGTTTACCTGAAAAGACAGTCCCGCGACCCTAAAAACCGTCCATGATGTACTTTAAATAGTACACACTTTCAGTTCAAGTCAATTTATCCGGAACACCATTTCTCAAGTAAGCAACATTGACGGATAACCTACATAAATAATGTTACTAAACCCTTTTCCTTAGGGTGGTATTACAACAGCGCTACCAATTCCGATCAATCATTTAGATCAACATCGATTAGGGGTAGACAAAACACGTACATATTCTTTCTATAGGTGACGGAAACTACAAGTAAAAACGGGCCAAGTGCGAGTTGGACTCGCCCATGAAGGGTTCCGTAGTAGCAAGCATAGATTAGTAAGTAATATACACAAACAATAAATAAAAATAACTTTGTTTTTCATAGTGTTTGTATGAACGGCAAAGTTATATTTGCGGTTTTTGAAAATGTACTATATCTCAAAAACCGTTAACTATATCTCATCCAAACTAATTTTCGTTGGAAGTTTTTGTTGAGGTCTACATTAAATATTTTTTTTAGTTTTAACATTCTCTTATTTTAGAAGTTACACATTTTACCACTTTGGAAGTGTCTCTCGTGCAAACTGTTCAGTATAGAAAAAAAATATATTAGTAACCTCAATATAATTTTTAAAGACTTATCCATAGATACCCCACACGTATGGGTCTGGTGAAAAAAAAATTTTTGAGTTTCAATTCTAAGTATAATAATAATAATATAATAATAATAGTATTCCATAACTCTATAAGGAAATAACTCTAGAATCTATAAGGATTCCGTTTTTGCCATTTGGCTACGGAACCCTAAAAATACAGGATCAAAAAAAAAAAAGAAACCGGCTTCTAAAAATTCACAAAAAAGTGAAATATTACTTTTGAATGCACTGTTCGGTTCGGCTCTTAATGATCGTCGTGTGGTGTTAAACAGCCTCAATCTTTCTTCGATAAATGGACTATCGCAAACATACATAACACATCATCATCTTCCTAGCCTTTAGCCCAACTATATTGTGGACGGCTTCCAGTGGGACCAGATGCAGCTGAATATCAGTATTTTACATGGAGCGACTGCCTATCAGACCTCCACAACACAGTAACTGGATAATACGATACCCCATGGTAAGACTGGTTGTCTGACTTTTGGAGCTACCATATTAGAAGTTTCCTCAAGATGTTTTCCGTTACTGATGATTCATCATCATCATCATCAGCCTTTAAATGTTCCCACTGCTGGGACACAGGCCTCCTCTCTGTGAGAGGGAGCAGGCCGTAATCTACCACGCGGGCCCAGTGCGGATTGGTAGATGTCACATGTCGTCGAATTTTTGGTTCTAGAACATGCCGGTTTCCTCACGATGTTTTCCTTCACTGTTTTGAGAGCAGCGGTGATGAAATAAATTACACAAAGTAATGCGCCTGACTGGGTTCGAACTCACGACCTACAACTCGTAAGTCGAGGCCGATACCACTGGGCCACCACTGCTCTCAAAACTTACTGATGATTAATTAATACGAATTGAAAAAGACACATTGGTACTTCATATAAATGTTCCCACTGCTGGGACACAGGCCTCCTCTCCGAGAGAGGGAGTGTGCCGTAATCCACCACGCGGGCCCAGTGCGGGTTGGTACTTGCCTCGGTTTAAACTCGCAACCCCATACATGAGAAACGAGGAAAGAACACCCAAGTTTATTCAAAATCGATCAGTTCACGCTATTAGACCAAGTCGATCAAACACATCGACATCAATCATTGATCAAGTATTGAGCGATCAAGAATGATTGATCATATGTAGAATGATCAAAAAGAATGATCAATCATAGAAAAATGTCAAATGACAGCTGTGAGTTGGACCTTTTTTGTAAAAACGTTTTACTGGGGTCAATGACCTTATATCTAACAAATATTAGAGATTGATGTGATACGGTTTTTTTTTGTCGTGGTAAAATCATCAAATGAGTCGTCAAGGCAGAGCGGCAGGGACTAGCAGACTTGTACTGACTAAAATCAACGGTGTCCTTCAATAGCCCTTTACGTTCCGGGGTCACGGTATTTCGTTAGTCCCGCGAACCCGGCAGGCTTTGGCCCTCTAAAGGGGGGGCCGTCATTATGCTGATACTCCTTGAGGCGCGTTTGGAACACAACGTGCCGTCGGCGTCGACCTGGGCATGGTCCATGGTCGGACAGCGAGTCGCCCATTACTCGCCGCCCGCATGCCCAATGTGTTACGGTTGGCAAAGTGGTTGTGCGATTGACTGCTGTGCAACTTAGATTCACGAAACAATACTAAATTACGCACCAAGGGAGTAAAGCATTGCCTTACGTCACGGGCACATTGAAGCACGAAGCGGCACTAAAGATTCTGGAGGTGAACCTCCGTAACGTAGCGAAGAAACGAAACGAGGGAATTAAGCTAAGAATCCTTAGTGTCTAAACACACTATGCCGAAGTTACGCGACCGAAGTTCGGCGGCTGATTTCGCGTTCCGACGTATTTGGCTGATATGACACACCATAAGTGCCGAACTTACGCGGCAGAAATTCGGCGCGGGCGGATTCCTACTGCTCCCCGCCCCCGGATCTTCGTCGGTAATCGAACCGAACTTTGGTCGGGTATAATGTGTGGTCACAGAATAAGTTGCCGCTGAACTTACGCCCGACCGAAGTTCGGCTGTACGCTATGACGCTACTTATTTTGGCATAGTGTGTCGTCAGTAATTCAAATAGCATTGCAAGCGTAATTGTGCTGAACTTCGGTTGCTTAACTTCGGCATAGTGTGTTTAGACACTTAGTGTAGCTAAGGATTTAAGTTAACCCAATACAAAGGCAGCTTTATTCCCAAGGAGAGTACTCTGCTTTTCACACCTTACTTGGATGATTAATTTTTTACTAACTCTTCAGATGTCCAGTTTCAAAGGTATAAAGGTTTTGAAGTGCTCAAGCATCAGCCAGACCTGCATTTCTGTGTTTAGGGATAATTGAAGAAGTATTGAGCAAGTTTTCAGAAGGCACGGAGCTCACCAGCTAGTACTCACGACTCCACCACTGTTATACTGTTATACTCTCACTCATAATTATAATTATATGCTAGGTAATTCATAAAATCACGCCATAGTTTTTCATTATTAATTTAAGCACTTATAATACCTATACAAAAAGTAGGCTACCTAAATAATAATGAATAAATAATACACATGCTAATGTAATGAAAAAAGGCCAATTATAATATAATTAAAACTATAACTTATCAACAAAACCTACATACATAGCCTGTAATTACATAGAACATAATAATGGATTCAATATTATTACTGTAGGTAAAAGCTCGAACTACGGTAAATCTTAAGATTTTCCAGTAAAACCTAAGATTTACCAATTATGAATGGTAAATGTCCATAATAGTTTGCGATTCGAACTTTTACCATAATTCACTTGGTAAATCTTAGGATTTACACAAAAGGAACGGTAAATGTCGAAAAAAATCATCAATCAACCGGCTAAACCTAGGTGTAACCGACCACATGCGGTTAAACCTAGGTGTATCCTACTTATCTTCGGTTAGAACTAGGTTTAGCCGGTTAGAATTAGGTCTAACCTCGGGACTTGACGGGACGGGACGACTCGGACAATTTAGGTTAAAAGAGTCGTGGTTATTTTTTTTAAACCACGCAGAAGTAGGAGCCCTGCGAAGCGGGGCTCCGTCGACTTTCTCCTGTGAAGGAAGGATAAAACCTAGGTCATTGTTTTAATCCTAAAACCAACTTTTACCAGTCCACATTGACACATGACTGGCCTGTTAGTCTAGTGGTTAGTGACCCTGACTGCTATGCCGGAGGTCGTGGGTTCGATTCCCACCCAGGACAAATGTTTGTGTGATGAGAACGATCATTTTTTCTGTGTCTGGGTGTAATTTATCTATAATATGTATCAATTTAGAAATATGTAAGTATGTTTATCAGTTGTCTAGTACCCATAACACAAGCTCTGCTTAGCTTGGGACTAGATGAAAACATTGGTAAAACCTAGCATGTACCGAATTGGAATGGTAAAAGTCCGAAAAAGTCGTCCTTTTATAATAAACTAGCTTCTGCCCGCGACTTCGTACGCGAATCCTGTTGCTTATGCCAGCGGCAACGGGGTCGTCAAAATCGAAGTTCTGAAACGTCTAATATCGAATTCTAAGAGCCCGGGGACGGGACAACAACGGGATGCGCGAGAGGATTCGAGACGTTCCAGATCTTTCATTTTTGTAAGTCAACAGGAAATGCCCATCAGACTAAACAACTTTTACTCGGCGACCTCCCTGATGACGGCGTCGGTGTAACATATTACGCCTCTCGTCCTAGCGGAGGAGAGTCGCACCAGGCGGCGACCGACCTGGCGACGCAAGCAGTTGCGACGGCCGTTGATATGATACGGCAGTTGGGGCTCGACGTGGCGCTGCACAAAACATGTGTTTTCATGGCCGTCTGAACGCGGCACGTTCAGAGTCCCACATAACGGTGGGAGGGGTTCGCATCGGCGTCGGGAAGACGATGAAGAACCTGGGACTCGTCCTCGACAGCCAGTGGAACTTCAGAGAGTATTTCCTGAGTTTGGCCTCAAAGCTGAACCGGGCAACAGCCGCCCTCAGACGACTCCTGCCCAATCTCAGCGGGTCAAATGCCTCCTACCGGGAGCTGTACGCCGTGCGGTCCATTGGCCTCTACGGGGCCCCCGTGTGGGCCCTGAGCATCCGGACGCAACCACTAAAGCTGGTCACTTGCCAGAGGGTCATATTTGGCTATGCGGATGATCCGAGGATACCGCACGATCGCCGGCGAATCGGTCAACCTCCTTGCCGGATTGCTGCCCTGGGATCTGGAGGCGACTGCCCTCCGGCACGTCTATGAGGGGCGCGTGGAGGCGCGACCCCGGAGTGAATCCGGGGGAAGAGCTCCAGCGCGATCTCAGAGCAGTATGGAGGGAAAGACTGTCGCAATTGAGGTCCGGGCACGCCGCAATCGTGGCGGTAAGAGAGGCTGGGTAGGCATCACGGCGTCTTGACCTACCGCATGACGCAGATCCTCACCGGACACGAATGTTTCAGGAGGTACCTGTGTCTGATAAGGAGGAAGAAACGCCTCGGTGTAACCACTGCGAGGATCGCCCGGAGGCCATGGTGGAACATACGGAGCAAGACTTCCCCGCTTGGGCAGAGCACCGCCGTGTCCTCACGGAGGCGATAGGCGGAAACCTCTCGCGCGCGGCATTGGTCGAGGCCATGATGCGGGGCGAGACGGAGTGGAAAGCGGTCGCCTCCTTCTGCGAAGCAATCATGCTCGCTAAGGAAGAGTTGGGCCGCGTGAAGGAGAGGACAGCGTCCTCCCTCCACCCTAGCCGCAGTGGTAGATGCCCACGGCTACGGACGTCGGCAGACGATCTGCGGCGGTCGGGCGCGTCGGGCGGCGTGTAATTGGCGACTCGCTGTCCGACCATGCACCATGCAAGGGAAGACAGCCCGTTGTGTTCCACGCGCGCCTCAAAGAGTGTCAGCATTATGACGGGCCGGGGCCTCTAGAGGGCCAAAGCCTGCCGGGGTCGCGGGACTTATTCCAATAACGTGACCCTGGAACGTGAAGGGTTATTGAAGGACACCGTGGATTTTAATCAGTACGAGTCTGTCAGTCCCTCCCGCTCTGCTGTGGGTGGGAGGACTCATTTGATGAATTTACCAAGTTAATCGCTGGGCGCTTGGGATTCCACAACGGGTGTTCCAGATCTTCAATTTTTATATGTCAACAAAGAGTGCTTATCAGGCTGAACAACTCTTGCTAAGAAGAATTCCTGTATACTAAATGAAATCGTGTAGCGCCGCAACCGCTATGTCCCTGCATTTAAAATCTGTTATATCTTCGAAAATATTCATTTAAATTATATGCTGTAAAGGGCCATATTGATCTATATTACATGCATAATTTATTTAAGGTACTTAATTGGATAAGGATTAATGCTGTATTCCTTAAAATCGCTTTTTCGTAAATAAGCCATTATTTTAGTAAAGTAAAGTACTAAAAATAGTTATTGTGGGTTATCCCTAAGAGATAGACATATACCATCGCGGACTTTATTGTAGACCTTTTTAAGGTGTATAACACTGTGGTACATCATTTTGATCTATCTCGTAGGGTTCAGCCAGCGTTTGCAATGTAATCGCAAAAAAATGAGTTTATTTACGACCTTACAAAACCTCTAAAATTATCAGAGTTTCTCTACGATATTATGCATGTATTATACATTAAAACCTTCCTCTTGAGCCACTCTATCTTTTAAAAAAAACCGCATCAAAATCCGTTGCTTAGTTTTAAAGATCTAAGCATACAGGGGGACAGGAAGCGGGAAGCGACTTTGCTTTATACTATGTAGTGATACTTACATTTACCAACTCATGTCGGTAAATTTTAGGTTTTACTGGAAAATCTTAACATTTACCGTAGTTCGAGCTTTTACAGTAACAAATACATTACATTATCTTGCAAGTCATTCGGTGTAAATTATCAGGTGAGCGCCGTAGCGGAAGAAACATACATTATCTGCTACGATGCTACGACATTGTAGCCGGCGTAGCGTGACAGCTACGCCGTAGCCGCGTAGGCCTTTTATTGTTCCAAGGATGTTTTTTCTTTATTTTTATGTATGTTCGTAATAGTAAATTTTGATTTGTTAAAAAAGGTTTTACTTGAAACCTAGTATAGCCTTGTTAGAGGCCTGTGGGGTTTCCAGAGCCCAACACCCGTTTTTACCGTGGTAATAATCATCAAGTGTGACTTAAATCCACGGTGTTCTTTCAATAGCCCTTTACGTTCCAGGGTCACGGTTACCTGTTTGGACAATCCCGCGATCCTGGCAGACGCTTGGCCTTCAGTGGGAGTCCCGTCAGATTGCTGACAGGTTATGGAGGCGCGCGTGGACACGACGCGTCGTCAACCCGGGCATGATCATTGATCGGTCGGCGAGCAATTCTCCCTATCCTACTTCGCAATAAAACCATGATGATCACGCATGACCCAATCGTTATTATCATGCATGTCCGACGGCGGTCACTGTGTTTAATGCTTATCAGTTGAACGATTAAAACCTTCACGATAACTTATCTGACTTTCCACTCGTTTGGACATTGACAATTTAAATTTTATATGACTGTATCGATTTTCAATATGCTGTAATTTTAAAAGTTTACGCCACTCATGAGTGTTAATGAAGGAACTGGTTTTTTGTCCGCGGTTTTGCTTGCATCATCATCATCATCTCAGCCATAGGACGTCCACTGCTGAACATAGGCCTCCCCTTTAGATCTCCACATAGACCGGTTGGAAGCGACCTGCATCCAGCGTCTTCCGGCGACCTTTATAAGGTCGTCTGTCCATCTCGTTGGTGGACGTCCTACGCTGCGCTTGCTTGTCTCCACTGTAGTACTTATCGACCCTTATCGGCCATCTGCTCAACAAGCAATATGGCCTGCCCATTGCCACTTCAGCTTGTTAAATCGGTGGGCTATATCGGTGACTTTAGTTCGTCTACGGATCTCCTCATTTCGGATTCGATCACGTAGAGAAACACCGTGCATAGCCCTCTCCATAGCTCGCTGAGCGACTTTGAGCTTTGAGATGAGGCCGATAGTGAAAGACCACGTTTCGGTGCCGTAAGTCATCACTGGTAACACACATTGGTTGAAGACATTCGTCTTGAGGCACTGAGGTATGTCGGACGAAAAGGCATTGCGCAGTTGCATGGGGGATGAAAATTATCTCATAGGAACGTCATATTGGGACAAAATAGATCTTATTGCTAATGTTTCTAATTCATCATCTGCCTAGCTTTTTTGTTTATTGGAGTCGGGTTCCAGTCGGACCAGATGCAGCTAAATATTAGTATTTTAAATGGGGAGATTCGACTGCCCATCGGATCTCCATAACCCAGTGTTCACATAATAAATATTAAACAAAAATACATGTGGCACTTGGAGACTGCCGCGGTGAAGCTATGCATAGCATTTTTAAATTTTAAAAGAAAAAAATTGCTTACCGCGTATATTTAACGAGAATATAATTTATTTAAAATGTTTGTAGTGCACTACTGTAATAAAGAACTTCTTTGTTGTAGGAGAATTTTATAAGTAGGTTTCATTGTGATAACTCCTTTTGTAGCTGGCCGTTTAAAATCAGTAAGAAAAAGTAAATTGTTTTTATGACGGATATTTTTATGATTGCCGACGTCTCCCGAACTGAAACGACGTTAGACGATGCGTGGTGTCAAGTATTTTCGTTAGGTTTTGAGAATTTCTTGATTCGGTCGCCGCGCCGCGCCGCGCTCAGAGCCCGCGATAAAAGCTATGCAATAGCTAAAAAAAAGACAAATTACAATTCTAGATGTCTGCCTCTATGGGAAAACATAAACTTCAAATAATGTAGTCAATTTGTCAGTCAGCTCACTGTGAAACGCGAGCACCCAATCAATCGACATATTTTCAACTACCAAAATCACTTTATCAAACCGCATAGCTGTCAGGTTTTCATCCGATCTATTCTCTAGTAGGACGCGTTTGAATCCGGTTTGTCGACACACCGGACATTAGGTATCCGATTTTATGCACGGTTTTATAGAATGCAGTTATTTAACGGTGTGAAAGATAAGCTTTTTCCGTCGTACGTTAAAAATGCTTGTCGTTTAAATAAATAAACCCAGTTGGGTTTAATTTAGTATTCTACAATATTTACTTAGAACAAGTGGTTATTTGAGCATTCACAACTTTACTGACTCTGACCGTTCTAATTAAAATCAGATTTTGTTACGAAACACTTGATTTCGGAGAAGGAGCGGTCGCCTCCTTCTGCGAAGCAGTCATGCTAGCGAAAGAGAAGGCGGGACGCGTGAGGGAGAGGACAGCGTCCACCTCACAACCCAGCCGCAGTGGTAGACGCCCACGGCAACGACCGTCGCGGGTGGCGAGTAATGGGCGACATGCTGTCCTACCATGGACCATTCCCGGGTCGACGGCGCGTTGTGTTCCACGCGCGCCTCAAAGAGTGTTAGCACAATGACGGGGGCCCCGTCAATGGGGGCCCCGTCCGTCTGGAAAAACGCAGCCTAAGGCTGCGTTTCCACCAGAGATTTGCGATGGAAATGTGTCATGCGAGGATGTCTAGCCGTGCTGTGAAAATGTGTGGGCGTTTCCATCAAAGCTGTGCGATGATTATATGCCTACTAGGATGTGTAGCTGAGCTGTGAAAATGCGCATTAATGTGTGTTGCGAGGATGTGTTGCGAAGCTGTGAAATGTGTCGATGACAAACTTCGTCTATGGACTGGCTGGTACAGTATGCTCAAACCTCGCAACACATCCTTCTCAACACACATTCCTCGCAACACGTCCCACTCACACATTCCTCGTACACATCCCTCGCAACACATCCCTCGCACATAATCCCTCGCTTGTTTTGTATGCGCAAAAATCTAGCTCCGCTGAGCCGTTTCCGCCAGAGCTGTGCTGAGCGAGGCGAGTTAAATGAAGCGATCCTATTGGTTCTTTACAAACACATCCCTCGCTACGCATCCTCGCACATCTTTGGTGGAAACGCAGCCTAAAAGAATACATTTACTCTATTTCAGTTTTATAATACCAATAGTATGAAAACTTAGTGGCACATGGCGGGTTAATTATTTCTAAGCATACTCAGACGACTAAAGTGAAGTAAAGAAAGCTTATCATTCGCAGATATCTATCAAAGATATTCAAATGTCATACCAAAACCTAATTAATTCGTCAAACCCTTCAGAACTCAGAACAATGGCCGATAAGCCTGGTCCATTGTGTACACGGATAATATGTACGACAAACAAGTTTCTGACGTCATCACTGAACATAGACTTGTGAACAGCCTTATGTAACGTACTAATGAAGTTGTAGGCTTATAGAAGTTGAATATTAATCTATTTTTGGACAAAGGAAATTGTAAACATAACTTTAAGCCTGTAATCCTCGAATGGGTAAGCAAATAGTGTAGTACTTAATTAATAATTAAGTACCTAATAATAATAATAATTAGAGCCTCGACCAACACCTTAAGAGGCTCTCATTGTTTGGCTGGCTCAAGGGCTTGATGCAGAAAGCAGCACTCTTGGACTCGGCGCGCATTGTGAGGAGGTTCCTCTCTCTAGAGCCCTAACCACCAGCAGTTTGAAACCTGTTCCCGATGCCGGCGGGCCACCATTTTTTAAATTTTAAAATGTTTTTTATAATATTTATATAATATTTAAAAATGTAAATTAATAATATTTATGTTACAAAATTTATAAAGAAATTACCATAATTAAGTACTTAATTATTAATCACCCACATTTCGCTAGTTATTTTTATTTCCTAAGTACTAGGGGACGAGTTTTATTGCCATCAACTAGCGACGAATTTAAAGTCCTTAGCTGCGTTTCGTCGCAGAATGTCCAACTAGCAGAATGTCTAAGTCGCAAAACGTTTTATTGAGGGAATTGAAGAATTTGTTTTTTTTTCACCGTGATAAAATCATCAAATAAGTCCTCCCACCCAGAGCCGGACGGGAGGGACTGCCAGACTTGTACTGACTAAAACCTACGGTGATCCTTCAATAGCCCTTTGTGTTCCAGGGTCACGATTAACCCGAGAAAATCCCGCGACCGTGATTGCTGTGTTTAAGGCCCTAAGTTTGCTTTCTATCAGGAATTTCTATGTAACACTTAACACTCCTGTTGGCAGAACGACCAGTTCGCAGAATGTCCAATTCGCAAAATGTTTTTCGCATTGAGGTCAACGCCCCTAAGGTCTTCTTCTCGTTCAAAAGCATATAATTCTTGGGGGACTCTCAGACTTATCATCATCATCAGCCGGAAGACGTCTACTGCTGAACATAAGCCTCCCCCTTAGACCGCCACGCCGAACGACAATCAGACTTAGTGTCTAAACACACTATGCCGAAGTTACGCGACCGAAGTTCGGCGGCTGATTTCATGTTCCGTCGTATTTGGCTGATATGACACACCATAAGTGCCGAACTTACGCGGCAGAAATTCGGCGCGGGCGGCTCCCTGCTGCTCTCCGCCCCCGGATCTTCGTCGGTAATCGAACCGAACTTCGGTCGCGTATAATGTGTGGTCACAGAATAAGTTGCCGCTGAACTTACGCCCGACCGAAGTTAGGTTGTACGCTATGACGCGACGTAATTTTGGCATAGTGTGTCGTCAGTAATTCAAATAGCATTTGTAGTGTATGCGCGGGCGCATTGGCGTTGTCAGTCGGTTACCAGCCGTAGGCGAGTGAGCACGTCTTTAGACTTGCGCATACAGTGTATCCTGATCAGATAACCTGAGTGACAAAAAGTGTGTTTTATTGACCCCCGAGACATTACAAATGGCGACGAGGATAAAAGTGAGTACATGACACATTAAAAACAAAATAAAACGAAGGAAGGAATATAAGTAATTGTTTATTGCCTATCAGTTGTTTGCGGGTAGATTCGTTCCAAATATCCTATTACAAATTATTTGTTATTATATAAGAAAAAATACTAGCAAATTAACACTCATTTTACATTGAGTTATGAGCTAAATCAAAATCACATATGAATCGAGCCAATACGTAAGCAATTGTTACTGATAAACAGTTTCATACCACTATCCTTCATTGTAAATGGCCATGCATCGTATTAGATGGAAAATAAGGCCACGCAAGGATACTACAAAAATATAATATTGTGCAAGTATGCGACCTAACGGTAACTACCCACAATTAGTAAAAAAGTTTAACCAAACGTAATTATCGACATAATGAGATTTATGATCGAGATAATAAGAAATACTTACCTAACTGTTCACAACACAGTAGAAAGGATAGGTAATTAGTTATTTCAGCTCGCTTAAAGATATTATTACTTACAGAATTAATTTTGTTTATGGATTTGTTATACTCATTAGTAAAAACCTATTATTAAATAGCTTTAGATAATGTCATTTTAATAATAGACTTATTGAATTTGGAAGTGTTGATAGCAAAAGTACGTATGTTGTGTATATTATGTTTACACTATACTACTATACATATTCTACTTTTACTGTTTTATTTGAAGAACAATTACATCACAATAGTTAAATTAGGTAGATAACCTAACCTAACTATTTTTATGCTTGCACAATTTATACATATTCGGAAAATAGTTATAATAAAGGTACACTTAAAGGCCACGCAATGAGTAAATAATAAAGGGCCACGCCGTTTAAATAAGTACCTAACAAAAGGCCACGCAATGAGTAAATAACAAAGGGCCACGCCGTTTAAATAAGTACCTAACAAAAGGCCACGCAATGAGTAAATAACAAAGGGCCACGCCGTTTAAATAAGTACCTAACAAAAGGCCACGCAATGAGTAAATAACAAAGGGCCACGCCGATTAAATAAGTAACAATTTTAAAAGGACTGTAAATTATTAAAAAACAAAACAAACATTTACAAAAATATAATGAAGTCCACGCAATGAGTACTCGAGAAATCTTTAATTCAAGCTCAGAGCTGATAAATGGTTAGTAACAATTTTCTTAAACAGCTTGTGTTAGTAAAACATATTTTGATTATCAATTACAATTAATTACATTTATACAATTTCAATTATAACAAATTAAATAAATGATACAAAATTTGCATAACATTGAAATATAATTGACATAAAATTGGAATAAAATTGATATAAAATTGAAATAAAATTGAAATAAAATTGAAATAAAATTGAAATAAAATTGAAATAAAATTGAAATAAAATTGAAATAAAATTGAAATAAAATTGAAATAAAATTGAAATGAAATTGAAATAAAATTGAAATAAAATTGAAATAAAATTGAAATAAAATTGAAATAAAATTGAAATAAAATTGAAATAAAATTGAAATAAAATCGAAATAAAATCGAAATAAAATTGAAATAAAATTGAAATAAATATGAAATAAAATTGAAATAAAATTGAAATAAGTAAAGTTGTAATACTGTTACTGATCTTCAGTAAAAAGCCACGCAAGGTACAACAAAAAATAGGGCTATGCAGTTGTAATACTGTTACTGATTTTCAGTAAAAAGCCACGCAAGGTACAACAAAAAATAGGGCTATGCAGTTGTAATACTGTTACTGATTTTCAGTAAAAAGCCATGCAAAAATAAGAGTAAATATTTTATTGCTACCCAAAATGACTCGTGCATCATCCATAGTTCCCAACTTAGACATTTCGATTGCGAAAGCGATCCGACATCTGTCGGCACTCGCTGGAGGAAATGGAAGAGGGCACTTGAAATTTATTTACTGAATGCCAACATCGACACTCCCGTAAAAAAAAAAAGAGCTACTCTTCTCCACGTTGGGGGAATAGCAATTCAAGAAGTGTATTAAAACCTTCCTGGAGCTCATGCTGAAGAAGGCGCAGGTATCGATGATTATGCAATAGCTCTAAATAATTTAGACTGTTTCAAACAATCAAAAAATTTTCTTTGTAGTGGCTTAGAATGCCAAAAAATAATGTTCTTATAGCAGCAGTATTATCGCTAATAAGGGAGCGTTTGGGCACAACTTATAAGGGCAAAACCCTTATACTCCTCTTATAGTTGCTTTATAGTTTCAAACTAAACTTATAATGGCAAGAAAAGTGCTCCAACAAAGCCAATACCCCTGTGAGAATGATATGAAGAGCGTTGATAAGGGCGATCACCCTTATACATATTTTATTATGGTCCGATACAAGGTTATTTAAACTTATTGTAGCAAATTAAAGGCTCATAAAAATCCGACGGCCCTTATAGCCGTCTGCAATAAGTCTTTTTCTCAGTGATTTACATTATTTTGTGCAACAGTTTGGCAAATAAAGAAAAACGCCAACCATATTATTGAAAATAGTGAGGTTCATTAACAATAGTAACTTAACGCCTTACAAAATTGTTAGGACACTCAAAATTGTCCGCAGTACCGAGCAAGTGGGAAAAAGATGGCGTTCTGCGCTGGTCATAATGTAATGAAAATAAATTAAGAAAACTTGAACATTCGTGTAACTGGCGGAAAATTAATTGCAAAGAGAAAAGATCAAATAATAAGTCACTTAAAGCGATATGGGAAATGTTGAATTTCACTACCCATTCTCTTATATCACTACGAATATCAATATTCTCCGACTCTTGATAGCAATATCTATATGTCCTTATCACTATCACTACCGCTACAATTATGTTCTTCCTCACTGGTTTCCTTTTCAATCTCATTTTCTATAAAATAATCCTCTGCGGAACCACTAGCTGATTCGTGAGTATCGGCTTGGTCATTTTGTAGTACCATAAGAGTAGAGGTAGTGTGTGTAAACATCATATAACATGCTAGAATTCATTTGTTGGATAGACGTCTTATAAAATGCTCCTATAAGTTTAAAAGCATCATAGTTACCTTGTGCATTACTTTCCTAAGAATAATTGACCATACTAAAAGCCTTTATATGACTTTGAATATTATGTGGCTAAAAAGCAATGTAACTAGCCTCTATAAGAAAAACAATTTCGAGCCCTTATTGTAGCCGTATAAATTGGATTTATTATCGTTTACCCAGCCAAAATATAAAATTAAAGGTAATTTAAGCCAAATCTTCTAATAATGTGCCACTAAAAGTAATATTGGCATAATGAATGCTCTTTTATAATCAGTTTAAGGGTTTAGACCTTATAAACTTAATGTTATGAGCTTAGTTTGTTTGTTGGGTTACTTTGCTCCAAAACAAAGTCGGATTTATGAAAGATACCTTTTCCGACTCACGAAACAGGAGGAAGGAGAACAATTTGAAAGATTTTTATTAAGGTTGAGAAACCATGCCGATAAATGTCAATTCCATAGTAAAGAAGAGCATATTATCGATCAAATCACGGAAAAGTGTCGATTAATCGAAAAAAAATAATAATAAGAATACTGGGATACAATATGTTTAGACGAAATCATCAGTAAAGCAAATGCTTTAGAAGTTGTAGCCAGGCGATTAGAACAATTTAAAACTGTAAATACAAACGATGCGAATAATTACACTGCATGGTTCCCATATAATTTGAACAATAGAAAATTGTCTGGACTTTAAAAGAGACTGTGACCTCTGAGTTTGTTTCGGATGTTTCTTCTCAGAGTAGTCAGGTACGAAACACCGGCCTCATCTAGTGTAAAATAGTTTCTTTTGACGTGTAAAAGAGTTTGCCAAAACCAATTTACTGAATAAATAATTATAATTTATCATTTATTACAACAAAGCAAAAATAAATGAAATAGATAAGAAAAAAAAAATCAACAAACCGTTCAGACAACGATCATCGAACACAAAATGTAGTAGATGTGGAAACTCCACCCATCTATCCGAAGACACAAAATGCCCCGCAAAAGACAAACGATGTTTAAAATGTGGATTCATTGGTCTTTTCCGAGAACATTGCAGGACTCGACAGAAAAGACAATTTTCCAACAACAGGCCAGACAACAGGACTGTAAAAAAAAAAAAAAAAAAACCAAGAAAAGAAATAAAAAATGATGCCAATAAATCTGTAATTGACTATATTTTCCACCTGGATGACGGCGAAACTATGAAATGCAATATTAAGGGAGTCACCGTTGATATGCTAATAGATTCAAGAAGTAGATGTAATATTATTACAGACAGAATATAACAATTTCTAATAGTCAATAATGTGTAAGTTTCCAACCAGATACGCAAACCTAATAAGACACTTATTTCCTATGGCAGTAAAAAACTCCTGGATATTATAGGCTCCTTTGACGTGGACATTTCAGTCATTAAAAATAAAAGTATAAAGTGTACTGCTTATGTCATCAGAAACAGCACACGCGATTTATTAGGCGTGCTTAAAATTGGGCTTCAATTTGGCTTAATGAATTAAACAATGTGACATCGTTAGGGAAAGCGTTTTCAAAGGAGTGACTGTCCAGATCCCAAAAGGCCGAACAGTAAAACCAGTCACTCAACCATATACAACATTATTTTTGGTATATGCGAAACCTGAATATAGTTTGTTCAGAATCAGTAACTGATTCGATTCCATTGCACATAGATTCTTTACACAAAAATACTAGACAGGTGAATCGGGTTTTGGCATAAGCCAAAAAATAATTTTGTAGAAGAGTTCCCATTCCCTTAGAAGAAAAGTTTGCCAAAAAACTAGAGGAACTGAAGGATGCGGATATTATCGAGGAAGTAAATGGACCCTCTCCGTGGGTGTCGCCAATAGTTCCCGATCTTAAAGAATACAAGAAGAGGCAAATCTCCCTCAGAGTTGTTTTATAAAAGACAGTTTAGAGACAAGATCCGGGCAGCACCAGACATGGAATACAAATCAATAGAAGAAGAAGTGAGAAAGAGATCTGCAAATGAAGGAAAAAGGGAAGGAGCATGGGGATCTCAAAAGTAAAGCGACAGGCTTGGAAATAGGAGAAAAAGTATTGGTGGAAAATTTAATCAAAGATAATAAGTTGACCCCCAATTTCAATACTGCGCATACAGTAACGGACGTGAGAGGTTGCGATGTTATCGGAATGATGAAACCGGGAAAGAATATCGTCGTAATGTAAAATCAAAATAGTGGTAATAGTGATTTAAGAGAAAATGATGAACTAGCGTAAATAGTAAATAATTTTGTTAATTTTGTACTATAATATTGTTATTTACTGTTATCAACTATGTCTTTAAGATTTGTTACACAGATTTAAAATTAAGTAAATCATTGCTGTTCTGTAAAACTTTGCGGTAAATCTGAAATAATTATATTTAAAACATTTGATTAGTTATCCACCAATTATAGGTGTTTAGGTCGGAATATTAAAACCTAATCTAATATTGTAATTTTGAAACATTTCAATTCAATTAAAATAAAGAAGGGATGTAGTGTATGCGCGGGCGCATTGGCGTTGTCAGTCGGTTACCAGCCGTAGGCGAGTGAGCACGTCTTTAGACTTGCGCATACAGTGTATCCTGATCAGATAACCTGAGTGACAAAAAGTGTGTTTTATTGACCCCCGAGACATTACAGCATTGCAGGCGTAATTGTGCTGAACTTCGGTCGCGTAACTTCGGCATAGTGTGTTTAGACACTTATGCTGACTAAAATCCACGGTGTCCTTCAATAGCCCTTTACGTTCAGGGGCCACGTTTACCCGATAGTCCCGCGACCCCAGGCAGGATTTGGCCCTCTAAGGGGGCCGCGTCATATTGCTGACAGCTCTTTATGACGCGCCGTCGACCTGGGAATGGTCGATGGTCGGACAACGAGTCGGCCATTACTCGCCGTCTGCATGCCCGAGCTATAGTTAGATTAACACAAAGGATTTAGTCATGTAATGAATTTCCTAGTTTAGGTTACTTTGATTAATTTCTGTAACAGGATTTTATCCTTATCAGCTAGAGATAACAGATATCAATTGAATGCAATACCAAAAAGTTTCTTTTTTTGTTTGTCATGGGTTTTCTTTTGACTCTAGTCAAGGTCAGAGGTGACAAAAACAATAATGGATTGAGCTTACCCAGAAGAAGCCAGAGTATCTAAAATGACCTCTTTAGTAGCATAAATGTTGCTAAAGCAGTTCTTTATCAATTATCTACTCTTTTGCTTGAACAACAGAATACACAATAGAATATAAAATATACAAAATTCGTAACATTGTTCCTTGCTCAAGAATATAATAATAGATAAGAAACATTTTTAGCAACATTGATATTAACAACGTTGCTAAAGTGACCATGTTAGACTGTTCACGCTTATTTTGAAGAAATTCAGGTAGTATGCGATCGGAAACACAGGCGCAGGTAGTGAAATTATTAGTCTTTTTTTTTAAGTTTTGCCACTCTTAATTAAAGGTCTGAACCTATTACTTCCAATAGGGTAGTTAACTGTATTAAAAAAATGAAAATCGGTTGTGTCCGTCAGAGTATTGAAATATAATACACACGTATTTTTATTTTTTTTATTCAATGAATATTGACAAAGATAAAACGCTTTGAAATCCGGTAGTGGAGGCTTGTGACGTCATTACGCCAGTAAAATTATACCGAGCGAGTGACGTTTTGTGATTTTTTTTTTCATTTATTTGAAGAGGCTTTAGTATATCCACTGTCAGCCTCATAGGAGCTCTCTTACAAAAAAAATATTTTAACAACAAATAAACATGAATTATGCTCTCAATCAATTGAAAGTCTGAGAAGTGGCAGACCGATCGCCACTCCGAGCAGACCTCAATCGCAGACACTTCAAAATAAATAAGAATAACAATATTTTGCTTCTTCGGATTGTGATTTATAGAAGCATTCTTCTAAAAAATAACAATCTTCTCTTCGTTAATCTTCGTTCATTTTGGTTTACGTAACAAAAGAAAAAATACGAGTAAAATATTTTTTTATAATCTATTTTTCACACTATTTTTTTTTAGAACAATAGCCTATTCTCTAAATGGTGTGCTTCGTCATGCCAGTTCATTAGGATATAAGTTAATAAGTTGTATGATTTTATTTAAAAATAACTTCAGTTTTAAATCCTTCATGAAATTGAACCTTCTGCAAATAAAAACGTGTTGGTGAATGTGGATTGTGGAGACCCAATAAGGCCAATTGCCTGCCAGTGACTGATGACTGAACGCAAAAGGCAATTAAAGCAACAGCCCTCCCAACCTGGATGGAGCGGAAGGGACTGTCAGTCTTGACTGGCTAAAAAGCTCTTTCAGTTGCTTTTTGCGTTCCAGTACCACGTTGCCCTTCGACAGTCATTGTCATCGGATTTGTACGATATTATAACTGTACGGTTTTTGATAAAGGTTTTTTTTTGTGAGTATTTTTTTGTTTCACAGCCACTGCAAGGCAAAGTTCGCCCCCATTTTCTTTCTATCGTTTTTAAGTCTCGCCTTTTCCGGCTAGTCTCTCAACAAAGGAATTCACACATCATCATCATAATCATCATCATCATCAGGCCAACGTTTTTAGGCTATGAAGTTTAAAATATAAATATTTTCACAAAAGCTTTCTCGTTTATAAAGCTTTCAGAAACAAAAAATAAACGTTAATTTTCAGAAGCAATAAAGTACTGAAAAACTCATTCGTTCTGTACATTATACTCGTAATACATACTCAATGTAATTTACCCATACCAAAATAATTCCTACTTCCCGTATTTTTCAATTCCCCGAAATAAAGCTTTCAATGTTCAGTTAATATTCCGCATTCCAATAAACATTTTATAAAATACTGAAAATTCAGTTTTAATAAACTTCAGATTGCACAAACCGAACGAATTATAAAAGCCGAGTAAAGTTCTATGAAAAACACTCGAAAAATTTCAACGAAAAACATTACAAAAGAAAATTAAACTCACCTTTTATTCAGCAGCGAAAAACTCAAAAACCATCCATTTTCTCACACGAAAAACACACAGAAATGACACTAAAACACTTTAGAACACCACACACACTTTTACACAACACTTTTACACTTGAAAACTTTTCGAGAATCCCGGAAAATCTGATACGAGTTTCACGTCCGCCCTCTGCAACGCGCGACGGTAAACTGAAAACAATGTCAAAGGATATGTATTAAAACAAAGAGAATTCATGAAGAAAGGTTTTCGAGAATTCGTATTATGGTTTTTAATTTACTTTTTTAATAGTAGAAGAGAATTTTCGTGAATGCCGTGGTGGAATTTCTTTTAATTGAATTTTTTGTGTGAATTCTGATGGAGACTGAAAAATTGAAGACGGATTATGTAGTTTCAGTAATAGTGGAATAAAAACGACTATAGAATAAACATATGCATAACAAAAAATATATTGATTTAGCTCGCGAGGTTTTTGATATGCGAGATGTGGATTCAGCGAGCATTGTGCCTATAGTGTATCGGCCCATGACTTAATTGCCAACATCTAAGGAGGCTCTCGTTAGGCAGCTGGATCAAGGGCCTGATTCTGGCTTCGCGATTCTTTTCTCTGGAGCCCTGACCGCCGGTAGCTTGGACCCTGTTCCCGATACCATTGAGCCACTATTATTTTTATTTTTAAAAGCTTTTATCTTTTCTTCATCATCAGCCTATAATGTTCCCACTGCTGGGACACAGGCCTCCTCTCTATGAGAGGAAGTGGGCCATAATCCACCACGCGGGCCCAGTGCGGGTTGGTAGACGTCACATGTCTTTGAATTTTTTTTTGGTTCTAAGACATGCCGGTTTCCTCACGATGTTTTCCTTCACCGTTTTGAGAGCAGTGGTGATGAAATAAATTACACAAAGTAATGCGCCTGGCTGAGTTCGAACCCACGACCTACAACTCGTAAGTCGGGACCGATACCACTGGGCCACCACTGCTTATCTTTTCTTGTTTTAGTAAAAATAATTAAAAATATATGTAGTAAGTAAAAAAAAAAAGAATAAAGAATATACTGAACTTAGTTGTTGAAAGAGGAGGAGCAAAAGAGAATGTTAGACTCTTACTGACCAAATAACACGGTGTTCCTTTGATTGTTCGTTGTATCACAGGGGCCGTTTACACAGTCCAGCAAAGATGTTTTGGCCAAGGTTAATCAGCAAAGGGCAACTCGCTGTCCGACCATGGACCATGCTTGACGGCGCGTTGCAGCACGATGACGGGGCCCCCTCTAGAGGGCCAAAGCCTGCCGGGGTCGCGGGACTTATCTCATTACCGTGACCCCGAAACATAAAGGGCTATTGAAGGACACCGTGGATTTTAGTCAGTACAAGTCTGACAGTCCCTCCCGCCCTGTCCGGGGTGGGAGGACTCATTCGATGATTTTACCATGATAAAAAAAGGTTAATCAGAAAGAGTGTCCTAGAGTAACTACTGTTTTTATCGTGGTAAAATCATCAAATGAATCCAACGCAGGAAGGGACTGCCAGACTTGTTCTGTCCACGGTCATTCTTCAATAGCCGTTTACGTTCCAGGGTCACGGTTACCTGATTCTCCCCGCAACCCTGTTAGGCTTTGGCCCTCTCGAGTGACTACTGTAAGACTGTTACTAAAACTACTTCTGTTGACTTAAATCCACCATGTTCTTTCAAGTGCCCTTTGCGTTCTACAGCCGCGGTGCCTTATCTTTCGGGATTTAAAGGCATGATGTTGTCATTTTTAACTGACTTTGATAATGGAGGATGTTCGCAATTAGTTGAAACCTTCTTTTTTTGTTTGTTCCCCGATTTCTCGATGACGCGTAGACTGATTTGGAAGACGATTATCTCGACCTGAAATCTGCTAAAAACGAAACCGACTTCTAAAAAAAGACAAAAATATCTGCATAATAACTTTTCCTCCGGAAGTCGGTGACAAAAAAATCAAGGGAATAAGAAACAAAGTTCAATTTTAACTTAAAAATTTCAATACTTTTTAATTCAAAGTTTAATAATTAAAAAGTTTTTATTTGAAGTTTTGTTTTAGAAGTCGGTTTCATTTATTTCTAAAAGTAAAAAAACATCGCAAGACAAACTACATTATTATAGTTAACCAATTCACTAGAAAAAGCTCAAATCAAGTGTTTGCAAGTTATAATAAGAGATCGTTATAATATGCTGAACTTATGACCCTTGGCACGAGTATTAGTTTCTTATGTATTTTATATATGCTTAATGTACTTTTTGTGCCAATAAATACTGTATAGATCATGATCTGCATAATATTTTTCAGTCCTACCAAACGCAGGTGAATATCAGTATTTTACATGGAGCGAACGGCTGCCTATCGAACCTCCACAACCCAGTAACTGGATATTACGAAACCACTTTAAACAAATTAAAATGTCACTTACGGGATATCTTCCGTGATTAAATAATTCTTTGAGTTCCCGAAACTACTTTTTTATCTTGGTAAAATCATCAAATGAGTCCTCCCACCCTGGGCAGGGCAGGAGGGACTTTTTTTAAATGGGACAAATCCACCACACTATTCCCAAACCACTGCAACTTCTGAAAGCCAGAATAAACAGTGGCATCCACCAGAAAAGCGCCGAGACAAGAAGCTCGACGTGTCCCGGAGAATTAATTTACCTGTCTTGGATCCTGCAACGAAATTAATCAGAAAAGAATAGTGGAGGGCATGAGTGACTGTCAGACTTGTACTGACTAATATCCAGGGTGTCCTTCAATAGCCCTTTACATTCTGGGGTCACGGTAATTCGTTAGTCCAGCGACCCCGGCAGGCTTTGGCCCTCTAAAGGGGCCCCCGTCATTGTGCTGACATTCTATAAGGCGCGGGTGGAACACAACGCTCCGTCGACCCGAGTGGTAAGACTACAAAGACTTTCGAGCTTCTGACTAATAGTAACGACTTTGATTATATTTATTCAGCTTGTTTCAATCCTGCACTAACCCAACAAGAACTACATTTTATTCAGCTATTTTAATCATAGATTTAAGGTGAAACCGCACTAGGCGGAACTGCACTGCAACGGTACTACACGACACGACGCGACAAAATATTCTTTATATGAAATTATACGAGACAACACGCACTAAGCGGTAACGGAACTGCACTACAACCGAACTGCGTGACAAAGAAAAGCGTCGTGTCGCGCAGTTCCGCTGCATGCAGTGCAGTTCCGCCTAGTGCGGTTTCACCTTTAATATCATTGATTAATATTTCTTACTCTCAATTCTTTTTTTTTCTGTTATCCTTAGCCATACATACTTATTTTTCCAGTTCACTGAGATATAGGCAAAATAGTCGACATTGGCCTTGGTTGCCATTAACTAAAGATAGAATAGAACAATAATGACTGTCAAAGAACTACATATGTCTAGGTATCAACCTATATGCGAGTATAAAGCCTCCTGCAGACACACGCGATTAATCGCGCGGGGCGACATGTCGCGGTCCATTCGCAGTATTTTTAGAGTGGAAATTAGGTTGACTCGTTGTCGCAGCGCGATTAATCGCGTGTGTTTGCAGGAGGCTTAAATGTTTGTAAATGCACACTTGACAAAAAAAATTGCCCGTCTAAAAAGTTTGCGGTGATCGCAAACTTTTTAGACGGGTAAATTTTTTTTGGGATTTTTTTTAAGTGTTTGAAAAATCGTAATCTTTTTTGTTACGTTAGATTATATTATGATTTCTTCTTCTTTCTAGATTATTTATTTAAAAATATTGATTTAGAATATGAAACAATAAAACAGTACAATTACTTTTCCATAAAATTAAAAAAAAAACATTTATGCTAGTGATCACAAACTATTGTGGGATTACTAAAAAATACCTGTACAAGACATCAAACCAAAACTATACTAGACTAATAAGTCTAAAACGTCTACAAAATAAACTACAATTCACTACAGTATTTAGCTCCCTCAGACGTTTAAAGACACCGTAATAGCCCACTTTGTGTACAGTGTTCACCGCCTGCATTCGTGCCCGGTAACCATCGAGACTGTTAAGTAATTCATTAATCGGACGTACTAGTGAATAACATACGGTTTATACAACTACTCGTTCAGACCGCAGGTTCACCCGTTCACGTCGGAGATCGCGAGGCGATCAAAGGCAAAGGTTTGCAGACGGCAAGCAAGGGCGGGTAGCTTGCCGTCAGATAAAGGATCTGGGGATTAAATTTTCGGACGGGCAAAACTTAGGGACCGCGCCACAACTGAAGTCTTTTTGACGCGGCGATAGTGTATACATAATATGTCATTAAATCAAATTGCATTAAAAAAGAGTACCACGATTTTCTCGCAGATCGTGAGTGGTGCCATCGTAATAGTTTTTCTTAGTCCTTCAACGAAAGTACGAGCCCGTACGAAATCAACTCGTAAGTTTTTGTGAACCCTACTCCCTATTAGTTCTGAAATCATAATTTTTGATAACACATCGGGAGTCGCCACAACTGTACAATCGTTGTCACCAAACTTTAGTACATACATAGTAGATTAGTTAGTGGTATGTATTACATACCACTAACTAACCTTATGTCCGTAAATGATAAAGAATAATTATGAAACGCACGAATCTACGACCGCAGCTAAGAGTTTAGTGCTTAGATGGTAGTACTCCAGCTGGCCCTTGATCAGACGGCGAGCTACCCAATACTCGCCGTCCGCAAGCCCACATTAAGTCTTCCTACTACTACTTTTTATAGCTGAATAAATTTGAATGTGACTATGCTATTCACCTCTGTGCAACCCCATTATGGAATAGAAGCATGGTGTTACAATGAACTGGGAGCAGCTAACTGCGAGTGTAGGTAGCTACTGAGGTGTCAGTAACGTGCGCTTTGAAGATAATCTGCTGCCTTTTAGACTTATTTGCTGAAGTATATTACGGTTCGTTTTATGGACGCTATTACGTTGGACTTAATGTTATACACCGTGTTCCGGACGATATACATAAACTTCGACCAGATGTTCAAACCACGGAAGTAAGCATTTTTCATTATGGACACATTAATAAATTCTTATTTTTTATTTTTTGTTAATTTTCATACAAACTAAATACCTAGACGTAAATAACCCGATATGCATGCCTCTTTATCCGAATTGGCAACGTCGTATTCTGAAACAAATGAAATGCAAATAGTATTTGATAGATTTATCATTTTAATTGCACTAAGCGGCAACATAGGCCAAATTAAGATACTTTCTCACTGCATAGCTCAATTAAATTTCATTAAATGAAATTACAAATATCTTTGTAACGAAGCCTTTTTATGTACTACTTCCTTTGTTGGATTTGATTTGTAAAAGCCATAGAAGTATTTGCTAAAGTTTATGGATAACGTGAAGAACATGGTGTATAAACGGCGAAAGGAGAATGAGCAGCGCTCCTTTTTGACACTTATAGTAGTGAAAGTTGGACATAAGTATGGGTTATTGACATACATGAAAGCAAAGTTAAATACAGATTGATATTTTGAGGGGTTTTCCAAAAAATTTACTTACTCAGGATTTTGTTTGAGGTTATATTATTAGGCGTCAAAACAATGCAACATGTAATTAAAAGATTAATCATAGCATGCGTTGCCTTTCCTATTTGGCGATTAGGTAGTGGATGCGATAATAATAAAACACAGTTCACACAGCACGAAACAGTATCCAGTAGAAATCTATTCTATTCTATTCTATTTTTGGTCTATGGCAACCAAGTCGATGTCAAGATATCAACTATTCTGCCAATGACAGTGAACTGGAAAAACAAGTGTGCATGATATGATAACAAAAATAAAAGGAATCTAAGTAGAAAAAATATAAATAAAAATCTTTGATTGATACAGTTGAGCGCAATGTAGATCTTGTTGGATTAGTAGAGGACTGAAACAAACAGAGAAAATATAATAAATATATATTTAATAATTGTTAGAACATGAAATAAACAAATAGGACGATCACAACACACATCACAATTTAATGTTATTGTGGCGGATGAATGTCATCAGCGCCACAAGCAATTTTGAGGAGGAATAGGTCAACAGGGAGGGGAAATTAATGGGGAGGGGGATTTTCAATTTAGGGAGACGGCTATATAAGTCTAAAGGTGGGACGTTGTTTGAACATTCAAAAAAGATGTGATCCAGGGTACCTTCTTCCAAACCACACTCACAAAGAGAAGAGTCACGTGCATGGATTTTATGCATAAACACGGGAGAACAACAAAAACCCAATCTGAGACGACAGAGAGTGGAAATTATAGGCTTCGATACTTTTTTGAAGCTGTAGAACCAGGGTTTTGTTTTTATATTTGGCTGGACAGCTTTATAAAATCTTCCCTTTTTTGTCCCAGAGATATCCCACTGTTCCTGCCAAGCAGTCTGAAGCCAAACTTTTGGAAGGCCCAGCAGGTCATAACCCTGGAGGCGATTGTGGCTAAGATCAGCTGTTGCTGATGAGCAAGCATCTTTTGCCAAAGCATCGACATACTCATTGCCCTTAATGCCACAATGGCTAGGTATCCAAACTAGCTGAACTTCTTTTTGACTGCTAGCACAAGAAAATAAAGAGTCTTTAATTTTGAGAACAAGAGAACTGTGCAATTTACTTTTAAAAGGGTTTTGATCCAAGGCTTGCAGACAACTAAGGGAGTCTGTAAATATTACGGCTTTTTCTATATTTTGGTGTGACTCTATAAAGAGGCATGCTTCTAATAAAGCCACACACTCGCCAGTGAACACCGACGACTCCTTAGGACACATGTATTGCAAACATATTCTGGAGTTTTGGTAATAAACCGCGGCGCCTGTGTTGCTGAGATCACTAAATTTTGAAGCATCCGTAAAGAACCTTTGAAATCCTGTCCATCGTTCTCCCACCACCGCATTGAAAGCCGAATTCGCTGCAGAAGACTTCTTGGAGATGCCAATGTCAAAGGAAATTTTCGGACTAAAATATAAGACATTATAAGGGAAATTAAAAACAGCTAGTCTGGGACTTTGTTCTACTGAACTATCTAAATTTTGAATTTTTCTAAATGCTTGAACGATAAGTGGAATTTCTTTATTTGTCCAGTAATTTGAGCTATTGCATATGGTATTCAGTTCGTGTAATTTAGATAGAAGGGGGTGAGAGGATCTGGGAATCAGTCTAGCCATAAAACGGGAAGCCAGATACTTCCGTCTTAATGACAGTGGCGGTTCAGCACATTCAACCTGCAATGCGTTGATGGGAGAAGACTTCATGCACCCAGAGATGATTCGAAGGCATTTTGACTGAAGCCTATCAAACTCAGCCAAGGCACCCTTGTTACAAGGAACTAAATGAAACGAACCATAATCTAAAACGCTACGGACTAAGGCGTTATACACTAATTTCATGGTGTAAGGGTGAGCACCCCACCAAACACCCGCGAGAACTTTTAATATTGTTACGACTCTTTCACATTTTTTAATTAGAAAATTTATATGATGTATTCCTGTTAATTTACTATCTAGAAAGACGCCTAAAAATTTAACATTGTTTGATAGAGGAATATCCTGACCTGAAATGTTCACTGATATTTGCGGGATCAGTCTCTTACGAGAGAAAATTACTGCCGAACTTTTTGGTGCTGATAACGTCAGGCCGTGGCTTAAAAGCCATTGGTTCAAAGAGTCCAGAGAGACACAAAGAGATGACGCAGCATCTGTGATGGAAGTATCTGTCACATATAAAGCTAGGTCGTCCGCGTATTGCAATATGTGGCAATTATTGTTTAAACAGGAGCCAATATCTATAGTATATAGGTTATAAAGAATTGGACTGAGAACGAAGCCCTGCGGAAGACCCTTCCAAGTCTGCCTGCTATCAAATAGTTCACCCTGGACTCTCAGAACCAAGGAGCGAGACGTTAGCAGTCCACATATGCATTCGATCATCTTGACCGGTAGTCTCAGCTGGTGCAGTTTTTGCCTGAGTACGGGAAGAAGAACGTTGTCATATGCAGAAGATATGTCAAGAAAGGCGGCAACAACGGATTCGTTCTTAGAGAATGCTAAGCGTATATCTGCAATTAAAACGCCGACGCTGTCCATTGTGCCGAGCCCTTTCCTGAAACCAAATTGATAGTTCGGCAGTAACTCTCTCGATTCGACTAACCATTCGAGTCGGTTTTTAATGAGGTGTTCCATTAGTTTCGCCAAGACTGAGGACAGAGCAATTGGTCTGAGGCCATTCGGATCATCTACGTGTTTACCAGGTTTCAATAAGGGGATAATTGTCTGCAACTTCCACTGTTCTGGAACCCAACCACGGATGTAACAAAAGTTAATAATCTCAAGAAAATATAATTTAGCCTTATCTCCAGAATTAACCATAAAAGAATATGGTATTCCGTCAGCTCCAGGGGCTGAATCCTGGACATGTCGGAGCACCACATTCAATTCTTTCAAAGTGAATGGCACATCTAGAGGATCATCCGAAATATTTTGAAGAGGTATAATGGAACATTCAGAAAAAAGAGGGACATATGGAGGAGCAATTTTATCAAAAAAAAGTTCAGCTGTTTCCCTAGTAACCGGGGAAGAGACCGATGGAGAGCACCCGCGTCTGTACCGATTAACGCTTTTCCAGACTTTCGAGATAGGGGTAGTGGGAGATAATGAGTTACAAAACGTGACCCAACCTGAGCGTTTCTTCTTGCGCAGGAGACGTTTAGTTTTAGCATTAATCCTCAAATATGTAAGTAGGTTTTCAGTACTCATATTTACATTATAACACCGCTCGGCCTCTTTTCTTTCCCGTATTGCAGCGGTGCATTCTGAATCCCACCATGGGGGAGAGGGTATTTTATTACGGGCACTGTTTTTAATGGGAAAGCAATCATCTGCACTGGAAGTGATGGCTGTAACAAGTCCCTCGTAACAGATCTTGGCATGACAGTGACCAGATGTATCTATAAAGGTTGAATTTAAATTTGGAAGTAAATCAATCTTATCCTCCAATAATGAAACATATTTTGGCCAATCTGGCTTGGACAGGTTATATTTCAAAAGTGGAGGACAAGTTTTCTCTAAAAATGTTCTATTTAGGAAAGATATGACAATAGGGTAATGGTCACTACCATGCGACAGGGACGTACATTCCCAACTGGTTGAAGCCGCCAGCGCAGCCGAACAAAATGTTAAATCAACGCAGCTTTTTTGTTGACCGGGAGAAGTTCTGCGAGTAGGGCAACCATTGTTGAGAATGCATAGGTTCAGATCATCCAAGATCTCAACCAAAGCTACACCATAGGCATCACAGCGTTCAGACCCCCATCTGAAATGGTGACAGTTGAAATCACCCATGACCAAAATTGGTCCATGGACATTGGAAAGTATGTTTCGTAGGGTGTCCAGAAAATCATGTTGAGGGTGGGCAATGTAAACCGAGAACACTGTGATGTCTTCCACCCTTCCTGCCACTATACTCATGTTACCTGTGAGCGAAGGTAAAGGGAAAGGTAAAAGGGGGACCCGATTGTTGACTAGGAGAGCCGATCCTCCATAGCCATCAGACCTGTCACATCTGAGAATGTTAAAATGGGGCATACGAAAGCTGAGACTTGGGGTCAGCCAGGTCTCAGCTATAGAACAAGCCAGTGGCTTGTATTTATTTAATAGAAATATGAGGTCGTGTTTCTTATGCCACACGCTCCTCACATTCCATTGTAGGAATACTAGGCGAGACGCCATTTTTAATGTTTAAAAGAAGTGAAATAATGTGGTCGGCAACGTTGGACGGTAATTGATTATTTGAAGGGGAAGAAGAAATAATAATAGGAATAAGTTTAATGAGAAGATCAATAATAGAGGAAGAATTGTTGCTGGCAGGGATATTATTATGGTTGAGAGAACAGCCATTAGGCTGTGTGGATTGAGGAGAACTAGTAATTTGCTGGTGAGCAACTCTATCATAAGATGGAGAAAGGGGGGCATGTGTCCTGGGTTTGAGTTGAATGGTCTTGCGGTATGACTGAGAAACTGGGGTCTTAACAATATTGGCATAATTACGGGAGACTATAGGTATAGCCTTAGTAGCCTCAGCATAAGGGATGTTTTTCTCAGCCATGACAGTTTTAATTGCCCTCTGCCTGCCATACTCAGGGCATGACTTGCTATTGGCAAAGTGACTTCCCGAGCATAACACACAGAAGGCCTCACCCTCAGAAATGCTGCAACCATCACCTGGGTGATCGTGGCCACATTTACTGCAGCGAGGTTTAGACCGGCATACGTTGGCTACATGCCCAAATCTACAACACTTGCGGCATTGAATTGTCGGGTATATGTACTGCTCAACAGGGAGAGATGTATAGCAGCAGTAAATCCTTTTTGGTAAGACTTGTCCGTCAAACGTCAGAACACAAGTCTCAGTGGGCTTCCACTCATTAATGCCATCTTTTTGAGTCTTTCTATTAATGCGGCGGACTTTCAAAATTTTCCCACAGCCTGGGGGTACAGAAAGATAAACTATGGCTTCTTCTTCAGTTAAGTCTGTTGGAACACCTGTAACAACACCCATCCGAGTAATATTGAAAGTGGGGATTGATGCAGTGTAACTGAATTTTATCAACAAGCTGTTTGTCAGAAAAGAGTTAGCATCCTGAGGGGAAGCAAACTCCACTGAAACTCGATTTCTGCCGACTTTATTCACGCCTCCACGAACAACGTTTGCGATGTTATTGGACATAAGAAACTTACCAAAATTAACTGGATGAAGGGTGGAGCCAGCATTTGGCTGAGTCTCAATACGAGAAACATGTACGACGTAAGGGGCTTTATCCAGTACCGAGTATTTGGAGCGACCAATTTGTGTTTTGGGTTGTTTGCTGGGAGTAATATGGTCTATATCATCAACGGTACGCTTGCGTGCGGAATTTTGTGATTGTGTAACATCCATTTCTGGCAAATTGCAAACAACGTCCGCGAATTGTGATAATGGATTCGGGGACAGAGGGGATAACAAGACAGGGATATCAGGGGGATCAGGGTCTGGAGGTTTGTTTCTCTCCATCTCGATTAAAACTGGACTTAGGTTAAGACAAACACAAGACCAACCTGGTTACGAACACAAGGACAACACACTTAAACACAAAACAAGTCACAAAAGTATCAACAATCACTCAAAACTAAAAAAAAACTCTAAACACACGTGTCAGCCAAGAACTCCGCGGCAAGAATCCAGTAGAAATCAACGTAGACGTATAAATTCACTATAACAACGCACTACAAAAAGAGTCCAATTGCTCGATGTATATCAACGTGGAGG
The DNA here is from genome assembly GCA_950005045.1 of Agrotis exclamationis. Taxonomy (NCBI): domain Eukaryota; kingdom Metazoa; phylum Arthropoda; class Insecta; order Lepidoptera; family Noctuidae; genus Agrotis; species Agrotis exclamationis. Next base: position 11,394,292 of record OX465442.1, read on the forward strand.
TATCCTAAAACTCTACTCGACACGAATATAAGTTTACTAGCAGAGAAAATCAAGAAATATTAGTTCGCCGGTAATAAAGAAATCAAAACCAAACAAACACTGACAAACACGAAAATCATGAGTTTGACTTTGACAAATGACATTTCATGGAATAGTGTTGTGACACATCAGTCAATTACAACATCTTAACATAATCGATTATATCTTTACATTTATTATAAGGCCTCAATATGTGTTATCATAAAATAAATCTTATTAGAGTTTACAGAAAAGCAATAATAATGGCTTTTAAGGTGGTCTTTAGGGAAACTAGTAGATTTCTAATTGTTTACGATTTTGTTCTTTGTTTAATCGATCGATTCTGGTAACGTAGCCCTTCACTATACCGGAAAAAAAATATAACAGTAATTACTAATAATATTGAAAATAAAAACCCCACAAATGGTTTAAGTGAATTTATGCTAAAACAAATAAAAAATAATAACATTATTTATAGATTTGTTTAAGTGACCATACTCTTCAAAAACCGAAACCATGAACGCTCATTCTCCTTTGAGCATATTATAACTTACTAGCTTCTGCCTTCGCCTCGCATTCCATCACCCGTCCATGTTATTATTTTTCTTACTAGACTTAAAAACTTAAAAAAGAACGAATTTCTTGTGGTGAATTTTGAGGTCTGTTACTTTCTTAAGAGACTTCAAAAAAAAAGTAGGTTCTCAGTTCGACCTGAATTTAAGAATGTTTTCATTTTACCCATTTTAGTTCTCAACCTAAATTCTTCTCAAATATCTTATTTTCTTACACGTGCACTAGAATTAATTAAGTTTTAGTTTAGTTATTTTTGTAAATATTTTACTTTTAATTTAAGTTTTTAAATGTATAAAATTAATATAATCATGTAATAGTTGTATATAAATAATAATTGTATTAGACCATCTAACCAGGGCATGCGGGCGGCGAGTAAAGGGCAACTCGCCACCCGACCATGGACCATGCCCGGGTCGACGGCGCGTTGTGTTCCACGCGCGCTTCAAAGAGTGTCAGCATGATGACGGGGCCCCCCTCTAGAGGGCCAAAGCCTGCCGGGGTCGCGGGACTTATCTCATTACCGTGACCCCGGGACATAAACGGGCTATTGAAGGACACCGTGGATTTTAGTCAGTACAAGTCTGACAGTCCCTCCCGCCGTGCCCGGGGTGGGAGGACTCATTTGATGATTTTACCACGCTAAAAAAAAACATCTAACCAAATTGAATTAAATTTCTGGAACCAAATTAAGTGTCTTTGTGATTGTTTCTCTTTGTTCAGAGCAGTGGTGGCCCAGTGGTATCGGCCCCGACTTACGAGTTGTAGGTCGTGGGTTCGAATCCAGCCAGGCGCATTACTTTGTGTAATTTATTTCATCACCACTGCTCTCAAAACGGTGAAGGAAAACATCGTGAGGAAACCGGCATGTCCTAGAACCAAAAACTTCGAAGACATGTGACATCCACCAACCCGCACTGGGCCCGCGTGGTGGATTACGGCCCACACCCTCTCACAGAGAGGAGGCCTGTGTCCCAGCAGTGGGAACATTTATAGGCTGATGATGATGTGATTGTTTCTTGTTACGTGTCTTCGCTTGAATACATTTTTTTTTTTAATATCTATAAATTCTTTTCTAGCCGTACAAAACCGTTGCTAGTTTCAAAAATAATTCAGAAATTCTAACAAAATATCTATTTTCAATATACTTACGTCGGAAAACTCTAAAGAATATTTTCTTAAGGCGCGGTCTTATCTCATATTCCCAAAAATTGGTTTCTTAGAACGTCGAGTATGACGTAATGTAATAAAAAATAAGCAACGCGAAAAATACAGTGAACAGAGAAGGGTATAAAGAAGAATTTAAACCGAACAGAATAATAAATAAGAGTTTGATATTCCCAATAAAAATTGGGAAGTTGTAGCACAAAAATAAACTTTGACGTCGAAGATCTCTGTATTTCCAGCGATAACAACAGTTTTTTTTTAAGAATTTAGTAGGTTTTCCATTTTTTTAAAACTTTAACCGAACCATTATTTAATTTTATGTTTATATTTTAAATTTTACTACCCCGTACATCTAACTTCAATAAATCATTTGTGTTAGAAAATACAGATGTTGACGAAATTATATTAACCATCAATACGCTACGAACAAACGCGGCTACTGGCTGGGATGGTATCTCCACAATGTTCTTAAAACGTTACGCCACAACCCTTGCACCTATATTATGCCACATTTTCAATCTTTGCTTTGACTTAGCCATCTTTCCTACTTCATTCAAAAAGGCTGCCATTCATCCCATTTTCAAGGGCGGCGATGGGTGCCTCGTCAATAACTACCGTCCCATAGCGGTACTCAGTACTTTATCAAAAATACTCGAACGCTTAATGAATAAAAGACTCATTTACTATTTAGAGCATTACAATATTTTATCACCACAACAATTTGGTTTTCGTAAAAACAAATCAACAAATGACGCAATACACAAGTTAATTGATCACGTAGTGAGGAATTTAGACAATAAGAAAAAGGTATTGACCATTTTCTTAGATCTCGCTAAAGCGTTTGACACAGTGCCCATTCCTACCCTTTTACTCAAACTAGAATCTATAGGTGTAAGGGGCCCACCACTTAATTTATTCAAAAGTTACCTTACTAACCGTTCACAATACGTGACTATGGATAATTACAATAGCGATACAGTTGCTATCGAATACGGTGTGCCGCAAGGAAGTATTCTAGGACCCACCCTCTTCCTCGTATTTATCAATGACCTCTGCAACCTAGGCATACCAAATGCAGAAATAGTTTTTTATGCCGATGACACTGCATTAACTTTTACCGCTAACTCATGGACGGAACTGCAGACGAGTGCACAAAAAGGTTTTAACTCCACACTAAGATGGCTCTACACTCACTCCTTGACCCTGAACACTAATAAAACTAATTTCATTACCTTCTCAATTAACTCAACCTCCCAACCAAATTCCGCTATATCCCTAAAAGCTCACTCGTGTTTTTTAATGCCACAGCAAGATTGCCAATGCCCCTCACTTACACCAGTTGATCAAATAAAATATCTTGGAATTATCATTGACCAACACTTAAATTTCAAATCACACATAAATACCCTATCCGGCCGCGTACGGAAACTTATCTACATTTTTAAAACTTTGCGACATGTAGCACACGCCACAGTAATCAGAAATGTGTACTTTGCTCTTTGCCAATCATTAGTCACCTACTGTATTTCCTGTTGGGGAGGAGCTGCGAAGACAGTGATGAAAACTATAGAGATCGCGCACAGGGCCATACTTAAAGTCGCCACCTTTCGCCCTATCTTATTTCCAACGACCGAACTTTATAAGTCCTGGAACGTTTTAAATGTACGACAACTGTACATTTTACACATAGTTCTACTCCAACATTCCAGAACACCTTATAGGCATATCTCTAAACGACGGAAAGATATAATCTGCGTAACTCCACCTCCACGTACCGCTTTCGCAAAACGATTCTCTTCATATCTTGCACCATCAGTCTATAATAAAATTAACGCAAAATGCTCCATCTTTAAACTCTCATTCTATAATGCTAAAAAAACTGTTCGGACATTCCTTTTGGACCTTAATTATGATGACACTGAATTATTCCTCACAAACTAATCTCGTAAACATCTAAATGCACCCACACTCATACACACACACACACATACACACACACGCACACACACACACACACCCACACCCACACTAACATACCCACGTACTCTAGATTTATTGTGTAAAAATACTAATAAAAACCTGTTGCATAAGTAACTACATTTGTATTATAACCAGATGTCTAAAATCTTATATTAAGAACACAGTTTTATTAATTTTTTATTCGCCACTCAGGGGACCGGCACTGTATCTCCTTAACACAGGCTAAATTTTAGCCTATCTAGGAGAACAGTACTCCACCCGTATTTATTGTATAATATTAAACCTATAATAATAATCAACCTTTGTAAACCTTGCAATCCCATTATGAAATAAACGATATTATTATTAAATAATCTAAAGAAAAGCAGTAAAATAAATGCCCATTCGCAGCTTACGTCACATTTCAACACAAATGTCATTTTTTCAATTTTCAATCTTATTGACGCTCCATAGTGGTGACAATAGTTTACGCGGTCATAAGCGATTAAAATCGTAGTCAGTCCGCGTCTTAAATTATTCATATTCGAAGCAATATTATGATATGAAAATATCTTGGATATTTCTACCGACAGCCTTTTAAAACTCTCACATATTTAAGTTTCTCGAATATCAAGCGAATGTATGAATTTAAATAGTTTCGCTGAAAGGAGAAGTTGGTATTGTGAATATATTTCAATGTATGATATCGCATATGATAATGACACGGACATTTCCCAAGTACTGAGCATATGATATAAAGTCAGCAAAACAGGTATTTTTTACGTGGTAAAATCAGAAATAGAATAGAAAAAGACGGGAAGGACCATCAGATTCGTACCGACTAAAATCCACGGTGTCCTTCAATAGTCCTTTATGTTCCGGGGTCACGGTTACCTGTTAAGACAGACCGGCGACCCCAGCAGGCTTTGGCCATCCAAGGCCCCGTCAGAATGCTGACAGCTCTTTGAGGCCCGCGTGGAACACAACGCGCCGCCGAATCGGGCATGGAGGAATACAGCCCAGTTCTTCTCAGAGAGAGGAGGCCTGCGTCCCAGCAGTGGGATATTTAAAAAAAAATACATGTGGCACTCGGTGACTGCCGCGATGAAGCTATTGCTTAACATTTTTTTTATTTTAAAATAATAAAATCGCTTAACGCGTATATTTAACGAGAATATAATTTATTTAAAATGTTTGTGGTGCACTACGAGAATTTTATAAGTAGGTCTCATTGTGAAAACCCCTTTTGTAGCTGGCCGTTTAGAATCAATAAGAAAAAGTAAATTGTTTTTATGACGGAAATTTTATGATTGCCGAAGTCTCCCGAACTGAAACGACGTGCTTTCAAATGTGGTCAGGTTTTTTCGTTAGGTTTTTCGCGCCCGCCGCGCTCAGAGCCTGCGATAAAAGCTATGCAATAGCTTAATAAAGTTAGGCACGCGTTTGACCACACCGTCTCGCCTGATCTATGATGGGGTTGACGGTAAGGCAACCTTGCCTAGAGAAACCTATTCACTCTTGAATTATAGACACCAAGGTATTATTATAGGCTGATAATACACGTCAATAGGTCGAAGCAGCTCGGTTGGTGTGGACGTGTCTCGGGCGAGGTAAGTGACAGCGCTGCCGCGGTCGAGCGACCGAGCGCCCGAGCCATCCAGTGTCGGCTTTTGTTTTGCTCGCGTATATTGTTTCGTGCCTCGGTCACAGAATACTTAATAGTACTATAGGTACAGAAGGACTACTCCAAAAAAAATCAAACAAATGTAAAATCTATATACGAAAGAATAAAGTACATTTTAACTGGCAGCCGTACCGCCCACCTACTTTTATAATAGCCTAAACTTCCCGTGCGCAAGCAAAAATGTACTGAATGATTACGCGCGAGAGTTTATGTTGGTTTATCTGACGCCAACGACATTGAAAGGTTACTATGGGTCAAGCTCAATAGGGTTGCGACTTGCGAGTTTATGCACAAATAGGTAGGTACCTATGCGTATTTTATGCATTTGTTAAATTACATTATTACCATAAATACCTATGTTCCTCAAGGAATTTTGTTTTTATCATCCTATATCTTTTTGGTTTCGTCATCGATTACTACCATAGAGAATATAATTGATTACTACATACATTATTGATTGTTAGCACAGAATGTTAATAGTAGGTACCTACGGCACCTTACGTGAGGAATAATATTATCTTTTCTACCTATTATTATTATATTTTTGAACAATTATCTTACAAAAAAAAAATATTTTTATACACCGTGTTCCGGACGATATACATAAACTTCGACCAGATGTTCAAACCACGGAAGTAAGCATTTTTCATTATGGACACATTAATAAATTCTTATTTTTTATTTTTTGTTAATTTTCATACAAACTAAATACCTAGACGTAAATAACCCGATATGCATGCCTCTTTATCCGAATTGGCAACGTCGTATTTTCATTCATAACATTTGGCGGGCTGAAACAAATGAAATGCAAATAGTATTTGATAGATTTATCATTTTAATTGCACTAAGCGGCAACATAGGCCAAATTAAGATACTTTCTCACTGCATAGCTCAATTAAATTTCATTAAATGAAATTACAAATATCTTTGTAACGAAGCCTTTTTAAGTACTACTTCCTTTGTTGGATTTGATTTGTAAAAGCCATAGAAGTATTTGCTAAAGTTTATGGATAACGTGAAGAACACGGTGTATATTTAAGATTTTTATCGTCTATGGCAAAATAGCCAGTCCTTATTATTTTGCACTCAACCTAGTAACCGACCAATTACTATCGCATACTGTCACAGGCCCCGCGTTGCGTGTCTTTGTAGGTAGGTAAAAAAGTGGCGCGCGAATTACGACCGCTGACCTTGAATGCGTAGTGTGGCCATTTTCTGAGTTAGAACTTTTAAACAACAACGCAAACATCTTTCTACTTTCTACCGATCTTAATTCTTAGTACTCAGCTTAAGGTGAGTGAGAGTGTCGTCTTTTTATCTTGGTCGTCCAGTAGGCTCACACCCTCCCCCACTTAGTATCTCGTCTCATTTCCAAACTTGTAACCTACCTAATCATGATCAGCACAGAGTACTATACGTATATAGGATGATCAGTTAAGCCCATACTTCACAAGCAGGGAGATAATTTTGTTGATCATTACTAAATATGTACTATATTTTTTTTTTCTTCATAATAATATTGTGTTATCAATTTACCAAAAGCACCTAAAGCAAGAAACTGGTGCGTAACTACACGTAACGTAACAAAAATATTAAGGAGACGGAGCGCGTGCGGAACGGGTGGTGCGTGGCAGCCGTAGTGAATGGGCCACGACATAATGGCCCCGCAACTACTTGCAGTTTTATGCCTCCACCGCGGAGTGAGACAGGCCTGCCTCGGTCGAAAAACTATAGACGCGTCCACACAGCAAATGCCTCGCGAGGCTGCGCGCTCTGTTTGGACGCACCTAATGAAAAAAACCGATTCTACAATGTTTATAGAAAAGTAAAAATTAAATATCAATAAAGGCACAAACCAATTTCTTCTCTACTAAGAATCTCCAACCCGCACATGTTCTAGCGCTCATAAAAATAACTATTGCATAATGAAAATTCTTATAAAACTGCACTTGACACTTTGACAGGCACTTACGTGGTTTCTAGGGTAATTTTAAATGCACTATGTAGACGCACCTATATAATGTAAGACTGGGGTTTTGAAACTTCGTTTTAAGAGTTCCGTAGTCAACAAGGAAAGGAACCCTTATAGTTTCGCCATGTCCGTCCGTTCGTCTGTCCGCAGCTTAGCTCAGAGACGCCCAGTATTAGAAAGCTGTGTAAATATACGGATTTGTTGCGCCGAAAAAATGGTAAAATAAAATCTCGTTAAAAAATTTTTTTTTTAGTGTAGGTACCTTCTGTACACGTAAAGTGGGGATGTTTTTTTTTCTCGCGTACCCCTTAGTATGGGGTATCATTAAATAGGCCTTTAAAAATATTGATAGTTTCCATTAACAATTTTTTGATAAAAAGATTCGTTTGTGAAATATGTATTAAGCTTTAAAGTGCTAATTTTGCTCGAGTGTCCCCCTCCCCCTCTACCAGCTAAACAGTTATGTTTGGGGGTGAGAAATAATTCACAGTAGTAGTATATATAACGAAGTTTATATACTACTATTATATATAGAAAATTATCATGACTAAGTAGGCTTTACAAGTTTACGAGTAATAGTCGACCAACTTATAAAACGTACTTGGATATCAAATTTTTTCCTAAACAAAATGTATCGGAGAACATGTTCTTCAACTGCAAATGTAAGTTTGTCAACTTTATTTTTACAGCTATAATAGGTGGGTATGTTTTGGGGATAGGTAGGTTTTTATTGTCAACTATTTTTAACTAACTTCAAAAAAAGGAGGAGGTTCTCAAATCGTCGTAATCTTTTTTTTTTTAATGTATTTTCCCCAATTTCTTTCTTCTTTTGATTGAAAGAGTACACCTTCCATTGGTCCCATGATCATCAAGTCAGGATCTGATGATGGAATCCTGGAGAAATCGTGGGAACTCTTTAAATTTTAAATCATTCTTGAAGCGATTTGATAACAACTCAATCCCGTCGAGTTTCGGCTCGTTAGAGTCGTCTTTATTACATAGACATTGATGCTGGATGATGTCCATGGTCTGATGATAGAGCTGGAAGGTATCCATGAGTTCTTATACAACAACTCAATCCTACTGAGCTTAGGGTCATTTGATTCGTCTTTACATGGGCTTTTGTACTGGAAGGCTCTTATGATGGAGCTGGAAGGTAGCCTTGGGATCTTTGTAATATAATAACGCAATCCCATCGAGTTTGGGCTCATTTGATTCGTCTTTACATATTCTTTGGTGCTGGATATTATTGTAGCTAATAAATGTTAATGTGCGTAAATTAAGTTAAAATTAAATTCAGCGAATCAGTTTAGTTAGTTCGCATAAGTATTTTGATGGGCAACTACGGAACCCTACACTGTGCGTGGCCCGACACGCACTTGGCCGGTTTTTATGTTTTAGAAGTGGATGGGATCTGGGATGGGAGGAGCTCGTGGCTTAATAATTACAGCCGCACAGTCCGATCTTCCGGGTTAAGCCGCGCTTACCGAGGTTGGTCTGTGGATGGGTGACCATCTGTCATAGCGAATTACCTCCGTGCCTCGGATAGCACGTAACAGTCGTTACGTCAGAAGCTCTAAAGTCTGGACAACCAGTCTTATCATGGGGTATACGTATTACCCAGTTACTGGGTTCGATAGGCAGTTGCTCCATGTAAAATACTGATATTCAGGTGCATCTGGTTCGACTGGAAACAGACCCCAATATAGTTGGAATAAGGCTAGGCAGATGATGATTTATGGAATAAAGGTATGACGTATTTTCTAAAATTCTAAAAATAAAAACGTAGATCGACTTTTATCCCACTAAATAACGTAGGTACCAATAATACCCTCTTGAATTTTAATCGAAAGTTTAGCCTCATATAAGTTTCTCTAAACCATTCTTCCACGCTTTAACTTTTAGCCACACAATTTAATCATGATCTGGATCGAATTTTTGTTCCTAATATTTTGTTAGTTTTTTTTTTTTATAAACAGGTACTTATGAAACAAAAATCAAATCTATACTTCTATACTTAATATTTTAAAGCTGAAGAGTTTGTTTGGTTAAACGACTTAATCTCAGGAACTACTTCGAACTGAAAATTTATTTTTGTGTAAAAATTCTTTCCGCTCAGGGCGTAGCGGGAAGGACTGTCAGACTTGTACTGACTTAAATCCACGGTGATCCTTTATAATAATAATCTTTATTTTCAGACCATAGACCCATAAATACTTAAAACTAAACCAAAACAACTTACAAACTAAAACAGTTTACATAAAACAAACTATAGCACATAATGAAAGATGGCCTTTTTTTTCGTGGTAAAATCATCAAATGATTCCTCCCAGCCCCGGGCAGGGCGGGAGGGACTGTCAGACTTGTACTGACTAAAATCCACGGTGTCCTTGGGTAGCCCTTTTGTGTATCTGAAAGATGGCCTGTGTGCCGCCATCCAGTGACATATTATTGGGCCATCAACCCTGCCGGCTACAGTAGCCACGAGGCTGTTGGGGCTGTCACGCACCCGGCACATCAGTGATGCGATTCGCAGACGCAGCAGCGAGCCGAAATCCGGAACGCGTGCGTCCGCGAACATCCCCGAAGCACTTAAGGGCGCGTTCACACGACGCGCGCACGCTCAGCGCACGCCACCCGCGTCCAACTCGCATTGAAATTTGTTAAATAAGAATTTGAGTCTTATAACCCATCAATAGATATCAAATTGCATTTAACGAGGTCAACACGCGCACGCCAAGCGCACGCCCCGCGCCCGCCTCGCGCCAACCCTGCGCTCGCCCTACCCACGCTCTGCACCCTCCCCGGGTACGCCTTGCACCCGCGCTATGGCTAGTGTTGTGTTATTTAAGCCACTATGCCTAGTAAACGAAGTAGTCCAGTCACTAGTAGTATAAATGGGCGCGAGGCGTGTGCGAGGCGGGTGCAGCGCGTGTGCGGGTTTAAGGCGGGCACAACGCGTGCGCGGGTGCTGTGCGTGTTCGGCGCGTGTCATCTGAATACGCCCTACGTTTCAGGGTTACGGTTACCTGATGAGACCGTCTCGTGACCCCGGCAGGCTCTGGCCCTTTAAGGGGAGCCCCGTGAACATGGCCAGTCTGATGCTGCATGCGGCTGTTAAGATAATTGATCAATCAAAAACCTTCCTACTTAGTTACCGAGTTAGTTCCGACTAGCGACCACCAATACTGACGATATGTACTTTCAATTAAAAATTTAAAACTGTTTCTCCAGCGTTTACTCTTCAATTAATACGAAAAGTTTTGCTATCAGACATAGTTTAACGTTTTGCGGGTAGCAACAGATAGTTTTTTTTTTTTTTAGCGTGGTAGAATCATCAAATGAGTCCTCCCACCCGGGTCAGGGCGGGAGGAACTGTCAGACTTGTACTGACTAAAATCCACGGTTTCCTTCAATAGCCCTTTATGTTCCGGGGTGAGATAAGTTTTCACGGTAATGAGATAAGTCCCGCGACCCCGGAGCAACAGATAGATTAATTTTGACTCACGACGCGGCTCGATTGGTTTGCGACCGGGTCTAAGTATTTGTGTAGGTATGTGAGTTTCTATGTGTGTAAACGCACCCACGACACAGGAGAAATTCCTAGTATCTATGCAGTGTGGCGAAAAGTTTTAGAAAAAAAAATTGTGGCACTCGGAGACTGCCGCGGTGAAGCTAATGCATAACATTTTTTTTTTATTTTAAAAGAAAAAATATCGCCTACCGCGAATATTTAACGAGAATAAATATCATTTATTTAAAATGTTTGTGGTGCACTACTGTAATAAAGAACTTCTTTGTTGTAGGAGAATTTTATAAGTAGGTTTCATTGTGAAAACTCCTTTTGAAGAAAAGTAGGTAAATTATCTTTAAATGACGGATATTTTTATGATTGCCGAAGTCCCTCGAACTGAAACGACGTTAGACGATGCGTGGTGTTAGGTATTTTCCTTAGGTTTTTTTCGTTAAGTTTTTGGGAATTTCTTGATTTTAGTCAGTACAGGTCTGACAGTCCCTCCCACCGTGTCCTGGGTGGGAGGACTCATTTGATGATTTCAACACGATAAAAAAATCTCTCGCCCCAGCCACCACTGGCCACGCCCAGGGCGTCAGAACCTAGGTCAGCCGCCAGCAGCCTGCGGTCGGGAAGTAATGGGTAGCTCGCCGTCCAACTAGGGACAAGGCCCGAGTCACGGCACGTTGTTCCACACGCTCCTCAAGGGAACTAATGGGTCTCCATGGACCGCGTGGGGCCATAGAGCCAAACGACTAACATTAACCTTCCGCTGTTGTGATATATTATTTTTATATTGACAGCGCCCTAATGCCTTAGTAGTAAGAATGATTTTCACTTGTGATAGGCGATGCAAATTAGCCGAATTGCTTCGCATCTGAGTAAGCGCGCTTATAGCAATTTTAAACGAAAATCATTTGGAACGATTGCTGACGTGTTTCCTGATTCCTGAGACCCCCATAGACGGCCAAATCATGGCAGGGTTGAAGGGGCCGTATTAAAACGTCTTGACAGTGAGTGAACGAGGTGGCGCTAGACGACTTATAGCTCTGTCTTTTTCACTCACTGGAACAAGCCTGGTTTTAAGACGTCATAATACCACAGAATTTAAAATTAGTAAGGGAACGAATTGGAACTAAAGTTGGTGCCAGTTAAGATGTCAATAACGGACATTAACCCCTACCTAATAAGTCCTCGTATAATGACATAAGATCAGAATTAGCATGTTTATAAAATACCGAATAAATTAGTAAGTATATTGTAAGGATATAAGTATCTAAGTATTCATAAGATATCAAAATGGTAAAATTATTTCACCTATACCTAAGATTTTATATTATTTTTATCTTTAAGACTCACAAGTAAACACTATCATATTACAGAAAAATGCTAATTCTGATCTTATGTCATTATACGAGGACTTATTAGGTAAAGGTCAATGTCCGCTATTGACATCTTAACTGGCACCAACTATAGTAGTTGTTATAATTGAGATTGTGATGTTTGTTCCTCTTTCACACAAAACCTACTGAACGAATATACCTACCTAGATGTTTCGTTCACAGATAGTTTAAGTATATCCTGGAATAACACTTAAGATACGTTTTACCCCATATTAAGGTAGGAATTCCACTCCTTAACTGTGCTCACAGTATTAGCAACGTGCCGCCGTGCTGCAGTCCACCATGTAACGATGGCGCATTGACGTACTTCTTGGATTGTTGTACACAGATATTTTATATCCAGGATATTAACACATAGGATACTTATTATTCCGGTATAACGTTTCCGTGGATGAATTTCCGAGTTACACGCAGCCAAAGCCGGGCAACAGCCAGTAATAATAAATTAATAATCTAACAAAAGACCATCGCTTAAACTTAACCCCAGGTTAACCGGGGTAAGTTTACCCTCAGTATGATTAATTGATTGGTAATCAATAATTCACGTCCCAACTGTTATATCGACCGGTTTAGTTAGCTAAAGGTTAGCGTTACAAATAGTATTGGTACCAATGATACTCGTATATAAACTATAGATACGTTGTCCACACTATAAAATGGCAACAAAAAATGAAGCCAGTTGGCCACATTGCGCGTAGTTGCGTCTCCCTCCCGCCGTACGGTGTCATATTTTCTTTCTCTTTCTTCACGCGTATAAGTAGTTCTAGTATTGTCGCCGTTTTTAAGCGCCGCGATATTCGTTCATGACGTGTCTATAATTATATACGTTTTACCAAGGTACTTAGGTTGGTAATTAAAACAGCGTTAGAATAAAATCACAACTATATTTTATTTACAAAATTGCCTAGCCTATATACATATTTTGAGTATCACTATTAGCCCTGGGAGCACTAACACAAAATATTGTTCCACCAATCACGAGCGACCATACGATGATACGATCAGTGGAGTTCTAGGGCCGCGGCACATAAATACCGAGCGGGCCGGCGCGGCGCTTCAGTGTCCGACGCGCGCGCTTCGCGTGAGGTCGTGTACTCGATGTTTGCAGGTTAGCTGGTACAGTACTCCCCCCCAGCGAAGCGTACTGGAGGTTTCGAAATTCTTCCTGACCTCGTAGTGTAGGGCTCATCACGGATGACGTCGGCAGCAGCCTCGGAGTCCAACAGGAATGCAGGTTTCAGTCGATCCACGGAGATATTCTTCTGTTTACCCTTTACGAGTATCGTGTATGTCTTATCATTGCGCACGATGACTCGGTGCGGGCCGTTGTATGTAGGTGTGAGCGGCTTGCGTACGGTATCGTCGCGCACAAACACATGCGTGCATGTTCGCAGGTGTCGAGGAACGTATGTTGCCCGGCGGTCCGTACTCGTTTGTGCGGCGTGAAGTTTTCGCATTGCGTTTGCTATGACGTCTTCATAATGTGACTGTATTCTGTCCGCTATCTTCACGCCGACCATCTCACCGGGTAGTCGCAGTGTTTGGCCGTACAATGCTTCAGCTGCAGAGACATCTGTGTCGTTTTTTATTGTTGAACGTAAACCCAGCATGACGGTTGGCAACTCGTATGTCCAGCTCGAATTTTGTAAACGAGCTGTCAATGCAGTCTTCAGTGAGCGGTGCCAGCGTTCTATCATGCCGTTTGCTTGAGGGTGGTAGGCAGTGGTGCGTGTGCGCTCGATGCCTAGTCGCTTCATGAGACTTTTGAATAGTTCAGATTCGAATTGACGTCCTTGGTCGCTGGTCAACTTCTCTGGGCATCCGAAGCGAACTATCCATCCCTCGTACACAGCTCGGGCAACTGTTTCGGCGGTGATGTCAGCGACTGGGTATGCTTCGGGCCATCTTGTTGTTCTGTCGATGATCGTTACACAGTATCGTTTCCCATCTGATAATGGTAGTGGTCCAACGATGTCTATGTGGATGTGAGACAGACGGTCGGTGCGTGGAAACGCTTCGAGTGGTGAAACAGTGTGGCGCTGTGTCTTACTTTGCTGACATGCGATGCAACTTCTTGTCCAACTGTTGACGTCGACATTCATGCTCGGCCAAAAGAATCGCTTTGTTATCAGGTGACGCGTGGCGCGAATGCCGGGATGACTCATCTCATGGATTGTTGTAAACACGGTTCGTCGCAGCTGTGGCGGAATGTAGGGTCGGGCGCTGCCTGTTGATGTTTCACATAGTATCTTCTGTTTTGAATTGCTTGGCTTGATGAAGTGAAATTGCAATTTGTTGTTTCGCATAACATTTTCGATTTCATTATCATCTTGTTGTTGACGCGCTAACTCGTCGTAGTCGATCGGTGACGGTGACGTAATTGTTTCGATTCTTGATAAGGCGTCAGCGACAACGTTTTCTTTGCCTTCAATATGTAATATCTTCGTCGTAAATTGACTAATGTAGTGAAGATATCTTGTCCGCAGCTGTGTTTCCGTCTTGCTGTTGTCTCTCGTGAGGGCAAACGTCAGAGGTTTGTGATCGGTGAATACGGTAATTTCTTTACCTTCAAACATTTTTCTAAAGTGACGAATTGCAAGGTAGATTGCTAACAATTCTCGATCGAAGGTGCTGTATTTTCTCTGTGCGTCGGTCAGTTTTTTTGAATAAAAACCGAGTGGCTGCCATCTTCCGTGAACGTACTGCTGTAGGGCTGCGCCGACACATGTGTTGGATGCATCACACATGAGTGAGATGGATGCATGTGGAGACGGGTGTGTCAGCATAACAGCGTTTCTGATACTGGCTTTGCTTTCTTCAAAGGCTTCTTTTTCATCAGGCGTTAGACGAATGGGTGTCTTGTCGTTTTTTTTCGAAGTGCGTAGGTACTTGAATAATTTTTCTTGAGTATGTGCTGCGCGCGGAATACTTTCTTTGTAGAAATTAATGATACCCAGGAAGCGTCGTAGTTCTTGCACTGTTTTCGGTTCTGGGAAAGTTGTTATAGTTTTGACACGTTCTTCAATTGGTTTAATTCCGTCGGCTGATACGTTGTAGCCTAGGAACTCGAGAGTTTCTTTTCCAAAAACGCACTTCGACACGTTTATTCTCATTCCATGCTTATGTAACCTTTTGAAAACTTCTTCTAAGTGTACTCGGTGTTGAGATTGATCGGCAGACGCCAGGAGAAGATCGTCGACGAACGGGAACACGAAGTCTAGGTCACCCAATATATTATTCATGTGGCGTTGAAATGTCTGACCTGCGTTGCGTAATCCGAAGCACATTCGTGGGAATTCAAACAACCCAAATGGAGTGATTACGGCAGTCTTCTCAATATCTTCTTCTCGAATACGCAGTTGGTTGTATGCTTTGCGTAGATCGATTTTTGTGAATACCCTCATTCCTTGTAATCTGTAGGTGAAGTCACGAAGGCGGGGTATCGGGTATCGATCTGGCTTCGTCACGGCGTTAAGTTTTCTATAATCTCCACATGGTCTGAGTTCACCATTCTTCTTCTGAACTAGGTGTAGAGGACTAGCCCATGGTGATTTGCTGGGTCGGCATATACCTTGCTCAAGCATTGACTGGAATGTGTCTTTTGCGGCTTTATACTTGTGTGGCGGCAACGGGCGTGCTCTGCAGTACACGGGCGGTCCGCGTGTCACGATGTAATGTTCCACGTCACTAGCACTTGACTTGCTGAAGTTGGGTGATGTGATGTCGTTGTATTTCTTTAGCAGGTCGCAGTATGGATCGTTCACGTTGAGTGTGAGTACCGTCGGAGTTGATGAGCTGCTCGATAGACAACCGTTGATGGATAAGCCTGTCTTCTTGTCAATAAGTTTCTGGGCTCGTAGGTCGACTAAAAGGTTGTGATGTTGAAGAAAGTCGGCACCGATGATTGGCCTCTTCACGTCAGCAACGGTGAATGTCCACTTGAATGATCGTCGTAGACCGAGGTTGAGGGACAGGTCGCGTTCGCCGTACGTACGTATAGGCGTGCCGTTTGCCGCGTACAGTAGTGTGTCGCATGTCGGTGTATTTTTCTTGCAGGGCGGTACAACCGACACGTTCGCTCCAGTGTCGATCAGGAAGCGCAGCTTGTTGGCGGAGTCGTAGATGTACAGACGGTATGCAGTTATGTTGTTGATCTCGGCTCCCGTCGTAGCCAAGATCTCGGCTAGTTTTCCTGTTTCTTGCCATATTTACAAGGTGATCTGCAGTTGCGTGCGCGCTCGCCGAAGCGCTTGTGAAAGTAACAAGCGTCGCTAGTCGCGCGCTCGTTTTTATATCCTCGGCCGCTCGATCGTGTTCGTGAATGCGACCGTGAACGAATGAAACGGCGAGATGCGTGTGTCGTCCTTGATTGTCTCACTTTTAACTCAGCGATCTCCTTCGTTAGTTGCATGACGGCGTCTCGCAGGTCCTGTTGTTCGTGTGACTGCCGTTCTTTGGCAAGTGTCGCCGATTTTGGTGCCTTGGAATGGTCTTGACAGGTACAGGAACACACAGAGCGCGACTCGGATGATTGATCGTGCATTTTATCAGCCATTGCAGCGAGAACGTCGAGGGACGTCTGTTCACTAACTGCCAAAACTGCACGTGTGGACATAGGTAGGTGACGCATCCACAACACCTGGAGCGTGGAATCAGGCATTTTTTCGTGCGCTGGTTCTCTCATGCGCCTGAGAAGCTGTGATGGCTTTTGGTCGCCAAGTTCCATCTCGGTGAGGAGTTTTTGTAGCTGCTGGGTTTCCGATTCTTCGTATACGGAAAGTAACCTTTTCTTGGCTTCCTCGTATCTACCTGTGCGAGATTTGGACATAATAATGTCGCTAATCTGTTCGACGTCCGGTTTCTCGAGATGTGACACCATCAAACTGAATTTTGACTCGTCGCTGGGCTTCTGCGGGCCGACAACCGTTTCGAATTGCCCAAACCATAACGTTGGTTTGTCACGCCAAAACGTAGGGATACGGGCTTTGACGGAGATAGTTTCAATCTCTTCGGAATCCATGCTACTGACTGTAGAACGTCGTTCGGGGTCACCACTTTACCAAGGTACTTAGGTTGGTAATTAAAACAGCGTTAGAATAAAATCACAACTATATTTTATTTACAAAATTGCCTAGCCTATATACATATTTTGAGTATCACTATTAGCCCTGGGAGCACTAACACAAAATATTGTTCCACCAATCACGAGCGACCATACGATGATACGATCAGTGGAGTTCTAGGGCCGCGGCACATAAATACCGAGCGGGCCGGCGCGGCGCTTCAGTGTCCGACGCGCGCGCTTCGCGTGAGGTCGTGTACTCGATGTTTGCAGGTTAGCTGGTACAACGTCATTGATTGGTACGAGTACTATTATTGTTATTCTGTGTTTAAGATGTGTGCTTGTACTGAAGCCTTAGCACAATATTTTCGTATTCGCTACTTACAGTATACTTGAAGAAATATTTTTTCCATCAAATTAACGTTAAAGTTTCCATTTACCTACTTTACGTGTGTGTAAGTCCAGTTAAGGCTTCAGTTTTCCCTCAACTATGAGAACCTCGGTAAATCTAGAATTGATGGATGCAAAAACTCTGTCTAAATGCTAGATTAGGATACTAAATGGCTATAAATTGACAAGTCTAATTTACCACTTGGAGAACGTGGCATGGCCCTCTTCGTTTTGGGTTATTTTTTGCCACGCATTTTATATATAAAGGTAAATAATTGGTTGGAAAATGTTGTATAAATCGTTAATCATTACATTCAGCATGTCTTTTTCTAGCGGTTTCGCCAGTTCATAGTTTATGCAGCTTTCAAATGGTGAAAGTTTTTTAAAATCGGTTCAGTTCTTCCAGCGATTTCTCTCAACAAACAAACAAACAGATTTTATCTCCGTATAATATTAATATTTAGATAGATTTTTCCCTAAATCATCCAATGAAGCTGAATTTTAATAAAAGTTTCCAGCAGGGACGCGCTGAAATGCCTGATTTTAATAGGTTTATAAAAAAACGAATCATCATCATTAGTACATTTAATATTATCTAATTAACGATCTATTAAATAATAGCTCTCAACGTGAACAAAACTCGAAAGTCTAACAACCAGTTTTACCAAAGGTTATCGTATTACCCCAGCAAATATGAAAAAGGCAACAGATGATGATCCATATCATAAACGGATATTTCTTGTGTCCACAATCCAACCAAAACTATCCGTTTCACCTCATTTGCATCCCAACCCTATTCATTCTTTAACGTGAAAGAAAATAACGTAAAATCGATTCCATTCGGAAACTTTCATTAGTTACCAAATGTTTTATAGTCCCCCAGTTCGCCCTTTCAAAGGGTATAAATATTTCAAGCGCTGTTTCCGAAGTCACAAAGCGGAGCTCCGTGCTCGGAACTATTCAACTGCTTTCAACTATCCGGATAGTGATGAGACGTGTTATATTTTCGGATAGTTTTATCCGTTAAAAATATTTTGTTTGAAAGGTCTGTTGTAGAATTTGAAACGGAATGAGAATCACAATGTGTTGCCCTGTGCTATGATAGTGAGCAGTGATGGGATGTGAAAAATTTTCGGATATTGGATATCCGACATTTTTTCTATAAATCTTCTCATATTAATCATTCAGCTCACTGTTTTTCTAAACGTATCCGAGTTTTTACTATAACAGATATGCTATATTTTGGGATATTATCTGAAAATGTAATTGTACCTAGTTGTGGTTGGTGAGTGGTTCGTGCGACATAGATAACGCTCTTCGAAGCTTAAAATAGCTGTTCATCTCGTTCTAAAGTTCGATGCGCAATACTTATCACCAGTAGTTAAGTACTCATCCTTCTCCTCAAGTAGTATTCAACTGAGGGCCATGATCTTCTCTTGAAACGATCTTTCTCCTGATGTTACGCCATCTCTGCCTATATCCTTTGCCAAGTGAAACTCATCGCGAAACACCTTATCTGGTCGGGCCATCACAAAGGGGCTGCGACCTCTTTGTCGTTTACCGTCGACCTTGCTGGTACCCATCAGTTGTTTGAGTTTATTGCCATATTTTCTCGCTCTATGGCCGAAAAATTAATAAAATTTGTAAGTTATTGACACTGTCAAATATCCAATTAGATTTAACAAGTGAAATAAATTAAACGTAAATAGTGTTATTACATTAGGTACATAACACGTAAGAATAAGATTGAAAAGAGCAGTATTATAGGCTAATTTTGTTTTAGCTTTGATACTAACAATAGATTCGTGGAACAATCTTTATTCCTCGTTTAATAACCTACTAACATACATGACTAAAGCCTCCTGCAGACAGACGCGATTAATCGCGCGGGGCGACATGTCGCGGTCCATTCGCAGTATTTTTAGAGTGGAAATTAGCTTGGCTCGTCGTCGCAGCGCGATTAATCGTGTGTGTCTGCAGCTTAATACTTATTTTTACGTAGAAAGGTATGCTTTGTGTGACCTCACCATTAATTACAACTGATTACAAACTATGTTAGATTGTTAAGTTCTTAGAATAGGTACTGAATACAAGTAACTTTACTTTTCAAAGGAAAACTGCAGCAATTATGTTATTAAAACTTTAAAGAAATAACAAAACAATAGCTCTACTAAGACATTGTAGGGAAACTCATAAGCTATAAACTTTTACATTAAACAGCATTAATTACTTAAAGAAGAGTTAACACCAGAAAGTTATATGATAATACTTGTATTGGGGCTACCTCTACCTCGCTACCTCCCAGTGACAATTTTATATAATGTACTTAGGTACCTAAAGTTTTCTAGTATTCACTATTTGCGATCTCAGGCATTGCATCAGGCTGGTGATAGACGGACAGACAGACAGACGGACAGCGGTTTCTGAATAATAGGGCCTCGTTTTAAATATGAAGAACAAAAACATCGCAATGTTGGGAAAAACCGGTGTCTTTCGGCTAAGGGTCTTGTTCCGCGGATATTTCGGATACCCGCAACGTTCAGGGTCACATCACTAATTCAAGGGTGCTCAGTAATCGGATAGCGGCAGTAACACGACCCTTTCAAACTCGATTCTATGTGTAACAAAATTTTCATCCGGTGCTGTTAACTGGCACCTGAGGGGAAACTTATGTACTGTTTGGTGTTCGAGGGATCAATCAAACAACCATCTCGCTTAAAGTACTAACCTTTAATGTCTCACTTACATACTAAGTTACATTTATATAGGGAGAAGTCGTACACACACTACACCTCCCTCGTTATTAAAAAAAAAAAACAATAAAAAAATGATTAATATAATTTGTGCATTATAGGCTACACAGCCATTTTAAAGTGCACTTAACAGTTAAACAACTTAAAACTTATAGCTATAACATATTAATTTGGTTTTATGTATAATTTTGTACGGTTTTTATGTAAAATATCTTCCTTTCCATTTTTCAATATTTTTACATTTGGTGATAAATCTTGTAAAACTTTATAAGGACCTGTATACACTGGATTTGTTAACTTATTACCTGACTCATTCTTAACCAATATTAAATCATCTTTTTTATAAGTTATTGGATTTACATATTTGTCAAAATTACATTTTCTAAGTTCTTTACTCTTTATTAAATTTTGTCTTGCATCAAACTGCGATTTTTGTAAACGGTATTTTAATTCTAATGGATAACTGTCTGTATTATACAATGGTTCTACATAATTTGTACTTAAATTACTTGGTAAATTACATTTTTTCCCGAATACAAGTTCAAAAGGACTATATTTTGTTTCACTGTGTACTGTTGTGTTATAGGAAAAGCTCCAATATTGCAACCAATTACTCCAATACCTAGAATTATTATCAGTTTGAATTCTTAAAAATGTATTTAGGGATTTATGAGTGTTTTCTAAGGATCCTAATGATTCGTGGTGATACGCTGTTGACGAAATATGCTTTATCTGTAACAATTTACATACTTCAGTCATTGTATTAGAAATAAACTCTGTTCCCCTATCACTTCCTATTTCGCGTGGAATCCCATACCTAAGAATAAAGTTTTCAACAAATGCTCTAGCTACACTACTACTATCTTTAGTTTCTAAGGGGTACGCCTCCACATATTTGCTCAGTTCGCACTGTATAGTCAATATGTATGAAAAATTATGATAATCTTTTTCTAATGGTCCTACAATATCTAAATATATTTTATCAAAAGCACCTTGTGCTGTGGATGTAATCTCCATAGGCTGTTTAGTTGGTAAAGAGTGCTTCTGCTTCTGACAACTATCACATTTCTTAACGAACTTCTTAACATCCTCGCACATATTCGGCCAAAAGAAATAACGCTTAATATTATTTAGCATGCGCCTAACGCCTGCATGTCCACTCGTGGGCAGTAAATGAAAATCATTTAATATGACTTTCCTGTCATCAATGTCTTCTATTCTAGTTACTCCTTTAATAACACAAAGTCGTGGTCCGGACCACTTTTTATTATTTTTTATCTCATTGGTTAACCATTCTATTAATATAGTATTATTTTTATTTTTCATTATACAGTGTGTCCGGACACGAGTTAGCGATACTTGAAGGGAATATTATAGACTTATTTTCATCGACAAAACTGCTTTTAAAAAAATTCTTACTCCAACACATCGCGAATGGCGGCCATTTTAATTTTTTGATTTGTCGAACTGGGGTATGTATAATTAAAAGCAAATATCTTTGAATCTAAGAGACCTACATACATGCAAATGACTTTATTGCAAAGTTAAATGTTAAGGCTTTTCAAAAACTTGCGAAAGTTTTCTAAATAAAATGCAAAAAGAACCAAAAAACGTGGGCAAACACGAAATTGTACACAAAAATTTCTGAATATTTTCACATTTTATACTCTAGCACGAAAAGTATCCCTGTATTTTGCTTAGGTTTTTGTATTACATTAAAAGTATTTGAGTCAGGCTATAAAATTATATCAAAATTATCACTCTATGTTAAGTATTTTAGGAGTTATTCTCACTTGAACCTAACCCTTCCTTAGCGCATGTACCACCAATGTTACAGAAGCTGCATTCTTTGGGCGAGCTAAACCGTTTCAACGTAAATTTAAGAGCTGGCCTTATAAACCACCATGTAAATGATCCCAACGAATCACCATTAAACTGCAATAATAATTTTTTTTTTTACTTTATGAAATCGGTTTCTTTGAATAAATTAAAAAAATGGGCCATTTCAGTTTATGGTTGATTAGTTGGGATCATTTACATGGTGGTTAATAATGCCAGCTCATAAATTTAAACTGAAACGATTTAGCTCGCCCAAAGAATGCGACACCTGTAATATTGGGGTACATTCGCTAAGGAAGGGTTATGTTCAAGTAAGAATAACTCCAAAAGTACTTGACGTAGGGAAATAATTTTGATACCATTTTATAGCCTAACTCAAATACTTTTAATTTAATGCAAAAACCTAAGCAAAATACAGGGGTACTTTTCGTGCTAGAGTATAAAATGTGAAAATATTCAGTAATTTTTGTGTACAATTTCGTGTTTGCCCACGTTTTTTGGTTCTTTATACATATTATTTAGAAAACTTTCGCAAGTTTTTTAAAAGCCTTAACATTTAACTTTGCAATAAAGTCATTGGCATGTTTGTAGGTCTCTTGGATTTAAAGATATTTGCCATACCACAGTTTGACAAATCAAAAAACTAAAATGGCCGCCACACGCGAGGTGTTGGAGTAAGAATTTTTTTAAAAGCAGTTTTGTCGATGAAAATGAATCTATAATATCCCCTTCAAGTATCGCTAACTCGTGTCCGGACACACTGTATATAATTCTTGAATATTCATTTTTTTACAAAAAGTTTCTATACCTCTCACGAACGCGGCTCGCGCAGTACATGATCGAGTATCAATATCAGTGTAAATGACGTACCTCGAAGGTACATATGAGAACGTATCATATTGTACACTTATCTCGTCACAATTTTTATTGTTTAAAGTCCCGTATCTCATTTCAACTCCCGTTTCCGGTTTTTTAAGCATTTCTACGATCTTCGGGTGATCAGCCTTGTAATCTGTAGAATTGTTAACAACCGAATCAGGTTCACTAACCACATCATCTTGCATTTTCTTCATTCGCCTAGTCATAACAGTTATAGAATGTCTATTCATTTCTTTCAACTCATCAGATGTCAAAACTATGCGAGATAATGCATCTGCAGCCGCATTATTCGCCCCTTTCACATACTCAATCTTAAAGTCATATTCTTCTAAACTTAGCCTAAATTTTATTAAACGAGTACTTGGACTCTTAATCTTAAATAAATATACTAACGGTCTGTGATCAGTTTTAATAGTAAATGTTTTACCATACAAATAAGGTCGAAAATAACGTACTGACCACACTATTGCCAGCAACTCTTTTTCTATTGTTGGATAATTAACTTCAGATTTATTTAATGTTCGACTTGCATATGCTATCGGTAAATCATTTTTATTACACAAGATAGAACCAATTGCAACACCAGATGCGTCTGTATGTAAAATAAATTCGTTGTCCTTTGAAAAATCAGGGTATTGCAATATTGGTGGACACATGAGAGACTGTTTAAGATGCAAAAATGAATTCTCACATTCTTCGGTCCATTGAAATTGAACACCTTTACGGCACAATTTATTTAATGGGATAGTAATTTCGGCAAAATTAGGTATAAATTTTCGATAATAATTGGCAAATGCTACAAATCTTTTGATTTCATCATTGTTACATGGCCTAGGATAATTTTGAATAGCTTTGGTTTTTTGCGGGTCTGGGCTAACGCCTTTATCCGAAACTACGTGACCCAAGTACAATAATTCCTTCTTCAAAAACTTACACTTTAGTGGGTTAATTTTTAGGTTGACTTTCCGTAATCTTTCCAAAATGTCGATTAAATTCTTATTATGTTGATTAATATTACGTCCAAAGCAAACAAGATCGTCTAAATAAATAAGACACTTGTCATAATTTAATCCTGACATAGCCACTGTCATAGCGCGGCTAAACGCACTTGGACTAATTTTTAAACCCATTGGCAATCTTTTTAATTGATATTGCTTATTTGTGGTGAAAGCTGTATATTTGCGACTTTCTGGACAAAGTTCTAATTGATAATACGACTGTGTTAAATCCAGATGACTAAAATAGACGGAACCAGATAGAGAATCTAAAATATCGTTTATGTTTGGCAAAGGAAACTTGTCGTCCTTCACTACTTCATTCAACTTGCGGTAGTCTATCACAACACGCCATTTCTTCTCGTCCGAATTATCATTCTTTTTTGGTACAAGAAGTATTGGGCTAGACCATTCACTCTTAGATTCTTCTATGATATTTTCTTCCAACATCTTACCAATTTGCCTATCCATTTCTGGTTTTAGCGATTTAGGTATCCTATACGGTTTAGTATAAACAGGTACAGCATTGTCTTTCAATTGTATAGTTTGTTGATAAATATTAGTTACCCCTAATTTATCTCCATTCATATAAAAAACATCGGAATACTTCGCACAAATATTTTCAATAGATTTTCTCTCTTCTGTGTTTAGATGATCTAAATCTAATACACTAAATAACTTTTTCACTCTATCCGCGTTAACTAAATTTGCTTCAAAATTACAAATATTATAATTACTTAAATAATCTATTTTTGGTGTGAAATAGCTCAGTTTCACAGAACTGTCCCTGGTATTCAAAATCTTTAACGGTATTTTTCCTGACTTCGGGGAAACTATTGCGCTTGCTAAATAAATTCCATCACAAAGTTGTTGCGGAAATATGACACAATCTCGATCCATACTGGTATCAACATAATGTAATGTCTCACACCGTGGTGGTACTACCATAAAGTTGTTAAAACCATTATTGCCCATTCTCAAGTCCAAAGTAATAGTTTTTACAGTTGTTTGAATAGATAAGGTATTCATTTCGAAGTTTAATATGCAATTAAAATTAGTTAAAAAGTCCTGGCCTAAGATCCCATCTGTTTGACATGGTAAATTTTTAAATACGTAAAACTTATGAGTCAATTCGGTATCATTTATTTGTAAGTTCAAATAAACATAACCATCAGAATAAATGTTCCCACCAATACCTCTGACACAAATTCTCTTTAAATGAAATGGAATGTCTTGCGAAACTAATTTCTCGTATTTCACGGCGGACAATGAAGCACCGGTGTCAACTAACCAATTCCGAGCAACGCCGCATACACTCATGGGAACCGAATTTATGCTGTCACATGTGTTTGATATGTTATTCACGAAAAAAACTATGCACTGACTCTATTTTCTCCGAACTTTTCTGCTGGTTTTCGCGAGAACTTTCTGATGACGGTTGAGCCGTATTGATTTGGTTATTTCTATTATTTTGGAACCTATTCCCTCGAGAATAATATGTATTTTGGTATCCACGGTTACCA